>OY744528.1:83955909-84555909 GCA_963556195.1 Sepiola atlantica
TTTGTCAATAAATATATATATAAATATATATATATATATATATATATATACATATATATAAATATATATATATATATATATATATATATATATATATATATATATATATATATATAAGTAAATAAAAATAATAAAGTAAATAAAAAGGATATAATGTAAACCTATTTTCTTTAATTAGACATAAAAATTCCACAGTACAACCAATTTATAAGTAAAGTACAATTTAAATAATTTCGATCTACGCTTTCTCATCAAAGAGAATGTGTAGTTCAAGGGAGATAATCCTGTAATGGCGTTTTCCGGTTTTAATTTCAAGAAAATCTGGTTATTATATCAGAGTTTCTGGATAGGAAAATCTCCCTCCAAATAACATGTGATAGGCTACATGGTACTACTACATCGGACTACATGGTAGCAACTGCATTGAACGAAACTTGGCTGGCAGGTCCTATTGGCTAAATTCTTTAATTCCTGTAATTGCAAAAAGGTATAAATTTATACTTTTTTTACATATTACATTCACTCTCTCTCTCTCTCTCTCTATCTCTCTCTCTCTATCTCTCTCTCTCTCTCTCTCTCTCTCTCTCTCACGCACACACACTAATACCTGCAAGCACTGCCGTCACTAGGAACTCATACCTCACCCACCTGCAAACAATGATATGAGGCTGCCACTAGAGATAAAAACAACTTTTTTAATCACCAAACCTCAAAGAATATAGTAGAATTTAAATCGAAATCATAGCTTTAATGCATGTTCCTTTATAAGTTGAACACTCTTTATGTCGGCTGCCTACAATAGGTTTAAAGCTGTCCAATTGTAATGAAATTTTCAGCATTTACTTAAATGCTAAAATGTACAGAATTTAAATCTTATATTTTAAAACCAATAAGTAGGATATAAACAATTACGACACGTCTCCAAAAATGCATATTAATAAATTCACTTCTTACAAAACCTATTACGTTTTTGTGCAAAACAGAGGTTCCAGGGAAAAATAGGTAAATTCTGATTGGCTAAAAAAGATCAGATGACTGTGTAGCAGTTCTAAATGTTAACATTTCCTTTCTCTCGCAGAGAGCAGCCCCTGTAAGGTGGTTGGGTCTATGGCCCACGTGGAAGTTATTAATGACGGGAGATTCGAAAGAAGAACAAAGGGTTTTGCGACAATGAATCCCGCAACCATAGGTAGTGTGATAGATGCCTTTGTAACGGCATGTAATCTCACTGTTAGGCTTCCACCATCAGACCACGTGTAGATTAAATAAAACAGTTAAGAGATTTAAGACAAACAAAGAAGAAAGGAAGAAAACATTATTATTTAAAACTTATATTAAAAACGAAAGCGAAGGAAAGATGAAGGAAAACAACTTATAAGGCATTTTTATAAAGTGATAAAAAAAGGAAAACATTTATATTAACAAAACAATTTATTTATTTAATATTTTATAAGCGATATATATGCGAGCGCGATGAATGTCTTTTTGTGTGTATATTTGTGAATGTGCAAAGAAATATTTGTTCGTTTAGATTGAAGATAGATTGTAAAATGTTCGTCAAATTGAAAGATAGATTCTTGAATTGAAAAGGGTTACCTTTCTCTTCCTCCCCCACCTTCTCGACTGATGCCGTCGGTGGGGGTGGAGTTTGTCGGTGAGCGTTCTTTGTGTGGGTTCGTTCGTCTCAGAACGCTGAGGGAAAAAGAGAGAGAGAAAAGGGACGCGTCCCCTTCTTTATAGATTTAAAATCACGCGCGGCCGAGCTGACCTGTCGGCCGCCCATTGGTCAGAAACCTCCGGCCAACGTGATTCTGCGAGATTTCGCGAGTTTCTCCATTTCAGAAGCGAAGAAGGGTTAAACAAAGAACGAAAGAAAGAGAGAAAGAGAGAGTACCTTAATTGTGGTGTTACCCACAGGTCTTACAATGACCGATCAGCCTCCAGAGCATATTAATTTCGACAGAACCTTTGAATGACTACTTCCAGACCCTTAAAGAATTACACAGCAGTCACAGAGTTTCCTGGCACCAACAAAGAAAGACGTCTTCTCTCTTGCCAATTGTGTAAGTCACTCAAATAAATATATTGCTCGTTATTTATAGAAGGGCTTTGTTTTCCTTTCATTTGACGATTCTTTTCTTACAAAATATTATAGGTGTTGGTCTTACAGTTTATGCGAAGACTAAGCCTCTACAACTGCTCTCACCGACATCCACATGCAGATTAATTCCAATTCTTTTTTCGGTGCTATTTTACTTATAGGCCGATCAAGTTAATTGTTTTCATGTAAAAGCATTATTTTGTACTTACTCAGTCATATTTTATCTCTCACGCCCTGAAAAAGAATTTTAAAATATCAAGCAGAACTTTAATTAGAACGATTTTTCCATTTCCATAAGGGTTATATGAAATGGCGAGTCTGCGATTTTCGGAGTGGCCGGTTAGTGGCCGGTTAGCTAACTAAGGGCAGATAAGTGTTGCGAAGAAAAAAAAACAAAAAAAACAAACAATAAAGTTATATCGTGGAAAGTATCCCGGTGAACAAAGTAAAAATAATTATTTAATTTTCTATTTTTTAATTTAATAAATATATATTTTATTATTATTGCTTATGTGTTTCTTTCTTTTTATAATCCTAACAATAAAAACGGAGTTAATGCCCTTGTCTATTCTACCGACCGCTCACAGCCCAAAATGTCGGCTCGGGCACAAATACAGGTTGAACATCGAAATGGAAAAATCGTTCTAATTAAAGTTCTGCTTGATATTTTAAAATTCTTTTTCGGGGCGTGAGAGATAAAATATGACTGAGTAAGTACAAAATAATGCTTTTACATGAAAACAATTAACTTGATCGGCCTATAAGTAAAATAGCACCCTTTTTTCTTTAACTTAGTTCACCCCAAACAAGGCAAGTTGCCACTGTAGACGTAAGGGGCTACTGAGAATAAAGGTGAAAGTTTTAGGGGGTCATCCTAAATTGGGAGCTGTCCAGCAAGATGCTTGTTCACATTAGTTTTAAATTTCTGCATGTCAGTACAGTCGGTGAAACAGGGAGCAGTGAGGGAGTTCCAAAGGCCGTTAGTTAGAGATCTCAGCCGTGTTTATTCCCCATTTACAGAGAGACAGAATTTAGCCCTGATAGATAATAGGTGGGAATTCAACCCTGTCAAGAGACAGTTAGTAAACAATCATCATATCTTCAATAATCCAACCACTATGGAACGTTTGACATGGAAAACAGCAACAAAAGTCAAAAAAGCATTTATGATTTTTGCACTTAGGAAAATACATATATCGAAACACAATAATAAATAATTATTTCACAGCTCCAAATAACAAACATAAACAACAAACTTACCTCCTGCATCTAAATACACTTTAACTCCTCACTTAAAAAATATTTTAATAATAATAATAATAATAATAATAATAATAATAATAATAATAATAATAATAATAATAATAATAATAATAATGCTACAAATACTTGAGAATACTGGAGACGGATAAGATTAAAAACAAGGAAATAAAAAAACAGGTCACAGTTGAGTACAACAGAAGAATAAGAATTATTCTTAAATTACACCTCCACAGTCGAAATACAATCTATGCTATCAATGCCAGAGCAGTAGCTATCATTCGATATACTGTCGGTATACTTTACTGGAATGTAGATGTACTAAAATGTTTTGATACCCAAACACGGAAAATGCTTACAATTTATGGAGCTTTTGCGAAGAAAGGAGATGCAGATCGATTCTATCTATCTAGAAAGGAGGGTGATCGAGGTCTACTTAGTGTTGAAGATGTTGTGAATATAGAAGAAGGTTGTCTATATAAATATATTTCTGAAAGTAATGAGATTCATCTTCGTGAAGTGAAAAGAGAGGAAATACTAAGAACTGGAGTAAAAGAGAATCAAAGGTTACAGTAGAGAGGGTTACAATTATTTGGAAAGAAATTACACAGTGTATTCTTTAAGAATACTGCATTTAGAGATAATGACAGCTGGAATTGATTGGTAAGGGGTTATCTCAAAAGATCTACTGAGAGCACTTTAATGGCAGCCCAGGAACAAGCCACTCACACTAGGTCCATCAAACATTACATTGACAAAACTGCAGAATCACCAATATGCCGATTGTGTAATGAAAGGGAAGAAACCTTAGCGCATATTGTATCTGAATGCTCAATGCTAGCACAACATTAGTATAAAACATGGAGACACGACAAAGTCACTCAGGTACTACACTGAAATATATGCAAACTTTATGAATTGGACTACAATGAGAAGTAGTATGAGCATAAGCCAGGATTGGTACAGAAGAACAATATGTCAAACTTCTTTGGGACATGCGGATACAGACTGATAAGGTTCTTGAACATTCCAAACCCGACTTAATCTTTCTAAACAAAAACAAGAGAACTTGCTTAATCATTGATACAACCTGCCCCTTCGATACCAGAGTGCAGGAGAAAGAACACAAAAAAATAATTAAATATCAAGATCTAAAATGGAAATTAGTTAGACTATGGAAATGTAAAGAAGTCAAGGTGATTCCTGTTGTAATTGGAACGCTTAGAACCATAACGAAAAGCCACCATAAATGGCTTAAACAGATTGACAAGACAATTTCTTTTCCAATTCTGCAAAAGGCTTGCCTTTTAAGAACAGCAAAGTGTTAAGGTATAGCTTGAATGCCTAAAGTCAAGGGAATTGACTTGATGTTCAAAAAAGAAAACTCCAACTAAAAAGATCCAAAAGTTGAGACTACTATGAAATAATAATAATAATAATAATAATAATAATAATAATAATAATAATAATAATAATAATGTGGAAACCAACCCATATAAAGTACGAACACGAACCAGCCACATGGAAGTTGTAACAGAAATAAAACAAAATATATGGAAGCAACACCACGTGAAGCCGAGGGAACTGAAACTGCAAGAAATCTTATAAAAAAAAGAACAGAAAATGGCATCAGCCTCGGCTTACACCACACAAAATAGTCGTGAAGGGTCGAGGAGGATGGAAAGACAAAGGAGGGAGAACACTAACCAAACATCCACTGGAAGAGTGCGGATAGCACTGGGACTTTGGGGAGGCTTATTGCCACCCAAATCCCAGAGAAGGCTAATGCTCATTGCCAGCGAAAAGTCAATGGTAAGTGGTTTTTGCAATAACAAAATCTAATTTGCAATTGTTATCGAAAGAGGACAAGAGTACTGGAAATCTGGAGAGACTTTTTTGTTATTCAGACTCTATGGAACACTACCAGTTACTGTCAGTGAGCAACCACTGATGACGACCTGTATGACAACTCCTAGTGAGTAACAATAATGATAATAATATTAGGATGAAATCACTGTGTACAGTTTTCAGGTGCAATGCAACTCATCAAACGTGTACATGTTTGCATGTGCATGGGGGTGGACATCAGTTGTAGCTTTGACGAATTTCAGGAAGCGTGAGTGTTTTAAAAAGATGCACAGTGTCTCGGCAGACAACAACTGATGCAGGCAGTTTCTTCCGTGCTTCAGCTATTTTGAGCATGAAAAAATGTTTCCTAAAAGTCATGGGAGCTGTATTGTTTTCTGTCTTTGTAGGCATGTCTACACGTGTGTTAGACACATGGATATCAAAAAGGTGCTCTGGGTTGTTGCTGGAGAGATGGTTAATAATCTTTTGGGGTGTTTACTAAGTCAGTTGCTAGACATGAGAGCTTCAATGAATCCAAGACTAGAGAAGCAACGCACTCAGAGTCTGGTATCTGGCTGATGTGAGTGTGTGTGTGTGTGTGTGGGGGGGGGGGGGGTCTCCAAACGGTTTCTAAGCAGTGAATGTTCTGAACAAGATGGTGGTTTCAGACTGATGATGTGAATTTTAAGTGTGGTCGCACACACCATAACTGTATACGGTTTTGAATAGATGGCTGGAGAGCAGCTAACAAAGGTTGGATCAATTAGGTTTTAAGGACTTTAGAGAAATGCAAAGATGAGAGGAATGCATACGTGTGGTCAGCCATACCCGACTTTCCGATTTCTCCACGTATTACGGCTTTCCGGTGTTCTTCTAGCCTTACCTTTAGTGGAAGGAAAAGGGAAACCATCTACCCTTATGGGATGAAGTAAAAATTATAGATAGAGAAGAACTGTGGAGAATAAGACGACTCAAAGAAGCAGAACATATGTTAGGCGACAATGACTTACTAAGCAAACCTAGTCTAGAATTCAATACAATATGGGAACCTATAATTATAAATAATAGATAAGTAGTGATATATAGTGATAAGTAGTTAGATCAAAAACACGAATAGGTTTAAGGCTCTCAAAATTCATACTAGAATTGTCTGCGAGGACCCGTGGCACAGTGGATATAGTACTAAGTATAATTCAGTTCTAAGTGGCAGTCATTTGAAGGTTCAATCCTCAGTGCAGGCGATACAAAGAATTGCGAATTACTGAAGACTTCTTCCCAGTCGTGGCAGATGGAACGAGAGCATGCTACCTGCGTGGATTTAATAAAGGGTTCCATTAGAAATTTCGTCCAGATTCTCTAGTTTGACAGAAAGATTCCCGAGTTCGACAAAGTACACGGAGGTTACATCGGCCGAAACGTTGTGATAAAAACACCCAAGATGAGAACAGTAGTCCGTAAATATAAAATTCTACGAATTATCAACCCTTATCTCAAAAATTCCAAAAAATAGAGAAATAAAGTCTGGAATTTTAGGTGTTATCTTCCTTAGCTCCCTTGAATATGACCAATAATACCTGCTTATCGATAAAATTTGATTTTCTTTTATAAAATAAAAACTACTTGATTACTTAACATTACGTTATTTTTGGTATACGATATATTCATTCCATCACGGGTATGTAAATCACACAGATATTGATAATTTTATAGAACCGCACGAACCGTCCCCCTCCTCCACTAAAAAAATAATTTGCTACTTTTTTTGGCAGATTACATGTAAACAGCCTTAAAAACTATCCGCAAAGAAAAAAAAATTAAAATTTTTATTTTTTTACATTTTAGAGGGGGGATCACTTTCCTATATAATTTTAACGTAAATTGAGCACCTACTTCTTGGCCATTGGCGAAAAAAAATGGGGGGAGGGTATTTTTCTTATCCAATTTTGTGATTTTTTTGTGTTTTTAAATATTCTTAAATGCTTTTTATTGCATTTTTTTTTTTTTCGGCCGCAACATTTTTTTTCGATTATCCAATGTAGTTATTTTTCTGTTTTAAAAATAACTTATAATTTTAGATCTTATGGGGGGGGGGGGGGGGGGTCAGTACTAACTTTGGTCATTTTTTTCTGTTGAAAAATGTAAAAAACAGAGAACGTGGCGTTGCAACTGAAATGCAATTTCAGTGTTTTAGACTGCAAAGATAACACAAGTATTCCGCCTTCAAAAATTGTATTATTTGTAAGTAAAAAATAGTTTTTACATGTTTTTAGGGTTTTTGATATATTGTAAGAGTTTTTATTTTATTTTACTTCAGTCAAAGTTCTCAGAAATCAAGGGGCCCCTCCCTGGGGCTAACACATAGATACATAGATATTCGAATAGTCTATTAAAGTTCTCCTTTATTTCTCAAACGTTGAGTTAGTAAAAAAAGTTGAGAACATTAATTTCCTTCTTCACAATTGACTAGTTAACTATGTTGTAGTTGAAATAATAACGTAGGTCGCAAGTCACTGTTAACCTCCAAAGCAGCTCTTACTGCTCGACACGTGCACTCGCTTCGCACACTCCGTTTCTCTGAGACGGTACGAGACTCGCTTTTTATAATATCCAGTCACACCTAATTTCCATACGTGCAGCGAGACTTTGCGAGATTTTGCGTGAACTGTATGTAATAAACATTCAGGGACGCCATGTTGGATTTCTTTCCTTCTTTCTTTCTTTCACTCGCAGCGCACAGGACAAGCAAACCCGAGGACGTTTCGCAAGTAAGCCCTCTTCATGTTCATGTTCCCTACACTCCCCCCTGATCTCATGATCACAGAGATGGCAGGGAGGCCTAGATCGCCTTCGCCGGTTGCTTCTTCGGAGGGGGACAACGCAAGCCTCATCTTCGCTTGTGCTCTCGTCCGCGGTCTGAGGGTCGAGAAACATCGCGTCCGCTGGGATACTGCTGATATCCGAGTCACTGTCCGATGGGGCTGCTGCAAGCCAGAGCGATGCCTCACTGCTCTCTGACTCCGACTCACTCTTGTCGTTCAGTGATGATTGCGTTGCTAACCGTAGGTCCCTAATGTGACGGGGCATACCGTCGACTCGCACCGCCTGTGGGCTGATTACCTCGGTGACGCGTCCAACTCCGTATTTCGTCGTACACTTGCCGCGCGGGTTCTTAGTCCAGACGACATCCCCTTTTTTCAGTTTCTCTTTGGTTACTTCCAGTTCGGGCAGCGGGTTAGTCTCTATGCCTTTCACCCTGACGTGATACCTGTGCAAGGTGTCAGCCGGCGCTGTAGAGGGTGAAACATTATCCTTTGGGGTTACGTTATACAGGTAGACTGCCTCAAATACCGTGCAGCCCGTCCTGGCCGCAATGGTTTTGACGGTTCTGTGATTCCGCTCGATGACCCCATTTCCACTCGGTACGTGGGCGCATCGAAACCTCAGGTGTACTCCCCAGCCATCAGCAAACTTTCTGAACTGCTCACTAGTGAATGCAGCGCCATTGTCGGTTAATATCTCCGTTGGGGGGCCACGTTCAAGAAAAATATTGTTTAACTGACGGATGATGCTGGCTGCATCCTGCCGGCGCAGCATGCGCCATATCGCAAACCTGGATGGACCGCAATCAATGAGAGTCAAGAAATCCTCACCGTTGTGGTGAGTAATATCCATCGCCAGCCGGTTCCAATGGCTTTCCACTACCAGCTTTCCTTTCTCCCAGCGAACGGGTGCTGGATCAATGGATTGGCATGCTATACAATCTTTGACCACTTTCCTGACGTCTGCCTTTTGTACTCCTGGTTCAACCAACTTAGCGAAATATAGGGTCCGCTTGACCCCAGGGTGCCCGGTTTGTTGGTGGACTTCTTTGATGGTATTAGATCGAACGGGGCTCATGGAAGCGGCGCAGGCGGGCTGCATGGGTTCAATAGTCTTTCTTATGGCATCAAGCCATCTTTGAGGTACTCTCGTCAAACAATCTGCTTTGTTCAGGCTGGATTTGACCAGGGACACCTCTATTGACAGCGCATATTCGTTCACCAGCTTCATGATCGTGTCGAGCCGCCGTCGGATGAGCATCTCGCTCGTGGCTTTGGTTCGTATTCTGGCCCTCCCGGTGAGAGTATCTGAAATCCACTTATGGACGCAAGCAGAATCCGTGAATAGTCGCAGGGTGGTCGTCTTCCAAAGGATTGCCAAGTTTATCCCCTTGATAACCGCATCAAGTTCTGCCAGGTTTATGTGCTGGGAGTCCTTTTCTGGGCGTAACCAGCAAGCGTCTTCCACCACCATTCCATCATGGACCACCGATACACCAATGGCGAGAGAGCTTGCATCAACCCACACACTAAGGTTCTGGCTGTCGACGCACCATCTGCCTCGCGTTGGGTCTTCCTTGTGCACCCTGGTGAGGACTTCTTTGAGCATTGTATTGAGAGGGACGTCATGAGTTTCGTCATCCCATCCAGTGGTGACGTCGGAGGCTCTTCGCTTAATAAATGCCACCGCAACACGAAGCCAGCCGCCGACAGGAAGGTGTCCAACTAACTTTCCGCACAAGGAAAATACGTTTCGTCGTGTAACAATACAAGGCATGTCCGGGGTTTCATTTCCTCGTTTCCAGTACAGAACGTCATCTTCCTCCCAGACCTGCAAACCAAGTACCCGTGCGCCATCTCGTAGCCTTTCCGGTTCCTTGCTGAGAAGGCCAAAGTTGTAGAGATGCTCCCTCACGCGCGCCGCAGATACAATTTCCTCGTCCACGTACACGTCATCAATATATGCAGACGTTGCCCGCTGAATGCGCTCATCTTTAGTCAGAATGGTGTCAACAATCATTTGCATAATTGATGGCGCAACATTAAGTCCAAATCCTATGCGGGTTAGGCAATACCTTTTCCCCTTGATGAGCACCGTTTGATAGGGCCATAGTGATTTGTGTACACGCACTTGAAGGTATGCTTTGTGAAGATCCAGTACAGATACATTAGATCCCACTTGCCGCCATTCCCTCAACTTTTCAGTGCATACGTCCGCGCGAGCTGTAAAAGGGTCCACGTGCTCATTCAATTCTCGATAGTCGAGCACCGGCCTCACCTTCTGCTTATTCTGTTGGATAACCGCCATTAACGGGATCAGGCACTTTGGAGGACCCAATTCCTTCTCTGAATACGGAACTAGCCATCCATTACTAATCCAAGTTTGTAGTTCCTTGTCGTATTCTGCACGAGCTCCGGGGGGAATTTTGTATTCTGGCACCTTATTGCATAATTTCTCGGGTGGCTGCTCCTCCGACCACTTCCAGGAGGCTGTCCAGGATTTTGTGCGCTGGTCGAATTCCGCACAAAAATCAGGCTGTTCCAGCTTCATAGCTGCACTCAGAGCAAGGCCCGCTTTTGCAAAATGTGCCCTACCCTCACCATCAATGCGTACACCTCCCAATTCCTTGATGACGTCCATTCCCAGGAGTAGGTCGTAACCGAGCAGGTCACCGTTTATAACCAAGGCTCGTGCGGTTACTGTAGGCCCATCGCCGACACCTGCGCGAATGATGCTAACGCCACAAGAGGCAATCGAGCCACCGCCAACCGTCAATACCGGGATCCTTTCCTTATCCCATGCGTCACAGCATGCTTTGCGCATGAGGGTCTGCGTGCACCCGGTGTCTACGAGTGCGAAGCGCTCACGCCCGTTTACGCGCACGCTCACTGTGGGTAGCGCCTTATTTGGCGACGATCTGGGGAGAAGACTGGCGCTATAGCTTACTCCCCTTGCCCGTTTCCCGGACAACCTCTTGCCACGTGACCCAGCTTGTTGCACCGGTAACAACGCACGCGTTTTAACGTTCCTCGATCGGGCGCGTCCTTTGCACCGCTTCGGCTACGGCAGTCTTTTGAAAAATGATTCGGCCCGCCACATTTGTAGCATCTCACGTCTTCTGTTGGTGGTGAAGACGCTTCCGCAGCTGCCGAAACCGGCTCTGTGTCCTCTTTCAAAATGTTTCGGGCTCTGGCCAACAACTCGTCAAGCCCAATCTCACTGAGTCTGGACGATGCTCGCAGCAGTCTGCTGGCGCCGTCTGGGAGTCCAGTCAGAAAAGCGCATCCCAGTATTCGCTCGCTTGTTCCACCAAACGGCGCGGCTAGCCTCCTCAAATCGGCCAGGTAGACGTCCACAGTCTCATCTAGCCCAAGCCGCCGTTCGGTGAACTGCCTCCAGGCGACGAAAGGGTCCACAGCAAAGGCTGCGTATAACGCCTGCCTAATTTCCTCCAGGCCTGGTTCGTCTCCGAGCTGCTGATACACCGAATATGCTCCTTTGGTCAGCCTCAGCGGGATGACCAGTGCAGGATCCTTTATATTGCAAAGTCTGCAGACGCGCTCGGCTTTCTCCCACCACTCGACTACAGAGGGTCCGGAGGGGGAGCCGTCGAACTCGGGTATCAACCTCAAGTCGAACTTGTCCATCGCCGAGATAGCTTGAAATAATAACGTAGGTCGCAAGTCACTGTTAACCTCCAAAACAGCTCTTACTGCTCGACACGTGCACTCGCTTCGCACACTCCGTTTCTCTGAGACGGTACGAGACTCGCTTTTTATAATATCCAGTCACACCTAATTTCCATACGTGCAGCGAGACTTTGCGAGATTTTGCGTGAACTGTATGTAATAAACATTCAGGGACGCCATGTTGGATTTCTTTCCTTCTTTCTTTCTTTCACTCGCAGCGCACAGGACAAGCAAACCCGAGGACGTTTCGCAAGTAAGCCCTCTTCATGTTCATGTTCCCTACAGTAGTATATCTTTCTTGTTGTTTCTTGGTCTTACCGGATTCTAGGACAAGGATTAATCTAGTCTGGTGGAGTATCCAGCTAAGTGTTGTTACTTGAGGTAACATCACTAGGAGAAGGTGCACCATTCCTCATATGAGCAAGTGTATAGCCAAGCTGAGGGGATCTTATTTGTGTTGCAAATACTATGTTATTTTGAATATTTCGTCAGGGTTTACTTGTAGGGTGAAGTATCCTCATGTCAGGTTGTCTTGACAAACCCTTGTACAGAGAGACCGAAGACACTCGAGGATAGTGTTGAGTAGGTAATTAAAACTCCTAACGCATTTGTATGAGTTTTTTATTTTTTTTTTTATGTTTTTGTGTTTCTATTTAATTTTTAAATGTTTTTATTCTATGCATTAGTTATCGTCACTTTTTATTAGCCAAACACGAGTATTTTCAATCGTGGTCGATTTTTTTCTACATGTGTTCGCTAATTTCACATTTTAAAAAACATGCAATAAAAGAATTTTAAAATATTTAAAAACCCAAAACATTCAGATTAAAATAACGCCCTCATGTATATTTAAAATAAAACAAAATTGGATAAGAAAAATATCCCCCTCCCCCAATTTTTTTCCGCCAGTCGTAATATTTTTTTTGGGGGGGGGGGGGGGGCATACGCCGAGTGATTTTCTAAGCGGCCAAGAAGTGGTTGCTCAATTTACGTTAAAATTATATAGGAAAGTGACCCCGGCCTCTAAAATCTAAAATAAACAAAATTTTAATTTTTTTATTCTTTGCGAATATTTTTTAAGGCTGTTTACATATAATTTGCCAAAAGAAATAAAAAAAAATTTTTTTATGGGGGAGGGGGCTGGTTGGTGCCGTTTAACCAGATAATTCTCAGTTTGTCTTTTTCCTCCATATCTTGGTAATTCTAGATAAGCACCGTCATTTGTTTTGTTTACGATTTCTGGACTGTTAACTATTCTGCATCTTAACCGAATAACTTTGATTAAATAAATAGTCCCTGATTATCTCCCGTGATACAAAACACGTATCAAGGGGAGATAACTGCCTTACATTGAGTTTGCGCAAAATCACGACTGCTTAACTTCCTGTCGGACCAAGGTTAAGTTCTTTTTTCACCGCAATGTCAACTTTTTGAATCTCCTTTCTGCTGCTATCGGTTAAAGAAAACAACCCAAAGTATGTTTGCCCTGGGGGTTGTACGAAGTGGTGCCACTAGTCTGCAGGGCGCGGCGTCTTTGTTTCGAGTCTCACCAGGGATTTTGTCGAGTTCTTTTAATGTAACCCCCGTCGCTCATCTGACGGCAACGTCTTTGGTGGAACCGACTGTTCGAGTGAAGCCATGGCCATACAAAGAAAGGACTTACAATCAATTCTGGCAATTTTTTGATCACACCTCGAAAAGATTCGATGACAACACCAGACTCATTGTGGTGAGAGATCGCTTATAAATCTATCTCATTCTAGTACCTTATTCTGTTATGTGCGTGTTTAAAAACAATGAAAAAGATATCTTGATTTCTGATGTTTACAGTAGCTTTTTCACAGTAAACTTCTAAATTAGTAAACATGCTACTGTACATTACTAAAAGAAAACTACTAATATAAATGTTGGGTTAAATTGTCGTTTCCCAGCCAAAATGGCGGACAACGAATCGTCTGCAGTTTTCCGACCTCACAAATGAGTAAGTAAACCACCGTAGATTATTTTAGAAGAAATACAGTTGGGAAATTACTCCAAAACAATTTATTTGGGTTTACTTATTTGTGAGATCGAAAAAAAAAACAGAAAATTGCAGACGATTTATTGTCCATCATTTTGGCTGGGAAACGACAATTTAACCAAATTGTGAGTACTTCTTCAGATAAGGACACGAGCTAACGCTAATCCTAACCCTAATGATGCAAAGTCGATTTTAGCTCGGGTCCTAATCTGGAGAAGCACCATAAATTATGTTTCGTATTTTTAGACCAATGTTGATAATTTGTATTATTGAGGTTAGTATTTGTCAAATTTGTTATTCAAAACGTTTCATCCGATGTAACCCCCGATCTTCTCTGGACACATCTTTTCGAACCTGGGAACCTGGACGGAATTTCGAACTAAACCAATATTCATACAGGAATTGTCCACGTGGACCCATGGCGTAGCTGTTAAGAGCGTTGGTTAACAATTATTTCGAAGTGACAGTGAATCCTTACTACAGACGGTACCTAATAAATAAGATTAACATAAAATTATTTCTATCCGGTCGTGACTGACGGAATGAGAACAATCTACTCCAATGGATTAAATAAAGAGTTCGTTGGTTCCCAAGTTCGACAAGATGCACATGATGGTCGGGGGTTACATCGGCCGAAACGTTAATAATTTTTAATTTTTTTTTTTATCAATGAACTAAAGGTTCGATAATGAAAATATGGTATAAAATTAGAATAATTTGACATTGAAATAGTTTTTTTTTCTTTCTGATTATCTCCCCTTGTTTTCTTCACATAAAAAGTCTGCCCCTTTTTACTTTAAAAAGGTGGCAACAATTTATTTTGACAAAAAATGTTGGTCCTTTTTTTACTTCATGTATAATGCTGACAAAGGGGGATAACTGATCTATATTTTTTTAGGGGCTAGGGTGAAAATGATTTCAACAATTGATTTTAATAAAGATTTAATAAACACTGAAACAGCAAAAAAAATTTAAAATATTAAACGGAAACAATATAAACGAATAAAACCCTAAGAAACAATATTAATATAATTTTCGCATACATAGAACGATATTGGGGAAATACTTAGCCATTTTGTTGTTGCCTCCACATGAATTCGACCAAATGTAACAGAATTATGGGTGCTTGTTCACTGTTTCGGCCAGACGGAAAAATTATTTATGTGTGAAAACAATATTATGTACTTACTCACTGGTATTTTATTGTTCAATGTTGAAAAAATTAGGAAAAATTATCCAGTCAAACTTTAATTACAAATATTTTTACATTTTCCGTATCGTACAAGTCACTTCGATGACTATGCCTCCATTTGCTACCGTTGGACAGAAGTCAAGGGCAGATAATCAGCAAGCTGGGCGGTCTCTTCCACGAAATTGCGGAAAGATACCCAGTTTCAATTTAATCAATTTAATTTTATTTACTTTCACATTAAATATACTCATTACAATAAATTATGTTTTTTTATCAATGTACTTGTTTTTTGTTGTTGTTGTGTTTTAAATGAGTATTACCTGCCCTTGCAAATTATCGCAGATTTAAATAAGTATCCTAGGAAAAATGATTACGTAGAATTTTAATTAAAAATCAAAATCAGTTTCATCGTATTTTGGTGAATGCCATTAATTTATTACTTGTTAATATGACAGACCGGGTTATCTCCCCCTGAATTTCGTGTAGATTGATTAATGATTCAAAGATTTTAGCGAAGAACGGGAGGAGACTGATATGGTGATAATTTCACAGATCAGTACTTCCATTAGAATTCTTGAACACTGATACCACAGAGGCAATTTTCCAGCTATCAAGGAAGTAAGATTTGGCATGGCATTTGTAGTAGTTTTGAGAGGACAGGGCCAGCTCAGCAGAGCATTTCTTTAAGACTATAGCAAAAACAAAAAGTACTGGTGTTTTTATTCAAAATAACTCTGACCGTGGAAAGGTGCTATATTAAACGGACCGGCAGACATATACGCCCCACACACCCATTCAGATTACAATAATAAGCAGAAATCGCTAATATATATATATATATAACTATAACCAAACGCATTAAAATTGAAATTTCTATCAACCTGTATAGTTCTGAAACCGTTTGTAAGTATTCTTATTTCAAAATTTGTGTTACTTTCATTTGGCCAAACACGAGTCAATCAAGGATGTTGGTCGATTTTTTTTTTTTGAGGTGGTCGCTAATTTCAGGCTTAAAAGATGATAAAAAAAGAAGGGTTATGGTACTACTAACCCAGTCGGATTTGGGTAAGCTTCTTTTTTTTTATTATCAATTTAGCATCAATTACCGACTTATTCAATTTTTTGCTGTATAAAAGCGGTCAGTTTTCAGTTATTTTCATTTTGTGCTATTGTTTTTTCAGCTGTTGTCGTAGCTTGTTACTGGACCAATATCGGCCGCCATGAGTCATCATCTGTACAAGTACAACGAAATCGATATTTCCCAAGGACTTCTTCAGCACCATCTTTTTTTTTTATCTCAGATTATTCATTTTATTTTTTTAACTTGTTCAACTTTTAAACAGGGGTGTTCCGTTTGCTATATAAAATGAAATCCCAACAAGGTGTTTGTAAATGGTATTATTTTGCTTAAAACGAGTAGTAGGACCAGTACAGCTTATATCTTGCATTCTTTCCTACAATCATTCTAGCAGATTTACTTACCTCTCCAATGAGTTCCTTGAACACAACACAGGTCAATCTCAGACCTGCCACACAAGCTTCAAGCATTTAAACTATATAACCTGAAATGCAACCGATTTTCTTTGGAAGTTATTTCCTTGGTTGGGGAAAGAATTTTTATAGGCCGGATGCCTTTCTTGATGCCAACTCAGTGTGGTTATGGGGACCAGTGCTTTTGTCAAGCAGCTAACAGGAAGGAAATCAGAATAGAACATCTTCTGGTATCTAAGGACTTCTACAGTGAAGGGGTGGGATTTTGCTGCTAGTCAGGTCGGTCGGGGGTATTTTCGTTGAGGACAGAACAAGTGCAGTAAGTTTATCAGATCAAACAGTCCACAAATTTCACAATACGATGCACCAGATTTCAAATCTGAATATTTCTTTATTTTGATTTCCACTTAAGATAGTTATTTCCTCTGAACATTTGTTGCTCAATTTTAGCCTGGTCTGGCCAAGGCCCATCTAGAAATACTAGTAATGTATAAAAATTTCCTTTCCTTTTTTTTTTAAGGTGGATGGCAACATTGCCTCCGGTAAAACTGAATTTGCCAAAAAAGTTGCTGAGAGTTTTGATCTCCTGTATGTTCCCGACGTCCACCCAGATGAAGTTTTCTTTAATGATGATGGCTTTGACATGCGGCAACTGGACGAGCAATTTTCTGACGGGCCCAATAGATCCTACCCTCTAGACAAGTTTTTAACTGACAAAAATGCCAAAAATTTGAAAGTGGGTCGGCCTCAGATGTTGCTCTACTATAAACGTTTCTTCCACTATGTTAATGCTATTGAGCACATGTTGAATACTGGTAAGTTCTCTCTGTCTGTCTGTCTGTCTGTCTGTCTCTCTCTCTCTTGAAAGTAAAATTATTTACAGTGGTTATAGTTAGATGAGTTTTTGGTGTGAATGTTTTGCAAGGGGGGGGGGCATAGATTAGAGCTCAGTCGAGCACCTACCATGAAAATAATGATAGAGTAGAGAAAGATGGGCAACCTTTCTTCTGTGAGAAAGAGGCTGTAGAGAAGAGTAATTTAGATTAAAAAATAGCCAAAAAAAACAAAGTAAAATAATAATAATGTATAAGTCATGTATAGGCGAGAAACACGCAGATGCAGAAACATGCAAAATGGTAGTCACAAAGATGTTATTAATATAGAGAAGAGCAAAGAAGAAAATGCTCAATAAGAACTCAAATAATGTAAGCGAGATAAGTCATCTTTTAAGCTGCAAAGATTTGTCTCCCTTACATTATGTGATTCATTATTTAAAATTTTCACCATCGTAATAATCTTCCTAAATGGAATAATTGTTTTTTTTGGTTTTTTTTCAAACAAACTGAAGCCAAAGAAATGTTAGTATTGAAAAAAAAAAATGCTGGTAGAAAAGAAAAAAGACAAAATGGTTAGGCTATTCGGATCTAAGTTCTAAAAATCCGACAAGATAACTTTATATATTAGATAATAGTAATAAGAAAGGTTAATATTCTGTTTAGAAAAGCTTCATGGCGAGATGTAATATTTGAGACTAGAGTTCTCATTGTGTCAAAAATGACAAATGTTACATGTTTTTGGACAAATAAATCAAGCATCAACAAATAGGCAATTTTTTTTTATATCACAAAGTGTATTTTCCTTTAAATAATGGAATATTTACATTAAACATTAATATTAGATTCTTCATCCCAATGGTCGTTTATGACTGCTTTACATCAAGCAACCACAAACAATGCTCACTTTTCATATGACTAGAATTATGGGTGCTACAGACCCAAATTCTAGTATATATTAAATAATAAATTGCTTTTAACGCCAATACATAGTTAACGCAAAATAAATAGTTTGGGACTATTAAAATAATTTCCAATGCTATTGATGATGTTTACCCATTCCTTTTATTATCGCTTATGTTTGAATTCATGTTTTGAAGCACATAAATCTATGACGTCACACCAAAGCTATAAGTAATTTATTATGGTAATGTTTTAAGTTCTATATATGTGACAGTCCAAATAGCTCAGTTGGTAGAATGTCAGACTGAAGGTTTTGGTTTCGGGTCATAGCATCTGCTTTATTTGTTGGGAATTTATTATTTACTATTAATGCAATATTTTCCTTTTCTAAAAGTAGTTAAGATCTCTGATATTTCGAAATGAGACATAATGCAATCGATTTATAACTTCTTTTTTTTTTTTAATTGTGACTGACGAACGGACGGACAAAAAATTTATATTAGATACTTCTAATCAGCTGCTCCTGATGTTATGTACAGAATTATTTCCCTTGGTGTTATTCACTATTTATAGATGCATATATTGACAGACACATTATTATAGGTGATTATGGCAAAATAATCGATTACCCACGAACTTCAGCTAGTCTATATATATAAAGGGAATTCGTCTGAATGTGTGTCTGACTAAAACTACAAAACTAGAATATTTAGACTAAGAAAATATTAATTCAGTATCTTCATAGAAAGAAAAGTGGTGCTTCTATAATAAAAAGCCGAAAAAAAGTTGTTCTTGTCTTTTAATGTTGGAGAGGTAAATAAGGGGCAGGTAACTCTTCACAACGTCTTTAGCTTTCAAACAATATTTTCCTAACCATTTTATGTCTAATCGACGTTCTCCTTGCACAGTAGCCACATGTGCAACGCCAATTAAAGCCATCAGTTTTGATTACTGGAAAATCGTGTTTAAAATTCGTGGTAAGAGTTACCTGCCCCTTATTTACTTCTCCAACACTAAAAGACAAGAAAAACATTTTTTCGGCTTTTTATTATAGAAGCACCAGAAAAGTATATATGCGAAATACAAAATAAATTTTAATTAAAAAAAAATGAAATTGGGATACCGTGGAAATTCCATTGTTGCTTTTAAAAAATTTTTTTTTTCTTACATTTTTTTTCTTTCAGTTTTTTTTTCTTCAGCTTATATCTTATTACTTTTGTCAAATCTATTTCCTCCTTTGACTCTCCTTACAATCCTTTTACAGAGTAATTCTATTATGTTTATTGCCTGTTAGACAGACTTGAAATAAAAGTGTACACAAACTTTATAAACTCATTTAGTTGTATCTACTTGTCCCTTTAGCTTTGCTAAAATAACATTTACTGCTTTTGTTTCATGTATCTCTTTATAAAGAGTGATTTAAAAAAAAATAATAATACCAACCCTGATCGCTCTCTTTTAAAATGTTATTCTTCAGGCCAAGGTGTTGTAATGGAACGTAGTGTGTTCAGCGATATGGTTTTCCCTGAAGTATTTGCACAGCAAGGTTATATGACTCCACAAGGTAAGTATCGTTGATCAACCTGTCTTATTTCCTAATTTATCTATTTTGATATTTGAAAAGTAAGAGTAAAAATAATAAGAGGGAGTGCAGATCCTTCATCGAATATCCACGGTTGTAAGCGGTCAAAAAAATATGAAGACGCAAATCACAACCAAATATTTAAACACAATTCTAAACGACGCCTCACTCGTCTATGATCTCATTTTTACTTTACCTCTCTTCGAATGGTCGTTCTTTTATAACTGAAAACTAATTTCTGATCATCAGTTGTGAAGGATGGGGATGGTCGAGAATTAGCATATTTAATGTCTATAAACATCACAACGTTACTGGTTTTTTTCTGCAAACGGGGCAGACAATAAATGTTGTGCATAACTTTATTTATATTTTCTCTGTAATACTCCAATAATTATAACAGTTAGAAAATTCTGTCGGAAAACATCATCTGAACTGTGATTCAAAATAAACAGCCGGTATTTTGATCATTACACAACTTAGATTAGAAATGGAATTTAAGCAAATCCATTTTTTTTTTCAACTATACTTAATGTTTTTAATCATATAATTATCTCTAAAAATCGCTGAATTATCTTATTTATGATGCTAATTTAAATAAAGTTTAAACATGTAAGACAAAGTTTAAGATTATTAAAATTATTTCTGTTTTAAAAAATGGTATCTGACAAATTTTTTCAACAACTGGCAAAACAGGGTTAAATATTTATCTTTTATGAGAAAAGCTATTAAGTGTTTACATCCGACTGGTTTTACTTTATATATTAGGTACTTAAACGTTTTACCTTCTGGCCTTCTGTCATAGTTGTAAATTTTTAACTCAGCACTTTATTTAATTTGTTGGATTAGACTCTTCTTGATCAACATTCCATGTATTTTATATATATATATATATATATATATATATATATTGGTTTGTTGGACTCCAATGACAAAAAAAAAAACTAGTTCACAATCATAATTTTTTATGTATTTTTTATTTCGTTGAATGCCTATATTTTTTTCATTCAATCTTACGTGCGTTTCACAATCCGGTAAGAAAAAAGTAGTCTTTAGTTTACCAAGCTGCTCTTCAGAGACAATCATTTAACAATAATCTAACTATTATATATATATCTGTGTAAGATAAGTGAGTACTTGATTATTAAGAAAAGTTTTTAATAAATAAGAGCATAATATTTATTTGTATATGTATTACAGAAGATCAGAACAATATTCGTACGGTCGGTTTCAAATCCAAATAAAGAGGGCCTATAGTTGGTCTCCTATGCCGGACTCTTTTCAGCCTCTGTTTATGTCTGTTTCCCCGGAAAATGGTGATTGGAGGTCACGCTACCTAGATTCACAGATCAAAGAAAGAGATAATTTATTTTACTTGCCAACAACGTATATATCGGCAAAATTTGCAGGTAGAAATGCCGAATTAATAAAAAAGATAACAAAAATGAAAATAAAGTTGAGGATTGAAATATCGTAGAAAAGTCACGCAGCGTGCGAGCAACCATTTTCGAGGGAGACAGACATAAACAGAGGCTGAAGAAAGTCTGGTATAGGAGACCAACGAGAAGACCCCTTTGTTTGAATTTGAAACCAACACTACCGATGTTGTTTTGATCTTCTGTAATATATATCTATATATATATATATATATATATATATATATGAAAAAGGAAACCCAAAACTATTTATATATTCATCAATGTTTTGTTTTTATTTCAAGAAGTCTTGAAATAAAGATGAAACGTTTATGAATATATAAATAATTTTTCATTTTCCATCACGTTGGAAGATTATTTTCATATTATATATATATATATATATATATATATATAGTCTCAGAAGTTTCTCAACCATTAAAACTATATTAAAAAAAAACAAAAAAAAACAACTTATAGTCCCAAGTCTTCCAGTGGAAAATCACTCATGTAAGTCAATTTATTTTTTACAGTTATAATATTAGTTTATTTCTAACACTATTTTAAGGGATCATCAGTTGTTTACCATGAAAAACTGTTTCGGGAATTTAAAAACAAGACAGTATTTAATTTCATGGCTTCCCAACAGTTGATCAGACCCCACTTCCCTTAACAGACAAAACATAAACGTTCCTTATACTAAATCTACGCTGTTCGTCTGTCTAATCAAATTTATCCGTTACTTACAAAAATGTTGCTGCATTTTAAAGTGTTTGGACGAATCCATGACACTATTATTTAAGTGATTAATGTATTATTTTTAGTTTTATATTATAAAATATAAGATATCTTGTATCACTTAATTTGTTATATCTTAGACCTCCAGAAATTCATTTTAGATTATCCTATTGAACATATAGTCTCGTAGATATGAACTTTGCAAAAGATATTCTAAAGTGAATTCTGCTTAGAAGTTGTAAGTTCAATCCCTAGTAAAGGAACTTGCGATAAAATCAATTACTTGATATGAGATATATAAGAAGAATGTGTGTGTGGGGGGGGGGGGGGGAAGGAAGGATGTAGAGCGTGGATCTAGAACAGTCTGTCCCAGCAGAGCTATTGCAGTGTTTAGTTTGAAATTCCCGAATGGTTACCTGAAGAAGGTCGGAGAGTACAACAGCCGAAACTTTCTTTATATAATAATTATAGTGAGGATAACGATCCGGATCAGGTAACTAATGACACCAACTCATCTTAGAAATATCGTCAAATACATCAACATGAATGTTTTATTTTTTTTTTTTTTAATTTTATTTATTTTTTTTTTTTTTCAAAATATTTATTTTTTTTCCTCCCTTTTGTAGGTCTGTCTTATTACAAGAACATTCTTCGAAAAAATACAATTTGTGACTTGTGGAAGCCGCACTTGATTATCTATCTGGATGCCCCAGTTAGCACCATCCGAGAAAACATAAAAAAACGTGGAATCGTAAGTATTTATTTTCGATGCATCTTTGCATCCTTAAGAATGCCTTTGTCCATCCATTGCGCTTCGGTTCACAAATATCTTTTTCATCGTTCCTATTTACTTGCCTCTCAACGAGGGTAAAGTTAGACACAAGGTCGGTTTTTAATGTGGGAGAAAATCCAGCTCCCAAAAAATTGGATTGGGAAAAAAAATTAAAATTGCCTCAGTCTAGAAGGACTTCTCTTTCACTGACCAAGGACAGAATAGACTAAGGTTAGCATCAGAACAGATGCTACACTTTCAGCGTTAAATGCACAGATTACGAATGGATCCATTCTTTTTTTTCTTTTACTCTCATTTTAATGCAAGTTTGGAGATTATTTGTATTTTGTAGCAAGATTAGATGGGGGTAAAAAAAATGTTAAAAACGGTATTTTTCCGCATAGGGTTAGAATAAGCATAAGCATTTTAGCTATTCTTCTGTTCAGTTGCTTTCTAATATACGTAGAACTATTGTTTATACAGAGCAAAATAATACACTAACATTAAACAAGAATTTTATGTCGGCAGACAGTTATTTATGGAAAGCAGACTTTGAAATAGGTATGATCATCAGAAGCAACATCTGTATTTCAGTCAAACTGCAATGTTACATAATTAAAGACTGCACGGGTTTGTTTTAATAACTGTCGCTATTCGCTCAAAAATGTAATTTTCAACAGATCTGTATATTTTTATTAGCTTTATTTTTTTTTTTTAATTTCTATTTTTTTTTTTTTTTTTTCTTTTTTTTTTTTTTTTTGCTTGTTCTACGATCAACCTCCGCTACAATTTTTTAATCCGGCGGGTTTACAAGATTGAGAAAGCATCAATAAAATATGTAAATAAAAGGACTTTAAAATACTTTAAAACACAAAAAAATTAAGTAGAAAAGTAACTTTTCTTGCTTGTAGTAACAGTTATTTGTTGGCTATTTGTTTCTTTCACCCCTTTTTTTTCTCTGTTGGAAATTGTAAAACAAACCCGATTGCAGTATGCTGATTTTTACGACAAAGAACTAATGAAACGACAATTAGAATATATGAACCTATGTCAATGGTTTAAACTTGAGTATAAATAAATCTTTACAATATGTATTGTTTTGCCATTGAATGACCCACAAAAAAGGGTTGATATGCTGTGAAACAAACAGAACTATATTATCTCAACAAACATTTATTTATAAAAAAATCTGACATTTTCGTTATGTGAGGTTCGAATAACCTAGAATTTTGTATGTTCCTCCAATGTTCCTAAACACTAGCCCAGTTTAATAATACCAGTGATAATGGCATATACACAGACATGAAAGAATTAAATAAACACCCCACAAAAATAAACTGGGACCATAAATCTTCAGTCCGATACTCAACTAACTGAGATATTTTGGTTGGCCATATGTCTTGTAATGCTTAGTATTTAGTAATTCTACTGGCTTAAGGATAGACAGCGACATACATTTCCGAAATGTTCCTAGGCGGATAAAATATATTTTGAAAGAAATTGAATTGAATACTGGTTTTCGTTGTTAAGAATAGAGACAACTGATCAACAAAAAACAAATGTGAGTTCTCCACTTTTTAGCAGAATTTCACTTTTTTTAACCCAGAAAAAGGCTTAGATTGCTAGGGCCTTCCATGGATGTGAGTGTTCTGCTTTTTGGTCGAAATCTGCTTTGTTTTATTTTAAATAGGAAAAAGATGATTTCTGCCAAATCACTAGAAAACTAAAAATGTTAATTTTGCCCTTAAGACTTCAAACGATTCATGATGGAGGCAGGGGAGTTAGATGACTTTTGTTTCATCAAAGAATGACTTCCTGTCTCACGCTTGGTGTTTTTCTCTTAATTTTGATTTGATTAGTTGAGATTGCTTAGAGTTGTTGAGGAAAAAAAAAAAATTTTTTTTCCTTGTGCTGCCCTCTACACACGCGTACACATACAGGGGGCCGTGGTCGCCCAGGTTGGGAAATTATCTTGATTTCAGCTTTTTTTTTTTTTTTTTTTTTTTGCCATTTGCTATTCGCATCCCTGAAAAAAAAAAAAAGATGAATCGGAATCAAATATGTATGATGTAGGAAGAATGCTATTAATCACAAAGATTCAAAAAAGAGATTCACTTTACTTTATTATAAAGAGATTATGCTTTGCTGGTTATTATAAATGTCCTTTCAGTTTAAATTTTTGAAAATAATATATAAATCACAAATATGAAAAAAAAAAAAAGCTCAATGTAAGCGAGATAACTCATGTTTTTACTTCAAGTGAAAATAGGAGTTATATCCCTTACCTTTTGATCTTTTTTATGTCATTATTTAAAATTGTAATTATCTTATTTGCCAGAATCCACAAGACTGCTTCACAACCGACTACAACATTGTTGTCTTCAAGTCTAATAACCAAATATTTGTTGAGCCATCTCTTGGATAAAAAATTCTTAAGTGATCTTCTGCCCATCACACCCATTTGATTCCAATCCTCCCATGGTGGCGTTCATCGTCCAACTGAAAATCTCTTTAACCCTTATCCTCTAGTGGCCTTCGGGCCTTGATAAGTGGTGACCCATTAGAAAAAATAAAATTAGGAAAGAAAATGTAAAGAACATGATGCAAGGATAAGAAGAAAAAAATGGCTAGTTAGAATCAAATATCGATTTGTCAGATCCATTGCTATTTAAGTTGAACATGGAAAATCTGACTGACTTAAATTTATTAGATTAAACTAAATACATGCTTGTGAGATTACTACCATTTTATTCTCTCTTTTTTTATTCAGCCATATGAAGTCAACAGCCCAGTTTTAACTGATGACTTTCTTACAAAAATTGATGCAGCTTATAAAAACAAGTTATTCCCTTCATTGAGGTAAGTGATAGTTTAGTGTGTGTGCGATGAACATAAGAGGGTGAATGGCTGGCCTGAAGGATACATTCGCTTACTATGGAACTATGTAAGTAGTTTTTATTTTATAAAAAAAAAACTAATTTCATCGAATAACGAATAGCGTGGAAATACGTCCTCCATTACGACTTATTCAAGTGATATTCAAGGGAGATAACCGAAATTCATAATAAGCCTTAATGAAGACGTATTTCCACGTTATTCGTTAATCGGTAAAATTTAATTTTCTTTTATAAAATAAAAACTACTTGATTAATTTTTATGCTTTTGGGCATAGTATATATTCAGCCCCTGACAGGTACGTACATCAAACAGATATTCCTCAGTTTGTTATATTTAAAGTATCCGCTAAACTGTAAAAGCACCAGCGTGTCTTTTCCACACCAAATGTGGGTTGCACATTAGCCATGGCCGTACAAAGTAACTTTCTCCATGAAATTCTATAATTCACTCGCATAATATTTATTTTGTTTCAGCATTTTTAACTTTTCCTTATTTTACCTTGGAGCAGCCCAAAAGACTGACTGCATGTCCGACTCTTGACTAGTATTTTTTAGCTATCTAGAGAAGGGAGAGATGGAAGTGGTGGGGGGGGGGGGGGTTAAAAATAAGGCCTTTTTTTTTTATTCCTATATATTTTTTTTTACTTTAAAATTATTGACGAATTTAATTATTCAACAAGCTACTTTTGCCATTGTAAAAAAAAAAAAAAACTGTTCAAGAATTACTGTAAAAAGAACTAATGAAAGCAAAGGGAATTGTCAAAAAAGCCTTTTTAAACTTTATCTTGGAACAGCTCCAAAAACTGGTTGAATGGCCGACTCCTGACTAGTATTCAGAGAAGAGGGAATTGGGGTTAAAGAATAAAATTACTTTTTACTGTAAAACGGACAAACTCTTGATAGAGAAAACCTGCCAACCAGTTATTAAAAGTAATAGCTTTTTTTTTTAATACATATTCTGTTTTTTTATTGGTTTTGTTTCCTTTCTTTACAGAGAACATACAGAAATTATCAGCTATGACACCACCAACTTACCAGACTGGGAAATTGTAAGTAACTTACATTTAACAACCCCCTCACCACCACCACCAAAAAAAAAAAAAAATGAAAATCATGGATTGTTCTACGAGAAGTGTTCAATAAGTAATGCCCCTGACCCACTTCCAGTTGTCTGATCTAGATGAAATTTTGCATGTGTAATGACTTATATATGTATGGGTTATGTTGCAAAAAAACAGCTCTGAACTAATTGTGGCTTCTGATTTACAGGTGTTTGAACTGAGTCAGGTGTGAAATGGAGCCAGTTGAGTGTCGCGCAGTGATCCAGTTTTTGTATTTGAAAGGACACACACCAAAGGAGACTTTTGATGAAATGAAAGAAACTTATGGTGATGATGCCCCATCATATGACCTTGTAAAACGCTGGCATCGTGAATTCAAACATGGCCGGAAGTCTGTGGAAACAGCTCCCAGACTTAGTCGTCCCTCTTCTGCCATTGATGAGGCATCTGTCTATCAAGTTGAGGCTGCCATTTTGGAAGATCGACAAATTACTATTCGCCAAATAGCCCAAGAGGTCAAGATTAGTACAGGGTCTGTGGAAACTATCATTCATCCAGATGGATTCCCAGATTGCTCACACCTTTCCAGAAGCAAGAACGTGTCGAGTGCTCGAGGATGAATTTGGAGATGTGCCAAGAAGATGAGTCAAAGTTTTTCAAAAGACTGATTATAAAGGATGAAACTTGGGTCCATCACTACGATCCAGAGACCAAAGCCCAGTCAATGCAGTGGAAGCACTTGGACTCACCACCTCCAAAGAAGGCAAGGGTGCAGCCCTTCGCTGGCAAGGTCATGCTCACAGTCTTCTGGGATCAGGACGGAGTAGTGATGACAGATTTCCTGGCAAAGGGTATCACAATTACAGGAGCCTATTACGTTTCACTTTTGATGAAATTAAGAGAAGCTATCAAAATCAAGAGGCGGGGTAAGATCAGCAAAGGTATCCTTCTCCTGCAGGACAACGCTCCGGTCCACAACTCACATGTCGCCAAATCAGAAGCATGGGCGTGTGGCTATGAAATCCTCCCCCATTCCCCTTACTCTCTTGACCTTGCACCCTCTGACTTTCATCTCTTCCCAGCCATGAAGTTGTTTTTGAAAGGAAAGCGTTTCCCAGATGATGCAGTCTTGATTTCTGAAGTTACGACATGGTTGGAGGACCAACCTGGGGTGTTCTACAAAAACGGTGTTCAGAGTTGCATGAAACGATGGGAGAAATGCATAACTCTGGGTGGTTCCTATGTAGAGAAAGACTAATAACTGTGCCAAGTTTCATTAATCTACTGCTATGGGAAATGGGTCAGGGGCATTACTTATTGAACGCCCTTCATATTTGCATCAATCTTTATATTCATAATTTCATGGCTCATAATAAACGACGTTTAATAACTAAACAAACATAAATCACCAAAATATTTTATCTTTTTAACCTATTTACATGTGTTTGGCATAGTGATTTTTACCTCTCCGCATAGATCTAAAATAGTTCAATTGTCTAAAGTAATAAAACATGAATATAAAATAAAAAATTCTCATTAAAGTAAAAAATATATTAGTGAGCATTTATCAAATATTTTTTATCCATTTCTAATAAAAAAAAAGATAAAAGTTTTCTTTTCAAAGTAAACAATACGTCAAATGCGTACAATGATTTGATGTGAAAAGTAGTCAGTTAAAAAGGGAACGCTAAAAATGTCAGAACATTTGTTTCTAATGTTAGTTTTATGTACTTTTAATTTTGAACAATGAGTTTTCAAAAGGTTCAAGAACTAACATCAATAAAGACATCAGATCGAAAGTTTTGATTCTAAATTTACTCTTAGTTTGTCTCTTCGATCAATCGTTTAACTGTGATACTGCAACACACATACAGACAATTTTGTATGTATATATATATATATATATATGTGTGTGTGTGTATGTATGTATATATTGTCTTTTATGCTAAATTCATATTTTTCTAATTTTTTATTTTCCTTGACAGATCGTTGAAGAGTTGGAAGATTTAAATTTAGTTGAGGTTGAGGACGAACCTATAAAATTCAAAGAATGGCGTCAACGAAGAGAAGATGATTTTAACAACTACCGAATGGTGTAAGTATACCATGATCATCTGGGAACACACGATTGATTTGTCGGGATGAAGTTGAAGGAACAACAGGGATTTGAAACAATGTTACTAAATCTCTATTATATAGGATTATTTTATTTATTGACTATAGTGAAGAATTGCTAAGAGTTTTAAACAACTTAGAATGACTTGTGGCTTGGCCTTTTAGCTAGGAGCAAAGTGTAGTATCTGTACTGATACTACACTTCATCTTTTCTGTCCTTGGTCAGTGAAGGAGGAATCTTTCTAGACTGAGGGAATTTTATTTTTTATCCTAATCCATAGTGACCCTTTTTGGGAACTCAATTTTCTCATGCAAAAAAAAACTGGCCTTGTGTTTAACTCTGCCTTAATGGGGGGGGGGGGGGCGGCAAGTAAATAGGGACTTGTTTGGTGTAAAAATGTAAAATAAAATAACAGATTAGCTCAAAACATTGTATATGACAGCAGCATTTTTTGTTTAAAAAAGATAATCTGCCTTTCATTTTTAAAGGAAGCCACGAGCATTGATTGGGAAGTCGGCCATGGCTTGTCATAATAGAAGAACTGGGGTAAATTTTAAGGAGACACTGTTTTTCACACTTCAAATAGTGAGTTGGTCGAATGTATAAAACATGAGAAATGGTGTATTTGAAGGTGATTTTCAGTATTAGACGAGAATTTGTGGACTAGTGTTTTGGGTTTTTAGTGTTGGACTATTAAATTACTGACTAGCCTCAAAAGACAATGGATACTGTCTGAAAGGGTGCCTGTGTGACGAGGAGTTTACAGTGAAGCAAGAGGTGCACAATCTCTTACTGCACTTCTGGTATTGTTTGTTCACTGGCAAGGATAATTCCAAGATGACTGGAAACAATGCTGCAATAAGCGGAGAAGGACTGCCATTATTTTGGTATTTTCCTTTCTAGACTAGTTACCCTGTAAAGGCTACCCTGATATTTCACTCATGGATAGAGGGGGGGGGGGGGGGGGGGGGAATTCATATCATCATCATCATCAACATCATCATCATCAACCGGTTTATTTGTTGAATCAGGCCACAATTAATCCTCTGATGAGAGTGGAGCCTGATTGTCTAGTCTTGATCTAAGTTTTCCTCTCCATTATTGTCTTTGGTGAGGATTGACGGAATCCATACCCATGGTTTTCCTATCACGTTTGACCACATCCTCCCAAGACAATTTAATAACTACAAAAGCTTTAGCCTAGTCTACCCTATTACTTCACCCGTGATGTGTGGGGTGGGCCATACTTTGTCCACTGGTATTAGAGAAAATGACTTTACAACCTACAGTCACTTTCAAACTTATGGCATCTGATCTTCCCTAATTCTATTCTAAGTACTCAACACTATACCATTGTACCATCTTGGGACAGAACAGATACTACACTTTGATCCTAGACCAAGAAAGTGTATTTTAGTTTGAAGTTTCACATTAAACACAATAGCGCCATCACATGAAATTTAAAAAATCACTTTTTTTGCATTGCATCTTTGGCGATTGGGTGATCCCATCTTTTAAAAATGGGTGGAGGGTGATAACGTACATACAAACATAAAATTACCTTGATACTGCTGTCATTATCTATCTCGGATTTCTTCATCACACTCTTGTCATTAATAGATAAAAAGATTTTCAATTTTCTTTTAGTTTTTTCTGGGGATGGGGCATCGTACCGGATGCCAGACATTCACCCGCTATTTCAGAGACTCCAACCGAGAGATCTTTTTAGCATTCTAACTGTCCCTTTAAGCGCAATTGTTTGTATCTCTCTTGCACTTGGTCCACCGAGTAAATTCGCCAAGTAATTTTTGAAAATTCTTTTTCATGAGCCCGGTTGCTCCTATGATAACTGGAATGATGGAGACCTTCCTAAGATTCCAGTTTCTTTTCATGTCGTACATAAGATCTTGGTATGCAGTTATCTTCTCCCTCTCGGCTCTGTTTAAGCCAACATCATTAGAGACACTGACTTCAACTAGGGTTGTTACTTTCTCCCTCTTGTCCCATATCACTATGTCAGGTTTAACAGCTCTGTTTTCTAGGTATGTAGCTGTAGGGATTGTCTAGTCATAGTATGGATTCTAAAATGTCTTGACACACCAAAATGATGGTTGGTAGGGTGGTAGGAAATAGAGTTTTACTTGTGTTTTTATTAACCAACACTCAAATGATGTTGGTAGCTCAGTTTTTATTTTAATTTTATTTTTTGTCTAGCGTTTCAATGAAGGACACATTGTATCCGTTGTTTTTGATTCAACCTCCATTGGATGCCCCAGAACTGATGATCAGTGGAGAAGACTTGATAGAATTGGAGACTGTTCTTGGAGATGTAAGTTTGCCTTGTATTAATATTACTGAGAGGAATGTTAAACATATCGAACAAAACAATCAAACATGAAAAAAAAAAAGTAAACTTTTTATATCACCACTAGTTTATATCTGCTCTTTGAGTTGTGTTGATACAATACCTGGGTATGTCAATTACCATCTTTACTTAACTTCTACTGCTTTATAACTTGTATGAAGGAAAATATAGAAATTATATTTAAGGGAAATATTTTGAAAATCAACACATCGTGCAATTTAAATGAAAATATCAATTATTTAATTTAATTTTTTTTTTTTTTTTTTTTTTTTTTTTTGCAAGCTTTCGTTGTAGAACAACTTTGTCAGGCAAGATTGTCTTATAGTTTTTTTTCTTTTCTTCTTCCTCATTTTGATGGCATTAACCCCGAGGGGTTGAATCACGATAGAAGTAGAATGCCACGTCAAGTTCTAAAAGATGTTAGGATAAGTTTAGTCCAGTCGATATTATGCGCAGATTGGCATCATTTGAATAAGGAAATTGACAACATCTTTGAGGCATGCATGAAAATGTATTTAAGTGAAATATTTTTAAAATCAACACATCTAGCAATTAAAATGAAAAATTAATTTAATTTTTTTTTTTTTTGCAAGCTTTCGTTGCAGAACAACTTTGTCGCCTCTCTTCCTCCTCTTTCTCTCTTTCTCTCTCTCTCTTCCCCCTCTTTCTCTCTTTCTCTTCCCCCTCTTTCTCTCTCTCTTCCTCCTCTTTCTCTCTCCCTCCTCTTTCTCTCTCTCTTCCTCCTCTTTCTCTCTCTCTCTTCCTCCTCTTTCTCTCTCTCTCTTCCTCCTCTTTCTCTCTCTCTTCCTCCTCTTTCTCTCTCTCTTCCTCCTCTTTCTCTCTCTCTTCCTCCTCTTTCTCTCTCTCTTCCTCATTCTCTCTCTCTTCCTCATTCTCTCTCTCTTCCTCTTTCTCTCTCTCTTCCTCTTTCTCTCTCTCTTCCTCATTCTCTCTCTCTCTTCCTCATTCTCTCTCTCTCTTCCTCATTCTCTCTCTCTTCCTCATTCTCTCTCTCTCTTCCTCATTCTCTCTCTCTCTTCCTCATTCTCTCTCTCTCTTCCTCATTCTCTCTCTCTCTCTTCCTCATTCTCTCTCTCTCTCTTCCTCATTCTCTCTCTCTCTCTCTCTTCCTCATTCTCTCTCTCTCTCTCTCTTCCTCATTCTCTCTCTCTCTTCCTCATTCTCTCTCTCTCTCTTCCTCATTCTCTCTCTCTCTTCCTCATTCTCTCTCTCTCTCTTCCTCCTCTTTCTCTCTCTCTTCCTCCTCTCTCTCTCTTCCTCCTCTCTCTCTCCCTCCTCTCTCTCTCTCTCTCTTCCTCCTCTCTCTCTCTCTTCCTCCTCTCTCTCTCTTCCTCCTCTCTCTCTCTTCCTCCTCTCTCTCTCTCTTCCTCCTCTCTCTCTCTCTTCCTCCTCTCTCTCTCTCTTCCTCCTCTCTCTCTCTCTTCCTCCTCCTCTCTCTCTCTTCCTCCTCTCTCTCTCTCTTCCTCCTCTCTCTCTCTCTTCCTCCTCTCTCTCTCTCTTCCTCCTCTCTCTCTCTCTTCCTCCTCTCTCTCTCTCTTCCTCCTCTCTCTCTCTTCCTCCTCTCTCTCTCTTCCTCCTCTCTCTCTCTTCCTCCTCTCTCTCTCTTCCTCCTCTCTCGCTCTTCCTCCTCTCTCTCTCTTCCTCCTCTCTCTCTCTTCCTCCTCCTTCTCTCTCTCTTCCTCCTCCTTCTCTCTCTCTTCCTCCTCCTTCTCTCTCCCTTCCTCCTCCTTCTCTCCCTTCCTCCTCCTTCTCTCTCTCTTCCTCCTCCTTCTCTCTCTCTGCCTCCTCCTTCTCTCTCTCTGCCTCCTCCTTCTCTCTCTCTGCCTCCTCCTTCTCTCTCTCTGCCTCCTCCTTCTCTCTCTCTGCCTCCTCCTTCTCTCTCTCTTCCTTTCTCTCTTTCTCTTCCTTTCTCTCTTTCTCTTCCTCTCTCTCTTCCTCTCTCTCTCTCTCTCTCGTTCTCTCCCATCCTCTTTCTCTTTCTTCCTCTTTCTCTTTCTTTCTCTTTCTTCCTCCTTCCCTTTTCTCTCTTTCCCCCTCCTTCTCTCTCCTCATTCTCTCTCTCCCTCCTCCTCTTCTCTCTCTTTCTCTCTCTCTCTCTTTCTCACTATCTCTTCTCCCTCTTTTTCCTCCTCCCTCTCTTTCCCCTCCTTCCTGTCTCCAGTTTCTTCTTTCTTTCTTCATCTCTCTTTCTCCCTATCACTTACCACCCTCTCTCTCTCCTTCCCTCTAAATTATCTAAATACCATGCATGGAATATTTTTTTACATTGTGGAATTCTTATATCAAATTAATTTTTCTCTTTTTTATTTTATTATTTTTTCAGAATCCAGCAGCAAATTATGAGAAAGGTTACAATCCAGAAAAGGATAACGTCCTGTTCAAGCTATAATTTTAGCACACTTAGCTTATTTTATAGAAGGCTTTATTTTTTTTGTTTACAAAAACACAATTCAGTTTGTTGTAGGACTGACTTAACAATAAATAAATAAATATTGAACACATTTGCATTTTTTATGTTGATTTTTTTTATTTTTTAAGTTAAGTGAAAATTGCGAAGTTACAGAAGCAATATCTGGACCAGCTATAAGAATCGAGAAAGAAATCACACAGAAGCTTCACTGAGACTTGAACGTTAAATGCAGAGGATGAATACAGGTTCTGTATTCGCAAATGACTGTTTGAAAACCATGGCCAGCAAAACTCATCTGGATCATTGCAAAATAACCTAAATTAAAGAAACTGTTAGGTTTCGAAATGACATCAAGGTTATCAAGAAAAGGAGGATGAATTCGTTTGGCCACGTCGTCAGAAGAGGGCGTCCTGAAAGCAATGTTTACCGAGTATGCAAGAAAGAATTTCCTGGTGAAAGACATCGTAGTAGGCTTCCAAAGCACTGAACTGACCAGATCCTCAACGATATAGAGCTTCCTTTGTTAATGGTGGAAGATTAGCAAAGCACAAGTAGCTTCTTTCCAAAAACCGCAGGTTTGTGGAACTCTCTTCCTGCTGACTGTTTTCCTCCTACCTATGACCTTGGTCTTTTTAAGACTAAGGCCAATAGGAATCTCCTGTCTTTGTGATAATCATATTTGTACTTGTTAGCTCCTTACATCAAGTGGCTTCGTGCCTTGTCTGGAGCGATTTCCATTAAAAACAAAATAATAATATAGAAGGATTGTGTATCGAGAAAATGTGGCGAGATCCTCTGAAGATGATACAATAAAGTTATGTAAGTAAAGTTAGCTGTGAGTAAGATGAAGAAAAGTAAGTCTGAAGGACCCTGTGGCCGAATGTGATCGCCTATGTTCACGCTAAAATAAAACAGCACAAGGCAAATGTTCATAGACCTCGATTGAGTCTGGGAGGCGTGCTTTTTCTCCGTCCGCGCAAAAATAGGTACCCCAGTCGTGGTCGTCGATATCTTTCTGGTCAGTTGTCGGTCCGATCCGCTCTGATCAAAAACTAACCCCGAACTCGCCGTCTTCTCTCTCAGTCTATAACTCGTCAGTTGTCGGTCCAATCTGTCCTGATCCGCTCTCTGTCCAGGTTCAATCCAAACTGCTCGGCTTCTCTCCAAAACCCAAACTCGTTAACTTTTTGCCATAAACCTTACTGTCGTAAAACGTTGTCACTCCTAAATGTTGTGTCCGGTATTCTTTTCTGAGTCACCTGTCCTGAACAATAGAAACTGACCACTCCCGCATTTTCTTTTGTCTCTGTCGATGAGTCACTTCTTATCCTCGCGGCCTTCATTGTATCACACCCTCAGGTGTGGTTGTTTTGAAGGCTGCTGGTGAAACATGCCTTGAGATGACCACAGACTTGACAAATCAGATCATAAAAGAAGAGGTAGTTCTGAAAGACTGAGATCTTAGTTAAATTGTGAACTGTTACAAGAGTAAAGGAAGAGCTCTGGATACATTTAATTACAGATGTTCAAAGTTGATGGATCAAGTCTTAAAAGTGATTGAGAGAATAATTGAGCAGCAAATAAGAAGTCAGATAAACAAAGATTAAATGTAGTTTGGTTTTATGCCTAGGTGAGGTAACACTAATATATTTATCCTGAGATAAATGCAAGAGTAGTATCTTTGCAAGAAGAAGAACCTGCATTTTGCTTTTATGGATTTAGAGAAAGCTTTCTACAGAGAGTGCCAAGAGATGGTGTCTAGTGGGTTTTGAGTAAACTGTGGACAAATGAGTGGTGCAGGCGATCGATATACAGAATGCTGAGTCGTGTTAGAATTTACAGTACATTTAGTGACAGCTTTAATGTTAAAGTATGAGTACATCAGAGATCTGTACAGAGTCAATTGCATTTTATTTGTTTAACGCTTCGTTGTCTAGGAAGTTCCGTATGGAAAGTAGAGGTTTGCGGGTTAATGTTGCAAAAACTAAAGTGATGATCAGTGGTTGTAGTGTTGGAAACCCTCTCAGGAAGAGAAAGGTTTCTCTGCTCAGTTTGTGGAAATGGACTTGGGCGCAACTCAATTTTTGCATCGGATACACAAGAAGTGCATATTAATTACAGATAGATTGAGAGATGATAACTAATTTGTGTGTAAGACAATGGAGTACTGTTGTCATATTTGGGCTGCTGAATTTCTGTCCCATTTGAGGGTCATTGATAAGGTGCAGAAACGTATCTGTAATTTGATTGGCCCTACCCTTTCTTCTTCTCTACACCCTCTCTCTCACAGACGTGATGTTGCTAGTCTCAGTCTTTTCTATAAATACTATTATGGCATATGTTCTTCAGAATTATCTGATCTATTCCCTGCTTCTTTTGTTCCAGCTCGTTGGACTCGTTGGTTTAGTGGTCTCCATCAATTTGCTGTTTTGATAGCTCATTGTAATAGAGCTTCCTATTCAAGTAGCTTCTTTCCAAGAACCGCAGACTTGTGGGACACTCTCCCTGCAGACTGTTTTCCTCCTACCTATAACCTTGGTCTTTTCGAGACTAAGGCCAATAGGCATCTCCTGTCTTTACAATAACCGTATTTGTTCCTGTTAGCTTATTACATAAAGTGGCTTCATGCCTTGTCTGGAGCGATTTCCATAAAAAAAAAACTCAGATGTGGAGAAAGTATATTTGGATGGCGATGCTATTGAGGTTGTTCAGTAGTTTTGTTACTTTGGTGATACCATTGGAGCACAAGGAGATGCTGGTATGATAGCAAGAGTTAGGAGTGGATGAAATAAGTTCAGACAACTGCCATTACTAACCAGCAGAGCATTACCACTGTCGACCAAGGGAAGAGTCTATCAGATATGTGTACGCAGTGTGAGGATTTATGAAAGTAAAACCTGGCCAGAGAATGCTGAGGATATGTTACATATATGTGTATATGAGAATGATACAATGGGTGTATAATGTAAGTCTTAAAGCCAGGCTTAGATCTGATGACCTCAGAAGAAGATTAAATGTGGACAGTATAGGGAGATGTGTGCAGAACAGGAGACTCTGTTGGTTTGGTCACATTGAAAGAGTGGATGAGAGTGCTTGGGGCTAATAGATGTAAAATAGTTATGGTAGTAGAGTCAGTTGGCAGGGAAGGTCAAGGACATCATGGGAGGAAGTAATAAAGATAGATTTGAGAGAAAGAGGGATGAATAAAGACATGGACAGAGATAGGTTAGTTTGGAAGTCAATTTCTAAAAGGTGTCTAACACATGCCAGTATGTAACTGACGTAAAACCGAATATGATGACTAGTTGTGTTTCTTCATTGTCTCAAGAAGTACTCGATAACCCCTGAAATTGTGTTGGCACAATGAAGATTTTATAATGAAGCAGATGTTGCGCAAAATCTAGATGGATGTGTCCTTACACGATATTGCTTTGGTTCAGCAAAAACCATGCCAGTATAAGGACCCCCCACCCCAATAATAAGTAATTTTCCATATATTTCTTTGCAACAAAAATATAGTGATTGACTAAACAGAGAGAGAAAAGTATGAATGAGAGTTTTATTACCATGTGGATTCACTCCATGCATATTCTAACTGGCACCTATGACTCAATGTATGCTTTAATTAACCAGAATCATCAAACTGATGAATGGCATTTGGTATTTTATCTGACTTCCCTCTCCTCAGTCGATAACTTTGTCTCTCTAGTCATGCCAAATCTAAATAATAATACGCTAAGGTATTTCATGTTTGTATGTATATTATCATCTTTCACAGACATTTTTTTTTAAATGAGATCGTCTGATTAGCAAAGATGATGATTGGTGATTAATCCGATGTCATCATCATCTGTCCTGTGGTCTAGGTGACTATTTGGGCACCAAAGATGACCTGGCAGCTTGTTTTCTCCAGCCCTTCCAATTTTCTGCCCTCCTAAGTGTGTTATCCAGCGCCAGCCTAGCCTCATCCTTTCTCGGATGTTGTATTCTATTATACACATACACACACATCATCATCATCATCATCAACAACCAGTTTATTTGTTGAATCAGGCCACAATTTATCTTCTGATGAGAGTGGAGCCTGATTGTCTAGTCTCAATCTAAGTTTTCGTCTCCATTCTTGTCTTTGGTGAGGCTTGACAGAATCCATACCTATGGCTTTCCTATCACGTTTGACCACGTCCTCCCAAGAAAATTTGGATCTGCCAGTGGTGGTCTTCTCTGCTGGCACATTCAACTGTCTGACTTTAGCAGTCCAGCCATTGCTGCACTCAACGTGCCTCAACCAACGCAGTCTACTCTTCTGCGTGATGTCTGCGAAGCTTTTCAAGTTGACTTGTGCGAGCAGAGATTCAAAAAGTATGCTTTGTTCAGGCTTCACCAAGCAGATCCTTGTCTTTACGGTGCAGTTTCTTTAGTGTGCCAGCAGATATATATATATATATATATATATATATATATATATATATAGGTAATAATATAAAAACAAATTTATATATTTCAGATCGATTCAAATAGGAATCAATTTCTAAAAATCAAAAATGAAGCTCGGTATTTAAAATTTGAAATATTCAATAGATCTTATAATAAAGTATTAAATTCAAGATTATATCATGCTATAATGTAATAATTTTGGAACAAAATAACTTTTACACGTGTTTCTGGGGGATATGGAAGTAAACATAGGTAATCCAGGCTGCTTACTCAACAGCCCTTTCATCAGAAAGTCGAAATGGAAGATATCCAAAGGCAATCTGGAGAAGAAATAAGAAAAATGGCACATGGGTGATTAGAGATTTCGAATCGTTAGACATAAAAAATCAAACACAGGAAATTTCCAGCAAAAGAAACAGTCAAACCCAATTAAAAGAAACAATAATATTCAAAGCACTGTAATATATATATATATATATATATATATATATATATATATATATATGGGTAAGGTGCACGATAAGTCATGAAAATGAAATGCCGTGGTAGACAAAATGTGTGAAAAAAGACAAACGGAAAACAGGTTAAAATGCAGGAGAAAAACAAAAACAAGAGATTTGACCGGTTTTGTTCGTATTAACGAACGTCTTCAGAAAAAGTGAAGATTTGGAAACAATTTTATTTTGAAGGCATACACATGGGAGAAGGAAAAGATGATCCGATTGGACCATATGAGAACATTTTTAGCGACATTGAAATATGATTTGACAAGTAGGTGACATATTCTTCTTTATTTCTTTTTTCTTATTCTTTTTCTTATTTTTATTTATTTTCTTTTTCTTTTTCCTTTTCCCACCTACAGAGCTATAGTCCAATCGGTCATCTTTTCCTTCTCCCATGTGTGTGCCTTCAAAATAAAATTGACGTTCGTATTAACGAACGAAACCGGTCAAATCTCTTGTTTTTGTTTTTCTCCTGCATTTTAACCTGTTTTCCGTTTGTCTTTTTTCACACACACACACATATATATATATATCTATATATATACATATATATATATATAAATTTCTTTAAGTTTGAACAAAAGTTTATGTAGTAGCTCAATAGTGTACAATACGACTATATCTCATAATAATAAATATGCAGAAAACATTCCAGATTTCACACAAAATCATTTTATTTTTAGACAATTGTTTTTGCTCATTCCAAAAATATGTGTTCATGATATACAAAATCCTCTACCTATATAAGAGTAAAATACGTCTTAAGATAGAGTACTGCTACCACATCTGGGGAGGTGCCACTCAGGGCATTCTTTTCTTACCTTAACAGGGCACAAAATCAACTTCGCAATCTAGTGGGGGATGATCTCTTCTGTTCTCTACAGTCTCTCTTTCCCAGACAAGAGACGTTTCTAGCCTTTCTATACTCTATCGTTATTTCTATGAAAGGTGCTCGACTGAGCTCCAATCTCTGTAAGACATTCACAGCAAGAACTCATCTTATTACCACAACTGCAAAGAACTTTCCATTTCTTCCTCCATCTGCCTAACATCAAACAGAATTTCCACGAACAGAGTTTCTTTTCAAGAACTTCTCACCTGTGGAACACATTACCACTGCTTCCCTGCAGGCTACAACATGGTCGTCTTTAAATCCAATGTGATCATATACTTATCATAAACCGTCCTTATAAGTAATCAAATTGTGTTCATTGCATTCATCATTTTCGATCCTCTGATAATATTCTTCATCATTCGACTGACAATCTATCTATCTCATTAACCATTATCCTCAAATGGCTTTTGGTCTTGATAAGTTGTGACTCATTAGTAAAAAAAAAAGTCCAATCAGATAAGGCATACTTAACTCTTCTGGAAGAAACTCAGAGGAGCAGCAGGTCAGGGGGGGGGGTAAATTACTCTGCTTAGCTTATATATGATTTTTATATTAGCAAGACTCACGTTTTTTTTTCTGATGGGTCACCACTTATCAAGGTCCAGGGGCCATTCAAGGATAAGGGTCAAATAGAGTGTCATTTGGACGATAATCGACGCCACGAGAGGATTGGAAAAAGTGGGTGGAATGAGCAGAAGATTACTTAAGAGGACTTGATTATTCAAGAGCACGACTCAACAAATATTTCTTTGCATTCGACTTGAAGACAACCATGTTCTAGTCGGCTGGGAATCAGCCTCACAGTATTTTGCTCAACAAATGGGATGTTCTAGGAAAGAAACTTTGTTCATGGAAGTTCCGTTTGGTTTTTGGTACAGAGAGAGTTCTTTGCTATTGTTGTATTGGGTTGGTGCAAAAACAATGACGTTTTTTGACGTTTAACTTCAAAAGACCATAACTTCTTTTCTATCAAACTTTATTAATCAAAATAAGAACCATTAGAATCAACACATTTTTGCCAATGGGAAACAAGTTTACTTATTCCATTATCATAAAAATCCGGAGTTCTGAAAGCGATGAAGTCATTGAAGGCCGATTCGGCATCATCTCGGTTTTTGAAGCATTTCTCGCGCAGGAAGTTGTCGAGATGCTTGAAAAAGTGATAATCGGTGGGCGAGAGGTCCGGTGAATATGGCGGATGAGGCAGTCTTGTAGCCCAATTCGTTCAGCTTCTGCAGGGTCAGTTGTACAACATGTGGGCGATGTTCTAGGAAAGAAACTTTGCTCGTGGAAGTTCCGTTTGGTTTTGGTACAGAGAGAGAGAAAGGAGAGTTCTTTGCTATTTTTGTAGATAGGTGAGTTCTTACTGTGAATGTTTTACAGAGGGGACCAGGGATTAGATTTCAGTCAAGTACCTACCATGAACATAGTGATACAGTAGAGAAAGGCTAGCAATATCTCCGTGTGAAAAGCTGGAGGGTAGAGAAGAGATCATCCTCACTAAATTGTGAAGTCGCTTTTGTACTCTGTCAAGGCAAGAAAAGATGTGGCAGCAATATTCCATCTTAGAACGTATCTGGCTCTTATAGAGGTAGAGGATTGCGTTAGAAGTGAGGTACTTTTTGGACTGGTAGAAAGATCCAATCATTTTTTTTCCAGCGACCTTAGCAACAGATTTGTTGTAAGTCTTCCATTTCAGATCTGTAGTGAAGGTCAGTCCTAGGAGCTTTTCAAAGAAGGGGGCTTTCTCAAGAAGACAGCTATTCATTTCAACTGAGGAGAAATGAGGATCCGAGTGAAAGAAGAGAAGCTTGGTTTTAGGGTGGTTAAAAGCAACAAGCCACTTTTACCCCATTGCACTACATTTTCCAAGTCTGATGAGAGAGAGTCAGAGAGACGTTGATCATCAATGCTCTTCGAAATGCTGCCATAGATAGTTGTATCATCTGCATAGATGTAAACAAATGTTATTTGGAAGATCATTTATGAAGATTAGCAAGAGGGTTGGGCCCAAAATGGATCCTTTAGTCCTCACATTACATGAGCGATGTTTCTGACAAAGGGGGAAGAATTGCTGTTTTCTGGGTCGGAATCTATCCATCTATAACTTATCGTTGGTTAGTTTTTGACCTTGAAGTAGGATTATTTTTTTTATCTCCTAACATCAAGTGGTTTCATGCCTTGTCTGGAGCGACTTCCATAAAAAAAAAACACTGGCATTGATACTATGTGCTTCAGACTTCTGCCTGTCAACAACTACTTTTATAGACCTAGCGGAGAGAAAGGATTTGATGGTTGAAAGGACATTTCCAGATATTTTAATACGAACAAGCTTGTGAAGCAAACCTTTGTGCCAAACCCTATCGAAGGTCTTTGCTATACCAAAAGCTGTTGCCCTAGAAACAAAACCCCCGATGATAGATTCACTGATCCTGTACAATAACACAGTCAGCACGTCAGCTGTTGATGCTGGAGGATGAAATCCATATTGCTTGTCACTAAGTAGATCGTTTTTGCTGAGGTAATTGACAACGTCTTAATGTATTACAGATTGAAACAACTTACTCATGACGCACAAGAGACTGATCGGTCTGTACTGAGATGTAGAGGACTGATCTCCAGTATTTTTAAATACTGGGCAGACCAACAAAGTCTTCCAAGGTGATGGAAAGCATTTCTCCTTTAAGCTACGATTGAACAGCTTTGTAAGGATAGGAGCTATTTCGGGTTGCAGTTTCTTGAGTACTATGGCCGGAATGTTATCGGGACTAAGTGCCTTGGTGGCATCGAGGTTCTTGATAAGTTTGGCAACATCCCGGACAGTTATTCGAATGTCACCTAGAATTTATTTGGTCATGGGGGGAATTCTGGAGGTAAGTGGCCCTGATTGCAAAGGGTGGAATTTGCTGTAAAGTTTTTTGTGAAAAGCTTTGTTTCATCAGATGCTGAGGAGATAACCTCTGATCCATTAATGATGGCTGGGATAGAGGTCTTACAAGTCATTCTTAACATGGGGAGATGGAGGGTTGATTAACTATTCTTTTTATTAAATTGTTAGGTAAAAGTACAGAATAGTTAATCAACCCCAACCTCCTCATGTTATGAATGGCTTTCTAAATTATAACATTATTATTTCAGCCCGGTCCGTAAACTGCATAAGTACCCTTTTTTTTAAATTTATTTTCTTACTAATTCTCTGGGTTTTCTTTATGGATAATGGTTACAACAAAAAAAAATCCAGTTTGAATTATCTCCCCTTTCAACTGACTCTTCTAAAATGAAAATAAAAAATGTCATCTGCCCCAATAATACAGAAGCACCTCCTTCTTCAATGGTTATGGACAGTTTTAAAGGAGGCTTTAGTTTTGCAGCTGTTACTGGGATCGACATTCTTTTGTAAAGTCGGTTCTCTCTTATTTAATTTCCTCTCTAATTTACAATCTCACTCATCCCATTCCGTCTACCTCTCTATTTCTCTCTCTCTCTCTCTCTCTCTGACACACACACAGACACTCTCTCACTCATTCTCCAAAGCACACGCTCTCTCTTCCACTAAAACTCTCTCTCACTTATACTCTCTTGCCCATGCTTTCTCTCGCTATCTCTCTCACTCACACACTCTGTCCCTCACTCTCTTATTCTCTAACACTCGTGTATTTCAATCGTAGGCGTGCCCCTTTTCTTTGTGAGATTCTCATGGATGGCTCTGCTCTTGAAGAGAAATCGACTCTGAAACTTCTTGGTCTTTCTCTCTCATCAAATCTTTCTTGGAGTTCATACATTAGATCCATTGATCTTTCTGCTTTTCATAAAGTCTGTTCTCTCTATCGCTCCAAACACTTTCTCACACCTGAAGCTATTCTCTATCTCTATAAATCTGCTATCAGACCATGTATGGAGTACTGTTGTCATATTTGGGCTGGTGAATCTCTGTCCCATTTGAGAGTTATTGATAAGGTGCAGAAACGTATCTGTAATTTTGTTGGCCACACCCTTTCTTCTTCTCTGAGTCTTTTCTATAAATACTATTATGGCATGTGTTCTTCAAAATTGTCTGATCTATTCCCTGCTTCTTTTGTTCCGGTTCGTTTGACTCGTTGGTCTGGTGATCTCCATCAATTTGCTGTTTTGATACCTCATTGTAATACAGCTTCCTATTCCAGTAGCTGCTTTCCAAGAACTGCAGGCTTGTGGAATTTTCTTCCTACTGACTGTTTTCCTCCTACCTATAGTCTTGGTCTTTTCAAGACTAAGGCCAATATGCATCTCCTGTGTTTGTGATAATCATATTTCGTTCTTGTTAGCTCCTTACATCAAGTGGCTTCATGCCTTGTCTGGAGCGATTTCCATAGAAAGAAAAAATAATTTACACACAATCTCTGGCGTTTGTGGTTCGGTTGGCTAAAACAGGCATGTTAAAACTTGTGTAGAAATACGTCCAGCAATTCGAACCCTTCCACGCATGTGTGTCTTTCCTCTTTTCCACCCAGCCTGAGTTTGGCACTGAAATATGATTCAGTTCCAAGCAGGATGCAGACCTGACAAGACGTTGGATTGCCTTCTTCGTCTCTCGCCAGAACTTGGCGGGAGGCGACGTACAAATTCACGTTCGAGACAAAAAGCTCTGAACTCAATTACATTTATCTAATAAACGCCTACAGAACCAACTTGTCTTACATTCTTGTGTTCCTCTGTTAATGAAGGTATTAAATAAAGTTTATTTAATTGCAGAGAAGATGTTGTTGTTTTTTATATGGAACTCTGGTGATCCTATTTTCTTTCTTCATTTCAATCCAGCTCAGTCAGATAGATACAGACATAGTCACCTCTACAAAATAACTATTTCCAATCTACAGCAAGCATAACGCCAAACAACAACCACTTTACATATTGGCGTCCCTGACGTGATTTGTGCACGCAAATTCCGGATACTTAAAAAAAAAGAATCACGCGAACTTTAGAGCTCAACAAAAACTTTCATTTCTTAATTCTTTTCTGTCGACAGAACGAGTTTCCTCTTTGGCAGTTTAAAGGTGTAATACAAACACATTTAAAAAAGTAAACAAAAAAATATGAAAAATAATTTTACAGTACAATAAAAAATTTTTTTTAAATATTATTAGGGATTTACTGTAAAAAGAAAAAAAGGCCGACAGGCAGCAAATTTTGTAAGTAAATGAATTTTCTTGTTTTTTTTTCTGACATAATTTCCGTTGCATAGCGTTGTCTTTTTATCCTTGTACATCTACTCTACGGTTTTTATTCTGGGGAAAATTCATCTCCTCAAAAAGAGGCACTCCGGAATGGGACAAAATTTAAATTGCCACAGTCTAGAAAGATTTCTCCTTCACTAACCGAGGAGAGAAAAGATTAAGTGTAGTATCAGAAAGGATACTACACTTTAACGTTAATTCTATTTTGAAAAGTAAAATGAAAATAAACCGAAAAGAAAAAAGATATTGTAAAGTAGGCCAATATTTAGAGTGGACCGGGACATAAAAATAAGCACCGGTTTTTATTTTTTAAATATTCACACCAAACAATTTTCTTTAATTTTAAATGGTTGCGATTGATTGGTTAATTTGAGTCACGTGAAACAAATCCTTTATTGTGATTGAGACGGACAGTGGCGAGTAGAGGCAGACAGTGGCAGTCATAAAAAGTTATGCCAGAATTTTAAAACTACAAATGAATCTCTTCAACAGTTAAAACGCTTTGAAATTCCTTTCAAATTTTAAAGGGTCACAAAGTAATTCATTTTTTTTTTTCAAAATATTAACTGATTAAAATGGCTGACTTGTTTAGGGAGAAACGGGGCAATATTGAATTTTCATGCTCACATTCCCCTATTCCGAATTCGTGGCCTTAGGCGCCATCAGTGGACTCACTGTTTCTCTTGTACCAAACGGTAATAAACAACGTTTTAAGTTAAATTTAAACCGTTTCAACTCGATATAAATGATTGCACACTAAAAATAATTAAATTAAAAAAAAAATCAGTTTTTTTAATTAGAATTATTTGATTGTTTTCAGTAATCAAGTAAAAATTCAGTGCCTTTTTACATTAGGACCCATAAAGTGCCTCGGTGTTAGTACTTTCTGGATATTTACGTAAAACGCTGGACAGTGCCGAATGAAAAATCTGTTGACTTACCTGCGTCCAAAAAACCACAAACAAAGCAGGATTTACAAGTGGGGAAAAAACAAGCAAAAAACTACAGCAAAAAATTTTGTATGAAATAAATATTTATGTTTTAAAAAAGAAATAAGTGATTCAAACAAGTGTTTAAATTAAAAAGGGTTTAGCGAAGAAATAACAGTGATTCAAATAAGTGTTTAAATTAAAAAGTTAATTGAGTAAGTGTTTTTTTTCAATTTAAGAAAATTATTTGTGTTGTTTTTTGTTTTTACTCATTATTATTGTTGCTTTCGTTAGGGTTAGGTTAGGGTTAGGGTTTGGGCAGGGTTAAGAATTAGGGTTTATGCAGGGTTAGAGGTTAGGGTTTGGGCAGGCTCGTTTGCAGACGTCAAAAATTCAATTATCAAGTTTAGATGTCGTCTGCTTATTTATTTCAATCAGTTATTCATTTTCTCGCAATTTCATTGACTAACTGCCTCGATGCTTTCCAGCATCGCTTGTTTTCCGTCATTTCTTGCATCTTGGATTATCAATGACAACCTTTTGTTGTCTAAAAACTGCACTAACAATGCAAATACATTGGCGCTCTTCTCTTGGTACAAGGCATCTTCGTCAACATTTATGTCTGACTCTATGATGTACGATAGTTTCTGCAGATGTAGGTACGATAAAAAATTAATTTCCCAAAGTTGGAAATTTTCTTCATCTCCATTGAAATAAAGTCTGTTTCTTCTGGGCCCATAACCTGTTGAGTTGAGATTAGTTGAATAACCCGCTGCTTCATTCATTTTAGAATGATTGGAAAGCGAGAAATGAAACGAGAAGTTAAACAAATGGAGGTGTAGCAGTTACCTCCTCCTTTCAAACATAACTGCACCAGTTGGCCGTTAGGTGTCGCTTTTTCACCGACAGATGGTGCTGAAAAGCGACACTAGAGTTATCTGCCCTTCTGATTATAAAAACCGGTGTAAACGGAAAATCACTCTCTTCTCTATTCAATTTGCCTCGCTGAACGATGCTAAGACACCAGCGCTCCGCCAACACGTGTTCAACAACGGTAAGAGTTCTCAACTCATTTTCTTTGTATACGGTTTTCAAGGGCTTTCCCACGCCGGACTCATTTCTTCACATACTCTTTTCAAGAACTGTTTTCCATCGACACACATACATACACCACACACGTCATCATCCCACATACACACATGTTCAATAAACCTTATTTGAACTACCTCCTTTTGTTTGTTAATTATTACTCTGTTTTTGCATGCAACAATTGCTTGATTTTATGAACTCGCTTATAGTCGGGAACACGACCCGATTCTAACAGAGGACATAAAGGTATACACGTGTGCGATGATCAAATTTATTTTTTGAACTGAATACCAAAAACAATACATTGGCAGGAAGCCGGGAATAACAAAATATACAGTGGGCGGAAATAGCTTTTGATACTGTTCACATTCAATAATCAGCAGTCAACAGCAGCAGCTTGATAAACACACACATACACTACACACACACACATTAATATAAGCACACTGTCAATATGTCAAATATTAAAAGAGCAACCTTTCGAGTAAAAATCTACTTATTATTACCAGTTTTAAGACGTTTTAATAATTTTTTGTCGAAAACAGGCAATATCGACATCAAGCAAACGAAAACGTTGATTGTGAATTATAAAAATAATTTATTTAAGAAGTTTCTTAATTTCATAACTTAAATTATCTCCATAAAAATACAAAACTTAATGTCTTTCACCTTTTATTTCCACCGTAAAGTGAATTATGAAAATAAGTGCTGGTTTCGTTTCGTACTTCCATTCCATTTTTCGTGAGGCCCTACTTCCAGTCTGTTCGCGTTCATTTTGTAACATTTTCTGTTATGTTGTAGCATATTTACACATTTCAAACATGTTTTTCTTCCGATTATATGGATAATAATAAGTAGACTTTTACTGGAAATGGTTCATTTAATATTATTAAAAACAACAACATAGAAACATAGATAAATTCTGGTAGAAGGACATGAGTCGTCCTATGGCACCAGCTCCTTGTCTTCATCTTTGTATGCGTCCAGTGACGACAGCAGCTTTATAGTTGAATTTGATTTCTTGGTCAATCCAGAACTTATCCAACCGCTTCTCAAATATCTTTACAGTTTCGGCTTCAATTACACTTGATGGCAATCTATTCCACAAATCAACACAGCGATGGCTGAATGAATATTTTTTCAGGTTCAATCGTGCCTGTTTTTGTAAAGCATCTGACTGTGTCCCCTGTTTCCCACTCTTGTATTTTTCTAGTCAATAGTTTATCTGCATTGAAATCATATTTTCCAGAGAGCAATTTATAGCACTCAATCATGTCCCACGTATTCTTCTATAGGCCAAACTTGGCAATTTCAGAGCTTTCAACCTTTCTTCATAACTCTGATCGTACAGTCCTGGAACAAGTTTAGTAGCTCGCCTTTGTACATTTTCTATCATTTCAATGTGTTTCTTTTTATATGGTGCCCACACTTGATTAGCATATTCAATATGAAGCCTCACAAGCGCTTTAAACAATATAACCAATGAACTTCGATCAAGGTATTCAAAACATCTGCAGATTAAACCGAGTATTTTGTTGGCTTTGTTTACTTTCTCTTTCATGTTGTAGCAGTTACCTCCTCCTTTCAAAACATAACTGAACCGGTTGGCCGTTAGGTGTCGCTTTTTCACCAACAGGTGGCGCTCGAAAACGACACCAGAGTTATCTGCCCATCGGACTATAAAACCAGGTGCAAACGGAAACTCTCTTCTCTTCTTCATCAACCAGCCTCGGCAGAACAACGCTGGCACCAGCGCTCCGTTTCACTCGCTTTTTCCTACTCAATTGGCCTCGACAGAACGACGCTGACACTAGCGTTCCGTTTCACTCTTCTCTTCTGGTCGATTGGCCTCGGCAGAACGACGTTAATACACTAGCGCTTCGTCTCACGCTTTTCTCTTGAACTGGTCTCGGCATAACAATTACCAACACACGTTTCTTCCGTCAACACGTGGTTAAACAACGGTAAGAGTTCTCAACTCATTTTCTTTGTGTACGGCTTTCAAAGACTTTCCTCACGCTGGATTCATTTCTTCTTATACCTTTTTCAAGAACTGTTTTTCCATCGACACACATGCATACATCACACACTTCATCATTCCACGTACACACACGTTCAATAAACGTTATTTGAACTACTTCATTTTTGTTTATTAATTATTACTCTGTCTTTTGCATGCAACATTGCTTGATTTACTGAACACGTTTATAATCGGGGAACACGACCCTCGATCCTAACAATTGGTGACCCGAACGTGCAAGCTTTGTTGTATGGGATGGAGTAACTAATTTCGTACTAGAACAAAAAAAAATATATCATTTCTCGTTTTTTTTCTTTCCGTGGTGAAACGAATACGCACCCATCTTTTCCCTTTTTTTCTACCCACGTGGTAGAAATATACAAACAAACAAAAGAAAAGAAGCCGCCATTTTTTTTTCCTGCCCACGGGAAAAACCCAAACAAAGAAAAACAAAAACATTTCTCCGCTTTCTCCGAGTATAAAACAAGTTACAATTTCATTTTTTCTTCTTCTCTTTCTCTACCCACGTGTCGGAAAAATATATACAAAGAAAAAACGACAAACTTTTCCCAATCCCCTTTTTTTTTCTTTTTCGACGAACAAAAGGACCTTACAATACGCCATTTCCATTGTTTTGAACACGTGGAGATAAAAAGAAAACAAAAGAAAACAAACGCTCACACGCTGACACTCTTTTTCATGACCACGTGTTGATAATAAAATAAAAAAATGCTGCCATCTTTTTCCGGACCACGTGTTGATAAAAAAATTCAAAAATGCCGCCATCTTTTTCCGGACCACGTGCTGATAAAAAAATTCAAAAATGCTGCCATCTTTTTCACGACCACGTGTTGATAAAAAAAATCAAAGAAATGCCGCTATTTTCTCTGACCACGTGGAAATGAAAATTCAAACAAAAAAAAGAAGAAAATACGAACTTATTTTCTCTGTTTCAACAACAAGCAGGAAGCCGCCATCTTTTTCTCTAACCACGTGGAAATGAAAATTCCAAACAAAAAAAAAGAAAAAGAAAATACGAATTTTTTTTTCTTTCTTTTCGACAACAAAGAAAAGAGAAGCCGCCATTCTTGCTCTACGTGGAAACTAACATTCAAACAAACTAAAACGAAAACAAAAAACGTCATTCCGTGTGTGAGACAAATTACGACTCCATTTTTTTAAATTTTTCCCTTCTACCCACGTGTTGGAAATATATATATATAAAAGAAGAGAAAACTACAAAACAGACAACATACGATGCCAAACACGAACAACATCACCAAGCCCCAAGACTTAATACTGGTTGTAAAAAGTCAGGCTCAGCAAGCACCAACATCACCCTTCAAGGGCTACCAACCCTCTTCAACAACTGGACGTTCATTGATCAACAGGAGGACCCATCAAGTTGAACAACCACATCTTCCCGGACATTCATCAAGCACCAAACATTTCCGGACCTCACTGACAACACTATGAAAGAAATCACACCAGTTTAAAATGAATACAACTGCACAAGCACGACTAAATACTCAACAACTGGCCGTTCGTTGATCAACTGGAGAACACATCAACTCGAACGACGTGCACCAACACCAGCACAGACCCACTTGTACCTGGACCTGCTAACTCACTTGCAGACATTTGTGCATCTAACTTTGACCATAGTGTACCACCAATGTCAACAACTAGATGTTTGTTCATTAGTTCCACAACACGGACTAATTAACATGAACAACATCAACAACTGCACAGACCCACTTGTGCTTATTCATCAACAACTGCACAGACTCACTTGTGCTCATTCGTCAACAACTGCACAGACCCATTTGTGCTCACTCATCAAAAACCGCACAGACCCAAGCACCAAACATTCCCGGACAACACTGACAATTCAACGTTCGTTCATCAGCTCCGTATCACGCAGACTAATCAACATGAACAACGCCACCAACAAGTGCAAATTCGCTTGCGCTCAAACTTGATGCAGACCCAATTGCATACAAACAACACGCAGATCCACATGCGTTACAAACACTCAATTCCGCAGACGCACTTGCGATCAATCATTCAATACAGATGCAGAAACAGAAATAAGTAGCGTACACACGACTTTTTCTAATCTTCAACAGCAAAACAGACATACTCACAAAGAATGCTTCTCATCTACAACTGTACATATTGAATAATATTTTCAATATTTTTCAATCTGGGGGGGGGGAGTCCTTGTAGCAGTTACCTCCTCATTTCAAAACATAACTGCACCGGTTGGCCGTTAGGTGTCGCTTTTTCACCAACAGGTGGCGCTCGAAAGCGACACCAGAGTTATCTGCCCTTCGGACTATAAAACCAGGTGCAAACGGAAACTCTCTTCTCTTCTTCACCAACCAGCCTCGGCAGAACAACGCTGGCACCAGCGCTCCGTTTCACGCGCTTTTTCCTACTCAATTGGCCTCGACAGAACGACGCTGACACTAGCGTTCCGTTTCATTCTTCTCTTCTGGTCGATTGGCCTCGGCAGAACGACGTTAATACACTAGCGCTTCGTCTCACGCTTTTCTCTTGAACTGGTCTCGGCATAACAATTACCAACACACGTTTCTTCCGTCAACATGTGGTTAAACAACGGTAAGAGTTCTCAACTCATTTTCTTTGTGTACGGCTTTCAAAGACTTTCCTCACGCCGGATTCATTTCTTCTTATACCTTTTTCAAGAACTGTTTTTCCATCGACACACATGCATACATCACACACTTCATCATTCCACGTACACACACGTTCAATAAACGTTATTTGAACTACTTCATTTTTGTTTATTAATTATTACTCTGTCTTTTGCATGCAACATTGCTTGATTTACTGAACACGTTTATAATCGGGGAACACGACCCTCGATCCTAACAATTGGTGACCCGAACGTGCAAGCTTTGTTGTATGGGATGGAGTAACTAATTTCGTACTAGAACAAAAAAAAATATATCATTTCTCGTTTTTTTTCTTTCCGTGGTGAAACGAATACGCACCCATCTTTTCCCTTTTTTTCTACCCACGTGGTAGAAATATACAAACAAACAAAAGAAAAGAAGCCGCCATTTTTTTTTCCTGCCCACGGGAAAAACCCAAACAAAGAAAAACAAAAACATTTCTCCGCTTTCTCCGAGTATAAAACAAGTTACAATTTCATTTTTTCTTCTTCTCTTTCTCTACCCACGTGTCGGAAAAATATATACAAAGAAAAAACGACAAACTTTTCCCAATCCCCTTTTTTTTTCTTTTTCGACGAACAAAAGGACCTTACAATACGCCATTTCCATTGTTTTGAACACGTGGAGATAAAAAGAAAACAAAAGAAAACAAACGCTCACACGCTGACACTCTTTTTCATGACCACGTGTTGATAATAAAATAAAAAAATGCTGCCATCTTTTTCCGGACCACGTGTTGATAAAAAAATTCAAAAATGCCGCCATCTTTTTCCGGACCACGTGCTGATAAAAAAATTCAAAAATGCTGCCATCTTTTTCACGACCACGTGTTGATAAAAAAAATCAAAGAAATGCCGCTATTTTCTCTGACCACGTGGAAATGAAAATTCAAACAAAAAAAAGAAGAAAATACGAACTTATTTTCTCTGTTTCAACAACAAGCAGGAAGCCGCCATCTTTTTCTCTAACCACGTGGAAATGAAAATTCCAAACAAAAAAAAAGAAAAAGAAAATACGAATTTTTTTTTCTTTCTTTTCGACAACAAAGAAAAGAGAAGCCGCCATTCTTGCTCTACGTGGAAACTAACATTCAAACAAACTAAAACGAAAACAAAAAACGTCATTCCGTGTGTGAGACAAATTACGACTCCATTTTTTTAAATTTTTCCCTTCTACCCACGTGTTGGAAATATATATATATAAAAGAAGAGAAAACTACAAAACAGACAACATACGATGCCAAACACGAACAACATCACCAAGCCCCAAGACTTAATACTGGTTGTAAAAAGTCAGGCTCAGCAAGCACCAACATCACCCTTCAAGGGCTACCAACCCTCTTCAACAACTGGACGTTCATTGATCAACAGGAGGACCCATCAAGTTGAACAACCACATCTTCCCGGACATTCATCAAGCACCAAACATTTCCGGACCTCACTGACAACACTATGAAAGAAATCACACCAGTTTAAAATGAATACAACTGCACAAGCACGACTAAATACTCAACAACTGGCCGTTCGTTGATCAACTGGAGAACACATCAACTCGAACGACGTGCACCAACACCAGCACAGACCCACTTGTACCTGGACCTGCTAACTCACTTGCAGACATTTGTGCATCTAACTTTGACCATAGTGTACCACCAATGTCAACAACTAGATGTTTGTTCATTAGTTCCACAACACGGACTAATTAACATGAACAACATCAACAACTGCACAGACCCACTTGTGCTTATTCATCAACAACTGCACAGACTCACTTGTGCTCATTCGTCAACAACTGCACAGACCCATTTGTGCTCACTCATCAAAAACCGCACAGACCCAAGCACCAAACATTCCCGGACAACACTGACAATTCAACGTTCGTTCATCAGCTCCGTATCACGCAGACTAATCAACATGAACAACGCCACCAACAAGTGCAAATTCGCTTGCGCTCAAACTTGATGCAGACCCAATTGCATACAAACAACACGCAGATCCACATGCGTTACAAACACTCAATTCCGCAGACGCACTTGCGATCAATCATTCAATACAGATGCAGAAACAGAAATAAGTAGCGTACACACGACTTTTTCTAATCTTCAACAGCAAAACAGACATACTCACAAAGAATGCTTCTCATCTACAACTGTACATATTGAATAATATTTTCAATATTTTTCAATCTGGGGGGGGGAGTCCTTGTAGCAGTTACCTCCTCATTTCAAAACATAACTGCACCGGTTGGCCGTTAGGTGTCGCTTTTTCACCAACAGGTGGCGCTCGAAAGCGACACCAGAGTTATCTGCCCTTCGGACTATAAAACCAGGTGCAAACGGAAACTCTCTTCTCTTCTTCACCAACCAGCCTCGGCAGAACAACGCTGGCACCAGCGCTCCGTTTCACGCGCTTTTTCCTACTCAATTGGCCTCGACAGAACGACGCTGACACTAGCGTTCCGTTTCATTCTTCTCTTCTGGTCGATTGGCCTCGGCAGAACGACGTTAATACACTAGCGCTTCGTCTCACGCTTTTCTCTTGAACTGGTCTCGGCATAACAATTACCAACACACGTTTCTTCCGTCAACATGTGGTTAAACAACGGTAAGAGTTCTCAACTCATTTTCTTTGTGTACGGCTTTCAAAGACTTTCCTCACGCCGGATTCATTTCTTCTTATACCTTTTTCAAGAACTGTTTTTCCATCGACACACATGCATACATCACACACTTCATCATTCCACGTACACACACGTTCAATAAACGTTATTTGAACTACTTCATTTTTGTTTATTAATTATTACTCTGTCTTTTGCATGCAACATTGCTTGATTTACTGAACACGTTTATAATCGGGAGAACACGACCCTCGATCCTAACAATGTGTTCTTCGAAATTTAGCCTATTGTCTATTACAACACCAATGTCTTTTTCCAAGTTCGTATAATCCATGGGTTGTAGACAATCATTCAGAGTATATTGAAAGCAATTTTTAGTGTTCTGTTTAGTACCTATACACATAATCTTGCATTTTTCTGGATGGAATTATAACTGCCATTTTTCAGACCAATCATACATGCAATGGATATCTACCTGTAGTTTCTACAATCTTCATAGTCTCTGATTTCACGAAATAACTTGGTATCGTCAGCATATAAAAAAGTTTCACTGTCATTCTTCATAGACTCAGGGAGGTCGTTTATATATACAACAAACAAAAGAGGACCCAAAACGGATCCATTTTCATCGCCTATACATATTCTTTTATTACAAAACTCCAAACTAGACCATTACCGTTGATATTTAATTTTTAATTAAAAAATTATTCCAACAAATTTTGATAAATTTTAATTATAAAATTTTCCCTGGAAAAGATTTTATGTGACTTTTAAAAAAAATTATTATTTTAATTATGACCTGTTGGTGCAGGAAATACAGTCTATTGGTGTCATCCAACGGCCACGAATTAGGAATAGAAGCGTGTGAGCATGAAAATTCAATATCGCCAGAAACGGAAATGCATTCTGATGGATTTCATTTTATAATTAATTTTTAATATTTACACTATTGCGTTTTTGATTTCAAGAAATATTCGATTTATAGCAAATAATAAAAATATATTAGTTCAAAGTTACATTGACACGTGAAATACACGCATGTGGGAAGTTTTCTATTAATTTTATTGAGAGCTCAGATAAGTGGTTAAAACTATATAAAAATATTATTGAAGAGTTCCACATATTCAAAATTAAAGGGAAATAATTCAACGTTACAGATCAGAGTTATTTCCCTTGAAATGTAGTTCAGTTTTTTTTTTTGCTCACGCAAATAGATTTGAAGTTGAGATAAAGTAGCCATATTTTTAACTGCCAGCTCCTTTTTATATAAGAATTTCTTTCTTTATATCTTAATATAATAAAGGAATGATATAGTTGCATTTTTTAAAAGTGAATTCTTCTGGGTCGACACCGTTTCAAATAGAGTTTATCTCCCTTTGTTTTGTTTTTTGAGAATCTATTACAAGCACGTTTTATTAGTCCGTTTTTTAAATTTACCCACCTGCGAAGTATTTCTCATGTGAAAATGGACCAAAAATTCAAACAGACTCTCACCAAATGCTCTCTCTGCAATTGCCATTATTGTTTTAACAAAGGTAGGTAAATGCAAAGTTTCTGGCGGACCTTGTCAACACAACAATACAAACAAGAAAAAACACTTTTATTTTTTATTCTTGTTTTTGTAAATTTCTCTCCCACTTGTTTCTTGAGGCAGGAAGAAATAAAACTGAAACTTTTTTGCATAACTTTAAGTGAAAACAAAATAATTATTTTGGATATTTAAGTTATCATTTATTTACGTTTTAGTTAAAAAAAATTAAAAATTAAGCAAAGAAAATAATTCTTAGCGCGTAAATATTTATTTATTTTTGAAGATTAATGAATGAATGAAATATTGATTATCTTGAAGTTTCGCGCTTCCACGCCCCTATTCCGAATTCGTGGCCGTAGGCCGACATCAAAAGACTGCCTCTCCTGCACAAAAGCAGTCACAATTAACACACAAAGTCACATAAAATCTTTACATGGGGAAAAAGATATAATTAAAATTTAATAAAATTTGCTGGAATAATTTTAAAAATCTAAAATCTCAAGTAAAGATGAAATTTTTACTTCATTACTGAAAACCATCAAATGATTCAAATTAAAAAAAAAACACTTTTTTTTTTACATTTAATTATTTTCAATGTGTAATAATTTATATAGGTTTGAAGCCGTCTAAATTATATTTAAAACGTTGTTTATGATCGCTTGGTGCAGGAGAGAGAGCCAGTCTTTTGATGTCTGCCTACGGCCACGAATTCGGAATAGGGGCGTCGGAGCGCGAAACTTCAAGATAACACATGTGGTCATACAACAGTTGCCCACTTTTTATCCGCATTCCTTTTCATTATTGTTGTATTCTGCAAGATCGTTCCAGCTGCACCAGTTGGGCAGTAGAGGGCAGACGAGGCAGTGTTGAATCGTATGGTCCTCCTCGCCACATTCACAGATGGTTGGGTCAGTTTTGTAGCCCCATCTATTCATAGGAACTTTTAGTCGCCAATACCGTAATAATTAGGTTATATTATTATGATATTGTTTGGTCATTAAATTATTAACTTGCTATATACTGCTTTTTAAAGTTTGTTTATTTGTATTTTTGGTACTGGTGCAGATTAGGATCCAAGCTAACACTAACCCTAACGACGGCAAGTCGATTTTAGCTTGGGTCCTAATTTGCACAAGCCCCGTATTTTTTTAAAAACATGGTTTCAATAAAAAAAAAATGTTTGACTGAGGGTAATACCGAAACTCCCTCTAAATAATTTATTTGGCTGAAATAGGAATTTACCTATTTTTAAAGCATATAACATTTCTTTCCCAACTTCCGTTTCTTCGAGGGCTCCATTAGCGACTATTTACACATTTCAAGCGTGTTCTTCTTATTAGATTTGAACTCGAAATTGTTCTAAATTTACTAATATTCAACAAAAACAACAAGATACAATATTTATCGCCTATACACAATTTTTGTATCGCATTATGTTCCGAACTCTATACTGATTTTTAACCGTGATGGAGATGTCACGTGACGGTTAAATTGTCGTTTCCCAGCCAAAATGGCGGACAATGAATCGTCTGTAGTTTTCTGATTTTTTTTCTTACCTCAGAGTAAGTAAACCCAAATAAATTGTTTTGGACTAATTTCTCAACTGTTTTTCCTTTAAAATAATTTACGTTAAATTTGAAATTAGTTCAAAACAATTTATTTGGGTTTACTTACTCGGACATTTTTAACAAGAGCAAAAAAAAAAAAAAAAAAATGGTTGAAAAAAACAAATAGGCAAGATAAATTACTCTTCTACCTACCTGGATAAGTTTATTTGTGTTTAACTCATTTTAAAACGGTTTTTGTTGTTGCTCACAACAAACCTGGTGTCCACCTCTTCAGTTAGAACGACGACAACGAAAACCAAATGGCCAGTCATGAGCCCTGCACTGGGACCCTTGATAATTGATCAAAAATCGAAAAATAAACAAAATACTGGTAGGAATACATACAATAAATGTCACCAATCATGGGAAAATGTAATGTTCTACCAGTATTTTGTTTAATTTTCGTTTTTTGAGCGATTATCGAGACTGCAATTTCAGCCATTTTATCCTACGTTCTAACTGAACAGGTAGACACCAGGTTTGTTTTGCTCGGCTTTTTGGCTGAGATTAAAGTGTAGTATCTGTTCCAATGGATGCTGCACCCCCTAGAATGGTACCGTCTTGATCTTCGGGCTTTGATTCCGCCGATCTGTGCAGTTCTAGGAGGTCTATCCTCCTAGACTTTGCCTTCTCATCCTTTGAGAAGTGGTTAGTTTATTGCTAACCCCCTGAGGCGCCCCTACCGAGGAATGCCGACGAGACTGCCCAGGCAAGAGTGCTCTTCCTCTTCGGGCTCTGGCTTTGCAAGAACAAGATAAATACAAAAAAAAGACGCTTTAAATTAAGTTAAAACACATAACCTTATCATGGTAGGTAGAAAAGTAACTTATTTTGCCTTCCGTAACATTTATTTGTTGACTCTTGTTAAAAATGCCCACCCACGCGGCCTTGTTCCCGTCAGATTTGTTTTATGTTTACATAATTTTAAACATTTCTCCTGCACTCACACTTTCAATTTAAAAGAGAAAACAAAGCATCCATAAGGCTTATTCAGTCTATTTTCAATTTTTAGACATTATAATATTTCTTTTATTGCATCGACTAGCTGTATCTGCATGGGAGGCTTTCATTTTTGTTTCCTCTTTTAATTAATAGAAAGGAGAGTAGAAAGTGGGCCTTGGGTTTACTTTCGGCAACCTCGTAACCTCGCTTCCCTTATTTTGTCCTTTAGTCCTCACATTTGATGATGTTTCTGACAAAGGGGGAAGAATTGCTGTTTTCTGAATCGGAATCTATCTATCTATCTAGCACTTATCGTCGGCTAGTTTTTGACCTTGAAGTGTAATCTTTTTTTATTTTAGCTCCTTACATCAAGTGGCTTCATGCCTTGTCTAGAGCGATTTCCATAAAAAAAAATTATGATATTTTTTTTAAGGGGGTGGGGGTAATCCTTCCAAGTATTACCAGCTTCTTTTGGGGGAGGGGTAAAGTAGTATCTGTTATGTTGTCATGAAACCATCTTCACAGGGACTACCTTCTTTTTTATGGAGGCAGTGTAGTGCAGTATCTGTCTATTGTCATGATGCCATACTCGCGGGAATTACCTTCTCCTTTTATGTGTCGATCTTCCCAGATATTACCTCCTTTTTTTGTGGGGGGGGGTATAGTATATGTTAGTTCCTTATGATACCATCATCCCATGATCATTTTCTCCATTTAAGGAGAGGGTTAGTGTACTATCTGTTCTGTTATGATATCGTCCTCCCAGGTATTAGTGTAAGAATAGAGGATTTGTTATCCTCTATCTTATTTTCAACACACGAAATGAATTGGCGAAATAACAAAATCTTTTTACAACAACAACGAAAGGGGTTTATTCGTATATAAGGTTATCTATACCATTGGGTACAGGTGGAAGAAACTTTGGACAGTGTCCAAAAGAAGAAGAAAATAAGCCCTTAGTTCAAATATCTTCAGGCGAAGATAGCAGGCACCGTGAGCATCCAGGTGACAAGGAGGCAGGAGAGAGGCTGAGGCGATCCTTCCTGGCTGTTGCCAGGGTACCGTCTGCTCATTGTGTTGCAATATCCTAAGGGAGCTCAAGTAGTCCCTTAGGGAACTAATGATATCAATGCGCCCTGCGAGCTGATTGGCCAAACCAGCTCACAGGGACACTGATACGCATTACAAAGTAAATCTAATTTATGACTGCTACATTAACGTTTTGGGTGTGGGGGCGTTCGTCATGATACCATCCTTGGTCGTCACTTCCTTCTTTGGAGGTCAATGTAGTATATGTTCGTTCACAATGATATCATCCTCCCAGGCTAGCAAAAATATGCGACTAGAGGGAGCATATATTTGCTAGTTTTATTAATTTAGAGAAGAGATGTTAGAAACAAAATTTGGTTCATAACAATCTCCGCTAAAAAATTTAACTTATGTTTTGCGGAATTAGGGATCAAACAAATCATGGTCGATTAATTAAAAGTGAAAAATACAGGTTGACATAAAATTATCATAGAAACCCCCCCCAATGTCAAAGTAGTCCTGGTTGGCAGTACGCTTTCTTTCTCCGTTCGTCTATTCTTTCCTTTTCATTTCTTTCTTTCCATATTGAGTGGAAAAAGGATGTAGTTAAATCAATAGATTTGTGCTGTCTGTCCGATCCCAAAGTAAACAAAACATGATTTCGCAAAAAGGTGCAAATTTTATATTTTTACAACCAATAAAAATGATTCCTGCCTGTTCAGAATGATTAACTTAGCAAGCCAGTATGAAATACCAAATTCTAATAAAAACAGAAACTGGACAACCAAAAACTCAGAAGAAAGAATCCAGTTATCCAAAGACAAGACACCGAGCACACACAACATTGCACCACCACCACTGTCCTTCGGGGGGGGGGGGGGGGGAATAAATACTCAACTCATGTACACAGAAGCAGATGCACATTCACGCACTGATAAAATAAAGTTAAGCAAATATGCGCATTGCATATTGCTCTGTCACATGCATTGGGCACATATACCAGAAAGAACAGCTGGAAATAAGTCATACATCATCTACTATGACTATGCAATCCCTACAGCTTCATACCTAGAAAATGGAGCTGTTTAACCTGACATAGTGATATGGATCGAGAGGGAGAAAGTAGCAACCCTAGTTGAAGTCAGTATCCCTACTGATGCTAGCTTAAACAGAGCTGAGAGGGAGAAGATAACTAAATGCCAAAGTCTTATGTACGACATGAAAAGAAACTGGAATTTTAGGAAGATCTCCATCATTCCAGTAATCATAGGAGCTTGTGAAAACGAATTTCAAAAACTACCTAGCGAACATACTAAGTGCAAGAGAGATACAAACAATTGCGCTTAAAGGGACGGTTAGAATTCTAAAAAAGATCTCTCGGTTCGAATCTCTAAAGTAGTGGGTGAATGTCTGGCATAAGGTAAAATGACCCATCTTCAGCAAAAACAAAAAGATAAAATTGAAAGAAAAAAAAAATACCCAGAAAACAAGCATATTGACGTACACAATTTTAACACTCGTGTCTTTTTTCCACACTGCGAACATTCTACAAACACAAGTTTTTTTTACTTTTCTAACGAACAATTTACTCAATCAAAGTATCTTTCACAACATGTAAAATTGTATGAATATTGTAGGAAAAAAAAGAAAGTGATACATACTGCTTGCTGGTGCCGGCCTTCAAGTGGGGTGGCGATAAGACCAACATGAGCAGAGATAAAGAGGTGATATTTATATATGTTAAGATGGGGGTGGCAGGTTGTTACAAACCTATAAATAGAGGTTCTACCTCTCAGTGGATTAGTTGAACTGTTAGAAGTGTTATTGTGTCCCAGAGCTTGGTGGTGAACAGAATTAGTACAGAATTCGACTCACTATAGACCAGACACTGGATCGTTACTCCTGCAGAGAAATCCGTTCTCTGTCCCATTACATATTGTTACCGGACCTATTGGTTGGGTCGCTAAGGGAGCAATTCCTTTTGCAACCCACCCCCAACTGCTGCCTCGGCCCCTTTCAGGGTATTGACTTTGAATTGGATCTTTTCTTACATTTGGATTTATTCCCACAATATGAATGTTTTGTTCATTGACCATGGTTTGTCTTTTTCATTCTCAACAATCTTTTGGTGAATTTAGCACTTGCTAAATGGTGCCCCTTTCATTCTCAATCATTCCTAACATTTATTTTTGTCCATCTTTCTCTGACTCCATTTGTAATCATATTAATTGTCAGCTTGGGTTTTAGTACATTCCCAAAGACGCCACTGTCGTCGATAATCTATCCAAACCACGATCTATGCTGCAGGTATCCCAAACCAAAATTTTATTTTTATTATATCTAAAAACTTTTAATATGAGCACATAGATCTTTGCAAAACATAAACAATAATACAAAATTTATTTTGGTAGCATAATTGAAATAGCCATCGAATTATGACCTTTCAATGTTTGCTGGAAATTAGAATTGTGTGCTATTGGTCCATAAGTCAATTTTCACTGTGTACAACTAAAAATGCAGGCTTCGAACAAGTGAAAGATCCTTACAAATGTAATGTCACCTTGTAGTAAATTAAAATTAATCATAATGGAAGCAATAATTATTAGATCAAACCAGCCTAAACATTGGGCAAATCTCCCCCCCCCCCCTGAAAGAAAAACGTGTAAAAATGACACGGAAGCACAACTTTGACTGTTCATATAAGTTTTGTTTCAACAGCTAACACATTGAATCTTAATATGATTCATAGCACATTAGAGATCAAGCTAGATTTTTCTTTTAATTGTAAATCAATAAAAAAAAAACTCAGATTTGTATGTCATTGAAATTATTGTAAAAAAGTATCCATTGAAGGTACAAGCTTGAAACTTTGTCATTTTACTCATTTTTGGATGAGGAATTTAAAAAAAATGCCTTTGTTCTCTGTAATATCAAAACCTTTTGTCATAAATATATTTTAACTTGATTGAATTTATTCAGTTTTTAACTTGTCAAAAAAGGGTCGACAAGAAAATTTAGAATTTGTTATACAAAAGAAATCACAAGTCATTTTTTCCCCCAAGTAAATACTTATTGTAAAACTTAAAACTTCACAAATTTTAAATGAGTAAAAATATTTTCATCTTAACTGAGGGAACATAGTTTTTTCCTTAATGATTTGCAGTCAGGTTTTTTCTATGCTTCTGGTACGTTCAATATCCTACCATCACTTGAAATGGGCATTACATTTTAAGATCTTGTCTATATACACATATTAACTCCATCTGTGCAATATCAGCTGACAAAGACCATCAAAAATAATCATTTCTACCTTTAGTTGGAGTTAAAAATTTGATTACTGAAAAACTGTAAAACTGTGTGTCGTAATACACAGCAACTCATTGTCCTCTGTCTCTCTACAGCTTCTCTTGTTCAGAGAATCTTGACTAGAAGATACCAGTCGAGGATCCATGCTTGACAATTAGTCCAGAAGAAACTGAGACATTTTGGTGGCCTTTTATCTGTCGGGCTGAGGTATTAGTTGTGGGTAGTCCTAGGAGGTCTACCCTCCCAGGGCTTGCTTTTTCTCTTTTGGGAAGAATTAGTTTATTGCTAACTGCCTAAGGCAACCCGACAGGGGAATGCCAAAGGGGCTGCCCAGGCAATATTTAATAGGCCAGAGTGCCTCTTTAGGGGCGCTGGCTTGATTCTCCCACTTTCCGGCCTTGTGCCACATCTTCCTGCGGTGGGAAGGAAGTAAAATATCCCTAGCTGGTTCTTCATCACAAGTGCTGGAGTTATTTAAATGTTCAGTTGTTTCACTGAGTGACTTTTCTTCCTTCTTTTGTTGCTTTTAGAGGTGGAGATAACTTGAATGGTTTTATTCTTGTCAAATAGAGAGCAGCTTGCATCTGAACTTTATTTCCACTGGAATCTTGACACTAAGATATCTCATTGCTTCCAAGCCACTTCCTGTAACCAGTTGTTTCTTTTTAACAGACTTCACAGTCTGTTGATGATTTTCTGTTTCTCAGCAGCAGCTTGACTCTCTTTTTCCTTTTTTTTTTGTCTTTCATTTTGCATTTTGTATCTTTTTTGGCTACAGAGTTTTACAAGGATTTCTTTGTAGGTGTGTCTTTTTAAAAATCTTTTTATGGAAATCGCTCCAGACAAGGCATGATCACTTCAAGATCAAAAACTAGCCAACGATAAGTGTTAGATTGATAGATTCTTACTCAGAAAACAGCAATTTTTCCCCCTTTGTCAGAAACATCACTCATGAAATATGAGGACTAAAAAACAAAATATGGGAAGCGAGAGATACGAGGCTCCTGAAAGTAAACCCAAGGTCCACTTTCTACTCTCCTAATATCTTGTGCCTTTTTTTTTGCTAAGGAAAGATCACCACTCAGTTAATGATATTCCTTACAACTTCACCTCACATTTATTAAAGGGCAACTCTTGTCTCTTGATCCACATCTCTTCCAAAAACACCTCTCGCCCTGTCGGTGGGGTCACGAATTTGCAGAGGGCTAAAACATCCCAGAAAACAAGATCCTGGTGGCTGAGCCATTCTTCCACTTCGGCTAGACGGGAGATGGAGAGGCCGATCCGATTAATCGGCTAGTCATGTCAGGTGCTATATCTATAAGTTTATCCCCAAACCATATTCAATCTGATTCTTCAAAAAATCAAAACCTTATTTCTCCTTTTTATTTTCTTCCCAAGTAGATACTAGAAGGCGGTTGCTGAGAGTCAATCGTGTTGAGAACAAAGAAGATTACAATGCCAAGGAGTAATTTTTTAAAAAAAGTACTGTTTTTCAGAGCAATGTATTCTAGGAATATAAATAATTGTCATATCTACAGAATTATATTTGATAACTTTATTCGGCATTAAATAACCCATGAATAGTTGATATGCTGTAAAATAAACCAAACCAAACCAAACCAAAACTCCCCTTTCAAAAAGTCATTGAACCGGTGCTTAGTGACAATGAGAAACTTGCTGAGTATCTTGTGCAGACATTTCAAAACAAGTTGAGGACTTGAGACCAAAATTACAATTTATCAAATGATATGACCGCCAATTATCCATGCAATTTTTTTTTTTTCTTTTTTCAAGTTTCGTACCTTATTTTCAATATGTTTGCATCTTCAAAAATACTTATTTAAAAGAAATATTTATTTATGAATATTGGAGGGAGCCTTGTACCCCTGTTATTGATGTAATAATGGGGCTTTATCTACACCCCAATATTTTCAGTTATTTAAAAATAGACCCTACACCCCTAAAATGAATTTTTAATTGACTATTTTATCAAAATGACCAAATTTTAATTTTCCTTAATTCCATCATCATGCCTTCTATTAACTTTTAATCAATACATCAAGTCCTTTCAGAATTTAATGAGGATAGATGGCGCAGGCCCACCCATTTAACTGTGACATACATGCAAATAGATTCAATGGAGTTCAAAATCATAATCAATTGGCAATTAGAATAATTTTATTTATTGTCTAAAAGTAAGAACCACAAGAGTTAAATTACAAAAATACTACTAGGTACTTGCTTGGTTACCTCATTTTAGGAATGACACCCCCTTTAGGGGTACAAGGTATTTTTTAGAATATCATATTTTTTCCCTTAAGAGACCTACCCCCCTTTTTGGCATACATGTCGGTTAATTAAATGCCCCCCCCCCCCCCCGATCTAAGGTACATTTTAGAGTATAATGTCCACATTTAGCTCCGTGCGTGTGTGTGTGTGTATGCATATATATATATATGATATGAGTGTAATCAATCGATGGAAAATCATAAGTACCCAAGTAGGGAAAAAATAAATGTCTAACTTACTATTTCATTCTGAATGGTTTGTACGATTTTAGAAGCAAGGTAAATCCCAATTTCTTTTTCTTTGACATTAGGATATTCAATAAGATAATTTTAGGAAACCTTTTTCCTTCCACTTCCTGAAGTGTGAACAGAGTTTTTAAAAATAGTGAACTCAATTGAATGTGTTCAGATCTGGCGCCAGGACACATATTGCAGTCATGTTATTTGTGAGAATAGCCGTCTGGTGCATTTCTGGTATAAGTAAACAAAGAAGAAAAAGAATGGAGAAAAGAACGAAAATAAATGTTCTCTAGTTAAATCAGATTGCTTGGTGTGGGTGGGTGAGGGGTTATTATCTGTGATCAACAAGATTTTCTGAGCATCTATATATATAATTGAAATTTCTATTTTTAATCTGTGTCTTGTTTGTGAGATAATTTAATTCCATTTTCATCAGTGTTTTTTTTTTGTGGTGCATAAACTATATGAACTGTTTATATCTAAAATTGAAGTTTCTATGTTTTGTCTGTGTGTCTGGTTTGTGAGATAATTCTTCCTTCATTATTTATTTGCGCATGGTGCACAAACTATTTGAATTGCATATATCTAGTTTTAAGATGTTCGTGTTTGTGTTGGAGAGGTGGGTTTATTTTAACGATTAATTTGATTTGTTTTGGTATAGTGTGTTCTGTATACTTCTATATTTTTAAGGGGTGTTTTGGTATGGGTTGAAAATAATTTGTAGTAGCTCAAAACTCTATCTAAGTTTAAACCCCTGGTGTGTATGTGTTGATTCACAGATTGACTTTCAAACCGTTACTTTCCATAGCATTCCTCTAGATCTTTAACTCAACAAGAAGACCTTCCATTGTTTCATGGGCAAGTACTAAATAATCACCATACAGCATCTCTTCCGAACAACTCGTACAAAATTCCCTGAGCAATGCTTCTAAGACAAATGAAAAACAATGGACTCCGTACAGAACCCTGAGTTACTCCTACTTTAGCATTAAAGCTGTCACTAAATGTGGTGTTAATTCCAACACGACTTTGAGCATTTCTGTACATTGCTTGAACAACCTTCACCCACCCTTGATTGCCTCTAATTTATGCGAAGGCCACATCTCCTGTCACTCTGTCAAAAGCTTTCTTCAAATCCACAAAAGCAAAATACAGGTTCTTCTTTTTACCAAGATACTTCTCTTGCATTTTTCTCTGGATAAATATAACACCAATGCTAAAGATTTTGATCTTTGAAAAGCCTGGCTTAAGTAAAATTTAACTTGAATAAATTGCCTTTTTTTGCGGAATATACCTTGCTCTGAGCAATTGAATTATGATTTGACTTTTGCTTCTCTAATTCCTTTCCATTCTTCTTCATTATATATATATATATATATATATATATATATATATATATATATATATAGTGTGTGTGTGTGTGATAATATAAAAAACAATTCCGTTATATAGTTCAGATTGATTCTTATGAGAATCAATTTCCAAAGAAAAAAAGCAGCTCAGTATTCAATAGTCGAAGTTATCATATGAACATCCTCGTCCTCAGAGACAATTGCCAGATGAAAACCACGCAACATCCAGGTAAAAATCTATATAAAAAAGCCTTCAGATAAGTAGCAGAAACATCAATGGTAATAAATGTTTCTCTAGAAACGTGTAAGATTTCTTTTGCTCTAAAATTGACATTAAATCGCAGTATAACTCTAATCTCTTATTTTGTTTATATTTAACTTCCCAATACTATACAACTATGTAAATAGGTAAAAAACAAAAGAAAAAATACAATACAATGTAAATAAATCTGTGTTATTGTATCAGCACTATTTGTCTATCATCCCATTACCACTTTAGCAATTGTCTCTAGCCATCTACAGCCGATTTGCTACAGTTTCATAAAAAAGTGATAAAATAAAAATAAAAATTTGAATATTTAAAAATAGACTTGAATGTTTCTTGTATAGAATAGTAAGCAATACAGGCATGTTCTTCTTGGAGTTCTTGGTATGATCTTAAAGCACATTCGGTGGAGAGGGCCCCAATATGCCGCATAGTTACCGTTACTTCTAGGTGCAATCTGACCAAGAGTGGTTGTACCTATCAGGGTCCCAATCTTTAAGTTAAATCGAATTTCTCCCTGTAAACTATATTAAACTTGTCTCATTTACCCGTGAGCAAATTGTTTGTCCCTACAGCACCCCGAAATCCATCTTCCGCAACCCTTTCTATAGCAATATCCACCGACCATAAAATGTTGGATAATCACAGATTTCAAGGTAGTTCTACTAAAATAGTCATATTAAACCAAAGCACTTTAAGTCATCAAAATACCACCATTTTGTTCAGAAATGAATGTCCTTTTATATGCATTAATAAATAATAATCTACATTATATATCTGTAGAGTTTTGAGCAAATAAAGTCATAAAGATGTTAATGTCATTTTCTGCCATTTATGTCACTTTCTTTTTACCCCCCCCCCCTCTTTTAAAGATATTTTTGAGGAATTTTGTCATGAAATTTGGAAAACAATCAGTAAAAATATCAATTTCAATTATTGTCGGTGTACAAATTAATTGATCTGTTATTATTTTTTGTAATCTTAAAAATAAACTTTCAACATGACATATATCAAACATTTTCAGACCCAGACTAGTAAATAAATAAATATTTTATCTTTTTTGATGCATTAAAATTATAATTGTTTGTTGTTTTGTCTTTCGGTAGTAGTAATTTTGAATTACTTTATCCGAAAAAACTTTGTTCAATTAATTACAATTTATGGCTAATCTTAACAATTAAACTAGGATTTTTTTCAAAGATATCTCAATTCTAGAACTAAGGGATGTTTTAACATGTATTTTGTGTCATCAAAATATATAGGAAAAAAGCCTTAGGGAAATAAACATTGATTAACTCAGCTTTAAATTGTATGATGCAAAAAGAACTATAGGGTTGATGTGCCGTAAAAAAAAAATCGTAAAACCCAATACTTTTAACATTGTTTTTTTTCCTTGTTCCTTCTTGAAATAGTGGTATTTTTTTAGTGGTAAGACACAGATATGAAGAAACAATTTGGATGAAAACGATTCTGCACATCAACAATAATAATTATTTATTATATAAATACAACTAAAAAGAAATTACTTTGAAATGAGGATGTATTTAATTATCTGTCGCTGAACGAACATCCATTGAATGTTTTCCCATTACTGTCTAGTAGTGCCAAATCTAGGGGCACATAATTCTTTGTGGCGTGATCCTGATTGTTGAAGATAATTTGCTTTTTGGACTTACAAAGTTTTATTGTAAACATGTACTAGATGGTTGTATGTTTGGTGAGTTGCATGTTTGCAATGCATGTGAATACTAGGCTTGCTGTGAATGAGATATTTAACCAAGAGAAAGGAAACCATATAAGAAATTCGAAATATGCCTGGTCTGAAGGTTGACCACCCAGAATTCGATTTGTCCACTTGAGAAAAGTAATGGTCCTACAGATACTAGGTTCCCTGCTGTGATTATGACCAGCTCTAAGTTTCCCAAATTTAATGCCCGTCCAGATACACAGTAGTTTTTTTATGTTCATAGATAAGGCTGGCCATTATTTTCAGGTGGTCTACCACGAAGGATCCGAATATCTATATATATATATATATATATATATATATATATATATTCCAGCAGGGGGTGGGGATCAGTTATTTGGCCCTCTGGATGTCTCATGGTCAGTTAAGTGCCTTTCACAGACAGACGGGCCCTTAGACTCTTAGCTAATCAATTGTTTATTGGACTTGTTTTGATTTGGCCGGGCTAAGAGTTTTGGTTTGCAAGTCTGTTGTTCAGTAGAAGAAAAGCATCATTGTAACATCGCTCACAATAAAACCCTGTTACTTATTTTAAACTGGATTTGTGATTTCGTTTGGAGAGAGAATCCTTCTGTTGCAGCACTGACCGAGACTACACAATCGACACTGCAACCCGTGTAGAAATCGAGCACTGACTACAGACCAGCGCAACAAGCGGACGATCACGGCCTGTGCAGTGAACGCAAGTAAACGCAGGTTCATAGCATTATTGTTGGCATACTTTTTTGCCTATTGGTCAACACGATCACACTTTCATAAATAAATGAATGTTTGTATGTGAGAGATGAATTTTTTTGTACCCCACAATGACCAGTTTTATTTTTTTTTACTTTTCTTGTTTTGCTCGAATGATTCCATTTATTTCCAGATTTACTAATTCTAAGATTTTTTTTTTTGATTTTTGATTTTTTTCATAAACAAGTTTCTGGAGAACTGACTCGACGGCCGTTGCTTTTGAGTTGTGCCCATACTTTTTGTGAAAGTTGCATTTATCAGCAATTCAAAGAAACTACAAATATCAAATGCCCGAAATGCAAGGTCAGTATTGAACACTTTATTTTCCTTTTTAATCTACCAAATATTATATTGTTTTATATGTACTTTCACAGTATGTGCTCTGATGAATGAACTTACTTCACTTGTACCCCCTAAACGAAAAATACTCCCGACCTATTTGACTAGCTGCTTAATCTCATCCCTTCACCGTAGAGGTCCCTAGATGCAGAAAATTTTCTATTCTGAAAACTTGCCTTTTGGATTCCCTTCCTGCTCACTGTTTCCCTGACATTACTAACATGCAGAAATTTAAATCTAATGTGAACAAACATCTTGCTGCCCCTATAAATCTGGCCCCTACCACAGTAACCCTTTATTCTTCAGGGGCAATATGAAGTGAGTAAAAGTAAAAAAAGGTATAACTTTTAATGTTTATATGAATAAAATTGAGACAACTTCATGTGTGTATTTTATTATCAACTTAGCTTTGATAATTACTTGTTGAATTGGATATTTGTTGAAATTAAAAATGCACTATAGTGTAGAATAAAACAAAATTTTTAAAATCCTATTTTAAAAATTATTTAATGACGAAATTAAATCCATCAGAATGCATTCTGGTTTCTTCATAAACAAGTCAGCCATTTAAATCTTTTGTTAATTGTTGATTAAAAACAATGAATTACTTCGACCCTTCAAAATTCCAAAGGAATTTGGAAGCATTTAAACTGTCAAATAGAAAATCATTTGTAGCTTTAAAATTTTTAGCAAATCCTCATGTATAGCAGCTACATAATTACAATCTATTTTCTTTTTTGCACTTGCATGTTTCCACTCACAAAGTGATTAGTACATGGTTCCGTAAGAACACACTTGCATGTTCTCACTCGCAGAACGACTGATGCGTTGTTCGGCCAGAACACTTTTGTGCGGGATAACACTTCCGCTCTAACCTTTCTTCGCGTCTTACGGATTGTACGACTTTGACAAGACTTCATATCCCTTCCTTGCCTTTTGCCAGGACTTGGACGGGAGGCAAGATAAAAGACCTGAACTCAATCTTACTTCTATAGTACATGCATATCTCCTTGCTCAACATAACTCATTCTTGACCATTTGTTGTGTGAATGAAACTGTTGGAATAAAATTGATTTAAATTGTAGAGAAGAAGTAGTGCTTATGCTGTTCAGCGGCCGTATTAAAAAATTATTTTTTTATAAAAACAATATTATATACTTATTCAGCATTATATTCTTACTCACTGTACAAAAAAGTAGAAAAAATTATCCACTAGAACTTTAATTACAAGTATTTTTCCATTCTTCATATCATAACAGCGATTCATTCACTAAGCCTACATTTTCTTTCTTAAGAAGATTTCAAGGGCAGATAACTGAAATCTTAAGAAGATGGAGGCTTACTGAACGAGTCGCTTAGTGAGGACAGTTATTCATGAATTTGAAGACATTGCCAGGGCTGATGCAAAGAAGGTGGGCTCCCTCTACCGTGCTAGTAAACTTCTCACACGTGACATTATCCAATATCTCTACAAAGCCACCATCTGCCCATGCATGAAGTATTGTTGCCACATCTGGGGGTATCATCCACTAGTCTCTCCCTCTTAGACAAGGTCCAAAAAAAGAGTCGCCAACTTAATAGGTCCTTCACTATCCACCAAGCTCCAGCCCTTGTCCCATCGCTGCAATGTTGCTTCCTTGTGCTTGTTTTACAAGTACTTCAATGGATTGTGCTCTGATGAACTTGCTGCTCTGATGCCCCCACAACGTAAATTCACTAGACCAACCCGACAATCTGCCAAATCCCATCCATTCATTGTGGAGGTCCCCAGATGCCGAAGCTTCCTTCCTCGTGCTGCTGGACTCTGGAACTCCCTCTCTGCTCCCTGTTTTTCTGACAGTACTGACATGCAGAAATTTAAAACTAATGTAAACAGACATCTCGCTGCGCAGATCCCAATTTAGGTTGATCCCCCCCCCCCCCAAAAAAAAACCTTCTCCCTTTTTTTCTCAGTAGCCCGTTACGTCTACAGTGGTGGTCTGCCTTGTTTGGGGTGAACTATGTTTTAAAAAAAAAGTGTCACATATAAATTTAATGTAAAATAATGCCCCATTTCAGGGCCATTCTTGCGTTTTTAGAGCCGTTAACGATTTTTTTTTTATGAGATAAATCCTGTGCATTTTCTTGTTTGTTTGTTTTTTGGAGGGGGGGTCTCCTTTTTTCTTTTTCTTTTTTAGATGATTATGAATAATTTTAAGAGGGTTTTTGTGGGAGGAGGGAGGCTTGCCACTTGGGCTTTGGGTTAGTGGTAGGGCTAGGGGCAATTATGAAAACTTAGCAGAAAAATACATCAATTATTTTAGAATTTAGAGTGGGGGATTAGTTTCACATAATTTAATGTAAAATAATTCACCCTTTCCAGGCCATTCTAGCATTTTAGGGCAGTAATTCAATTTTTTTTTCTATGGGAAATAAGTCCTGTGCATTTTTCTTTATGGGGGATGCTTGTTTTTTGGGGGTTTGTTTTAGACGATAATGTGTGGTTTTAATGGCCCTTTTGTAGGATGGGCGCTTGCCACTTGGACTTAGGGTTAGTGATAAGGTTAAGGAGGGTTTTTCGTTTTGGATGGAGGTTGCCATTCGGACTTAGTGTTAGGGTTAAGGGAGTTTCTTTTAGGGGGTAGCTTGTCATTCAAATTTAAGGTTAATGGTACATGTTCAAGAGAAGACATTTTTAGGAGGTGGGCTTGTCACTCGAACCTCGAGTTAGTGGTAAAGTAATTATTTATTTTATATCAAGTTTTCAGCTTGAAAAAATAGTTTAAAAATTGCACTAAAAGGCAAAAATGGCCAGGGAAATGGGAGATCAGTTTACATCAAATTTATATGTGAAACTGATCCCCCACTTTAAATTCTAAATTATTTTTTTTTTTTTTTCTTTTTCTCACCAAGACTTTTAGGGTGTTCACACATAATTTCCTTAAAAAATAGAATCATATATTTGAAAACCAGTATTTTAAGCACAAAAGTAGTTTTGTCTTTGTTTTTTTTCCAAAGAAGTCTGTAAACAAATTTTACAAAGCTAACTGTTTATAACTATCTGCTGCTGCTGATTGATTGCTCTATCAGCAATACTAGCAGCAATTGTTGATTTTTAGCTCAAAAGAGGACAATATTTACTCGGATTGGGTAATTCAAAATTACTACCGAAAGACAAAACAATATACAATTATAATTTTCATGCATAAAATAAGTTAAGATTGATTTATTTACTAGTTGGGGTATCAAAAATTTTTTTGTTTTAAATGTTTGATACACATCATGTTGAAGTTGTATTTTTAAGATTACAAAAAAAATAATGGATCAGTTAATTTTGTACCCCAAATATAATTGATATTTTTCCTGATTGTTTTTCTAAATTTCATGACGAAATTCCTCATAGACGAATGGTACGAATTTTTTAAAAGAACGGGTTGGGGGTGGGGTTAAAAATAGTGATGTAAATGGCTGAAAATAGCGTTAACATTTTTATGACTTTATTTGTGAAAACTCTTCAAATATATAACACAGATTATTATTTATTAATGCATGTGAAAAGATATTCATTTCCGAACTAAATGATGGTATTTTGATGACTTAAAGTCATGGCCATCCCTACTACAGGCCAGGCAATCGTGCAACTGGGGTCTTTTACTGGGGGCCATGCGAATTTTCTTAAATATTCAATATAGAAGTTGCAAACTATATCATCAACTGGTGCGGATCCTTTTTTTTCTTTTTAACCACAATATACAAGTAATGATCTTTTGACATAAGTACAAATTCTCTAAAAAAAAAAAATCCAACATTGAAATAAAAATTCTTCATTGAAATATGCATTTGCTTTTGTTTATTCAAAATGACCTGTCTCTTCATTTATAGGAATTTATCAATAATTGTCAAATTTATCAATTAGCTCATTGTGGTTCTTATTATTTGGTATGTAAAACACATAAAAACATCAAACTAATCTCAGAGGAATTTTACCTTTGTTTGCAACTTCTATATCGAATATTTAAGAAAATTCACATGGCCCCCAGTAAAAGACCCCAGTTGCACGATTGCCTGGCCTGTAGTAGGGATGGCCATGCTTAAAGTGCTTTGGTTTTTAAAATATGAATAATTTAGTAGAACTACCTTGAAATCTGTGATTATCCAAACCGTTTTATGATCGGTTGGTATTGTTAACTTAACTATGTGTTCTAATTTAACTTGGTTTTTGTCAGATTCTTATTGCTTTGCTTTTTTAGTTAACTTGTAAGATTTATCAGAGACTATGCGGTCTACCTCTTCATTGTCTGACTTCCACTACAGTCTTTCCTACTACTTCCAACCATACTCCTCTTCTCGATCCCCTTTTTCTTTCTACTTCTTCATATGTGTCAGTGTCTAAACCTCAGTTGAAGTTGTAGTATCTCCACTGACGAATTCTTTACCATATACGTCTAAATGCATGTTTGTTTACTGTGTATAAGCTGAAGCAATCTGTGCATACGCCTTTTCAAAACTTAACATGATGGATCACAGTGAGACAATTTAGCTTCAGGTAAGTCATTAACATTATAATGAGTGGATGGTATCCGTTCACCCTCATAATTATAATAGGCTGTAATAGAAAATCCATTTCACTCCATAGATGAGTTAGCAGATGAAATTTAAGTTTACAGAGAAGTACCTTTTATTTGGGCTGTGCAGAAAAGGAATAAAAAAACAAAACAACTAAGAATCGATCTTTACAAAGGGTATCATGCGCCTTGGTGGATTTATCATGTCATTGAGAGTTGGAGAAGTCTACGAAATATGTCTTGCCCAGACGGGAGTCTTAACTCCAACTACTCGGATAGGAAAACCAGATTGCGTGGGTGCTGTAAGAAGTAGTCCAACAATTCCTGTGTTCCTATGCCAATCACTTAGCGGTATCTTAGATAGTGGGCGAGTAGACCCACAAATATATAAAATGGTTAGTTGAGAATAACAGGAAATGAAAGGTCATATCGGGTCAACTTGATGAACTGAAGATGATGATTGCTAGACTGTCAAAATTAATAGAAACGGATATGACATCACATGACTCAAAGAGAGAGTGTGAGAGAGAAGGACAGTCCATTTGGCACACAACGTGTGCACATCAAAATTGAGATGGGCTGACAAAATACGATAAACAGTGATTATCTATCTATCTCTCTCTCTCTCTCTCTCTCTCTCTCTCTCTCTCTCTCTGTCTCCCTCCCCACTGATCAGTGATTTGGAACGAAGATCAAGTTGAATAAACCTCCTGTCTTCCATCAGTTTTTTTCTCGGCTTAGCCCTTTTGAAAATAGAAATAAGGAGCTTTGATTTCAGGACAACAACCCCTCAGTCTGGAAAGATCACACAGGGGCGCATACAAGAAGAATATGCAGTGTTACGTATGGCTGGTTACCAGATGCTTTATCACACGGCAAAATCGACGTGGTATAAATGGGAACAAGAATTATTCCTGTTAAAAAATATATGTTTTACTCAGGTTCGAACATTTATGTGAACAGCAATCGGATAGTGACGATGACGACAAATACAAGACTTTAGAATATATATAATTTATTTAAGTAATGAGGGAAGGAAATAATGTCATAAAACAAGCAGGATTTTTGCAGAGGTGTGTGTTCATAATTTTTGTTTGTAATAAAAATCTAAAAAAAAACAAACTTATCAGGACTGGTTTCTCTTTTGGGTGCTATTTTACTTATAGGCCGATCAAGTTAATTGTGTTCATGTAAAAGCATTATTTTGTACTCAGTCACATTTTATCTCTCACGCCCCGAAAAAGAATTTTAAAATATCAAGCAGAACTTTAATTAGAACGATTTTTCCATTTCGATGTTCAACCTGTATTTGTGCCCGAGCCGACATTTTGGGCTGTGAGCGGTCGGTAGAATAGACAAGGGCATTAACTCCGTTTTTATTGTTAGGATTATAAAAAGAAAGAAACACATAAGCAATAATAATAAAATATATATTTATTAAATTAAAAAATAGAAAATTAAATAATTATTTTTACTTTGTTCACCGGGATACTTTCCACGATATAATTTTCTTGGGTTTTTTTCTTTTTTCATATTTACATGGTAACTTTTCGCGACACTTATCTGCCCTTAGTTAGCTAACCGGCCACTCCGAAAATCGCAGACTCGCCATTTCATATAACCCTTATGGAAATGGAAAAATCGTTCTAATTAAAGTTCTGCTTGATATTTTAAAATTCTTTTTCGGGGCGTGAGAGATAAAATATGACTGAGTAAGTACAAAATAATGCTTTTACATGAACACAATTAACTTGATCGGCCTATAAGTAAAATAGCACCCTCTTTTGTTTTGTTTGTGTTTCTCTGGGTTTTTTTTTTTAACCGTATCACACACTCTCTCATTTTGTAATCTGAATTATTATATAATTTAGACTGAGCGGGCATGGATACCTTGGTCTTTTGCCTAGGATCAAAGTGTAGTATTTGTTCTTATACTACATGTTATCTTTTCTGTCCTTAGTCAGTGGAGGAGAAATCCTTCTAGACTGAGACATTTAAAAAAAAATTTTCTCCCAGTCCAAAGTGCCCTCTTTGCAAGAGGTATCAATCGGTCTGAAACCAAAACTATGCTATTACTTCTATTAATATTATACTGTTACACTATCTTCCAATGTCCAATTCAGGAGGGGGGGGGGTAGTGTAATATCTGTTCTGTAGTCATGAGACCATCCTCCCAAGCATTACCTCTTCCTTTAGTGTAGTATATGTTCGTTCATCATGAAACCATACTCCCAGCCATTATTGTATAATAGGGTTCTTGCTATTTTCAAATTTATTCTTGCATTTTCTTGCTCGAACATAAGCAATTTCTGTGAGTTCCATTATCTGCAACAATAACAAAGTCTCTCTTCAATCACTTTCGGGATTGTTGACATTCTGTGTCCATTCGTATCTTGATTGATGCTTTAAGCGTTATTTATATTGTCCGGGGTTGATGACACTTCGGTCGTATTTCTCTTTGGATTAGAACAAGCAGGTTGAAATCAATGACATTTTGGGATTTTTTTTTTAGGTCTCTTCCTTGTGAGATGTACCCTGGAACTAAAGAAATATAGTTATTAATTTTCGTTTTTGGCATCTCTAATGGTGCATTCCTTTTTTGGACAAAATTGCCCGTTATTTTTTTTATTTTCTTCCTTTTTCTTTCGAGTGCCGTCTTATGCACAACGCATAATGTTCAAACTTTTTGCACGCCTAATGTTTATCATGAAAGGAAGGGGGTGCAAAAAATCAGTCGGTTATGTGTGTTGAGTGACGGTAAGGGGTGTAAATTATAGAGAAGGGGTGTAAATTATAGAGAAGGGGTGTAAATTATAGAGAAGGGGTGTAAATTATAGAGAAGGGGTGTAAATTATAGAGAAGGGGTGTAAATTATAGAGAAGGGGTGTAAATTATAGAGAAGGGATGTAAATTATAGAGAAGGGGTGTAAATTATAGAGAAGGGGTGTAAATTATAGAGAAGGGATGTAAATTATAGAGAAGGGGTGTAAATTATAGAGAAGGGGTGTAAATTATAGAGAAGGGGTGTAAATTATAGAGAAGGGGTGTAAATTATAGAGAAGGCCAAATAAGTTTAATTATTATTTCTGTGTACGTGTGTCTGTTTTCGTTTTGTTTATTTATATTTATTTACATTTTTATTTTCTTAAGATGGGTTTAAAATGTAACAGCAGCTACCAAGGTATGAATACACTTTGGGAACTTTTATGTTGCTGTAACGATTGCAGCAACTTGGTTTTCTGCATGTATGAGGCAAGGTCGAAACGCAACAGGTAGAACACCTATTTACGGGAAAAGAAAATAGTACATAAACTATATGACTGCTACAATATTAACTCTTGTCTCAGTTTCTTGACTGAATAACTTTGATTTTACGAATAGGCTATTTTGCCGGTCCCGACAGAATAACGAAGTTTTATTTCACCATAGACTAAGTAACTACGATGAATTTCTATGTCCATTTAAATGCATTTACATATTGTTTTTATTGTCAAAAAAAATACAAATTATGTTTTTAAGTACAAATAATTCGCTTTGAACACCGTTTATGTCTACTTTAAAAAAAAATATAACTGCCGGATTACCTCACAATGTTTGTTTGTAAAACAATTCAACTTAGCATTACAATTCGTCGTTACATGTTGAAATTATTGACAATTACTACTGTTGTTATTTTATGGCAAGAAAAACATTCAATTTAATGGTTAATTTAGTGAAATGATGAGAAATAGTCCTAACATTTATCTTAAAAGATAGTGAAAAATCAGTTTTAAAATTGCTGTTTAGACTGTTTATAAAACTGAAATGATGTAAACGTACATACCGTAAAAAAAAAGTAAATCTGATTTAATTTCTTTAGGGACTTATCTTTAATTATTTTAATAATCAGATTTCTTAACAAGTTATTTATTTTTTATATCAATGAATAAAAATTATTTTTTTTCTTAAATAACTAAAACATTTTTTATCTGACGCAAATTACTTCTAAATCCGACTAAAGAATCTAATTGTCTGTAATATTTTCGTTCATTTAATTAATTTTTACTTTTAATGTTTTTTTGTATTAAAAGCAGATATTTCTTTTATATTCAAAAGATTAAAACAACCGACAGAATAACTTGATGATGACGATGAAAATAAATTGTTATTAAACATTTGTCCTTACCCTTTCTTTCACATAACAGTTAGGACCGGCAAAATAATGAGGGAGTCGTTATTTTGCCGGTCCCGGCAGAATAACGGGGGATTGTTATTTTGCCGGGATCGGCAAAATAGTCTCTTCCTTGATTTTAATCAAAATAATTTTTTTTCATTTAGGCAATTACAACTGTATCTCCCAATGGAAGTTACAAAAGTCTTTCACAAGATACCTACATGTGTGGTTTGGTATTCCTCCATGGAAAAAGTTCACTAGAAAGGTGAGTGTTTTTGTTTGGTTTACTGCATAAACTAATTCAGTGATTCTCAATGTCTGTGGTATTGCATCCTCTTAAGTGTGTCAGGAAATATTGTTACAGCATACATATCACACTAGCATCTGCTCCAACATGATTGCAAGAGTTGCATACTGGAAGTGTAAGGCAATGGAAATGGATGAGCCAAAGGAAATAATATAACTAGAAAAATCTAAAAGACCTGTTTAAAGACACAAATCTGACCAAAATCTTAAACTTCGAAGAAGTCGGACTGTTCAAAAAAAAATTAATTTCAATTTTTAAAATTTTAATTTTTTTCAAAACAATATAAAATAATTAACCTACCTTGGAATTTCATTTGACAACTTCATTCGGCATTAAATAACTCATAGATAGTTGTTATGCCGTAAAACATCCAAACCAAATATTAATTTTGTTTTTATTTTCTGTTTTTTTTTTTCCTTTCTCTTTTGCAAAACTCAATCATTTTCTGCAAAGTCAAAAACAAAAAAATAAAATTTTTTTTCCTGTACAAAATAATCAAACCAAGCACCATAAATGAATATTTGAAGATATAAAGAACTTTAAACATAAAAACTTCTTCCAAAATAATCAGATTTGCTATTAAATAACCTGAAAAGGGTTGATATTCCATAAAATAAAAATAAAAAACAATCCAAGCAGTTATCATATATGTTTAACATTTCCCCCTTTTTACATATATTTTATTGGTTTTATGTTCTTGTTAATGTAAGTTGATTATATTATGAAAAAATATGCATTTTCTTCATCTTCTATAAAAACAAATTGTATATGTAATAAACATAACAAATTTTGTAAAACTTATCAGAACTGTTTCTCCGAACATTCATTGTTCATAAAGTATTTGATTTTGTAAAATGTTGAATTTGCTTTCTGAATGTATTATGTCATTATATGTTCTGTAATCAAGTAATCAATAAAAACAAATCGACTCATGATTTTTGAAATATCAAAAAATGTGTCTAATTCATGGTGAATAAAGTGATATTTTGTGAATTTAGTTCTTTTATATATTTGTACTTTTTACATTTGATTTGATGGAAATAAATCAATTATTATAAGCTGCTTCCTAATGATATGTATAGTTTCTAATTATTTGACATTATTAAGAAATTTATTACTAAAACTTTTATCGGTAATTATTATTTAGTAGTAATTTTGTTCTTCGCATGTCCAGTCGCATGTTTGCTAGGCTTGTATTATGGATCGCCTTGGGCATACTGCATTTGAGAAGAATTAGATAAAACAGGGGGAGATAACTCTCCTAGCTGTGCTCTATGCCAAAATGGCAGACCGATTTATCTCCCTTGTATTACTTTACTCTTCAATATTATCTGCGTTACTCTAAGGCCATAGATCTTGGCCTTTTGGCTAAGATCAAAGTGTAGTATCTGTTCCGATGGATACTACACCCCATAGACTGGTATTGTCTTGGCCTTCGGGGCTTGATTTACGCCAGTCTATGGGTCTGTCCTGTGCAGTTCTAGGAGGTCCACCCTCCCAGGCTTTGCCTCCCTTCTTTGGAGAGGAGTAAGTTTATTGCTTACTGCCTGAGGCGCCCCTACCGGGGAATGCCGACGGGGCTGCCTAGGCAATTTTTTAACCCCACTTTCCCGACCCGACCTTGGGTCACATCTTACTTGTGGGAGTAAGATAAAAACTGGCCTTGTGCCTAACTCCTGGAGAGGAGTAAATCAATATTCTAAAGCCATAGATTCAGAAAAATATGATAAAATTGATTTTTTACGTTTATTAAAAATCTACTGGATATTTTCTCATAATTTTTGCCTGCTACGTAAGTATAAACAAGAGTTTTTATTTGAAAATACGTTTTTTATATGTGCCCTGATCTATATAAGCACCCATATTTTCTAATTTTGTTGTTGCTGTTTATAAAGTTTGGGTATTTAAGGTGCTGTGAGTTTCCTGAACTCCTGGGTATGAAACACCAGACAACGTCTCATGCCTGAAAGTAGTAGTAAGACTTGCTGTAAAGCAGGAGTTTAATGGGGTGGCTGATCTGACTATTTCATAATTCAGACGTTTTGGCATCTGAGACTCTATCATTCCCACACTAGGGCTGTGTGCTGGCCATTCCATGCTAACATGTAAAACAGACGTGAAACTAAATATGATGATAATTGAATTCAACATTCTTCAAACATATGATTAATAATTGTAAGGTGAATGTAGTTGTTTTTCTTATTGTGTTAAAAACAAAACAATTTAAACATCTTTGTTTTAAAACAATATTTTTCTCGATAAACTGTTTATAATAGGGGTGGGACGTAATGGGTGAAAATTTTAGATTCATGCGAGTAGTATTTTTTTGTGTTCATTTATACATAAATAATATTAAGCAATCAAACATTTTGAAAATTTTGCAAAATTCAGAAGGTGCAGGCCACTAGTTTTTTGCTATTTTACATTCATGAAAACCATTTCACAGCCTGAAAATGGTCCTAAATTAAAGTTCTATATCAGATTTAACCATCTATATCCATTCATAGCTTTTGAGGATGTTTTAGGACCTGAAATGTCGCATGAAACCACTTTTTCACCGAAAAATGATGGATTTTGAGCCCCGTGGAGCCCTAACGGCTATTTTTGGCCTGCACCTTCTGAATTTTGCAAAATTTTCAAAATGTTTGATTGTTTAGTGTTATTTATGTATAAATGAACACAAAAAAATACTACTCGCATGAATCTGAAATTTTCACCCATTACGTCCCACCCCTATTTATAACAATAAATATTACACTTAATAAAAAGTAAACTCATAGAGCACTTTTCTATTGTTTTCGCACATTTTTTACTTTACAAATATCGGTTCCCAACTTATCTACAACTTTCATAATTAAATTCACTTTGGGGAAAAAAAATAGTTGTCACCATGTTTATACTACAAACCATCATTAACTAAAAAAAAAAAAAATGGTGATACAGATGAAAAATTTTTGTGCCATTATTAAGTGGTGAGGTGATTTCTTTTTATAATTACATTCACTTAGGGGAAAACAGTTGTCATCATGTTTATATTACAAACCATCCCAATATTTAGTCAGTTACTGCTCTTAACTTGCAGTTGATTATATACTGTACTAGAAGAATACTCGTCCCAGTACAGGTAAAATGAATTCCACGAACAGTTTGGGACAACTTTTATGCCCTCCCCCTCCACCCCCCCTTACAAAGATTAAAATCAAAAGGTAATCATACTAAATGTTATGTCTAGAATCCTTATTCCAATTTTGATCAAAATCCATTACATGATTTTTATTATAGAAAATGTCTAAAAATTTAAGGCTTAAGCTTATGGGGTCTTAATAAGAAATTGAAATTCAAGGAATCTTGTTTATTGGTGGGCATGGATCAAATTGAATATAAATCTTAAATATTTGAATTTTCAAATGTGAGGTTGTGTCCATATTATGTCCCTGAAACACCATTTAAAAGACTGCAAAGAAACTGAAATTTAGGGGAATATTTATTAATTGATATCTAATACCTATTATTAAAATTTCACAAAAATCAGTGATATCTGAATTTTCACAAAGGGCTTCCACCTTCTTTTACACCCTTTACATAAAACTAAATATAGCCCACATTACAACCCTCTTCTTCCTGGCAGCTGTGTTCTAAAATTAATAATGATTGGTTAATTAGTTTAGGAGTGAATCCTATACATAGAAATATATACATATGCCTAATTTTATGTAAATAAAGATTATCTCCCTGAGTGTAACATATTTATCCATTGATGGTTAATAAGGACATCAAATTTCTATATATTTTTTTCCGTCAGGTATCACTTCAAAAAAAGAATTAAATTTTTTCTCATTTAAAGAGAAAACACCCTGAATTCATAGAGCCTAGAAAAGCATGGCTGTCTTTAAAAATAAACTGCTATGTAATAATTATTACTGTTGGAAGAACATTTATCAATTTATGTTGTGCCATTTTGCTACCAACTCTACATCTCTGGTTGTATCAGGGTAAATTTTTTTAATGGAAAACGCTCCAGACAGGGCATGAAGCCACTTGATGTAAGGAGCTAACAAGAACGAACTATGATTATCGCAGACAGGAAATGCCTATTGGCCTTAGTCTTGAAAAGTCCAAGGCTATAGATAGGAGGAAAAAAGTCAGCAGCAAGAGAGTTCTACAAGCCTGCAGTTCTTGGAAAGAAGCTACTGGAATAGGAAGCCGTATTACAATGAAGAATTAAAACAGTGAATTGATCAAGACCACTAGACCAAAAGAAGCAGGGAATAGATCAGACAATTCTGACGAACACATGCCATCATAATATTTGTAGAAAAGACTGAGACTAGCAACATCACGTCTGTGAGAGAGAAAGTGCAGAGAAGAAAAAAGGGTGGGGTCAATCAAATTACAGATACGTTTCTGCACCTTGTCAAGAACCCTCAAATGCGACAGAGATTGACCAGCCCAAATATGACAACGCATGTTGCATTTAGTTTAGGTATGAGAAATTTGTTTGCATAGAAAAAGTACACATGACTTGGACACTTCTTCTATTTATTTAAGGTCACTTTTCCCTTGTCCAAGGGTCAGACGTATTTTGATATTTCGCAAGCTCACTCTCCAGTCCTCACTATTCGGCGGGTCAACTGTCTCCAAATTCTACTCTGTACGGTCTTGTTTAATCTCTTGCTTTCAAGTTTTCTTTGACCAGGCAAACTTCTTGTGATTCAAGACATCCATACTTGTGCAGCGGTTTATGTTGAGAAAATGTAATTCTTTCAGTAAATACTCTAACCTAATGTGTTGGGTGAGATTTCATATTGCATATCCATCTAATCATGGATCTGTCATTTTTTAAATCAAATTATGGTTAAATATCTGAATCCAATAAATTACATTCAATTGTTTGTTGAATCAAAACGATCCTCATTTTTATTTTGGAAAAAAAAAAAAATTTTTTTTTTTTTACTTTAAATTTGAGTTGTAGTTTTTTTGTTTTTTTAACTTTAAGATTGTATATTCTTTAATAAATTAGAGTTTTGTTAAAAAAAAAAAAAAATTGCAACAATTGTTCTAACAAATTTTCTTTATTATTCTAGACAGATAAATGACTTAATTCATGGAAAAACTAAATTCATCCCTGAGAAAATAAAAAAGAGTAAGTTTTTAAAAAATTATTTTTCTGTGTCTGCTCTCTTTTTCCATGTCCATCGCATCGTGCCTCTTTTCTCTCACTTATTTCCCTCACTCTATACAATTAAATAACTTTTTTTTCCTGAACTTATGAAATGACTATTTTATAAATACACTGTATTGACAAAATAACCTAAAAAAATTCCAATCCGTATTTCGTTTGCAATGTTTATTTGGCATGTAGCACAACGTTGCATTCAACGAGAAAGTATTTTCTTTAGAGAAATGCTTGGGTTGCTGGTGGAACAGGTCTGATTTAAAACCCGAAACCTGCAGTGAAACCAGTTTATTTCTGATGACAGATCTCAGAGCATCTACAAGATGTATTTTAAGATTTTGTTCTTTGAATGCCATTTTGTGTGTCTTTTTTTTATGTTCAGATGAGAGGTAGGGAGTAGGAGATTGGGTCATGTTTTTTTTTGTTTTTTTTTTTAAACTGACTCTGAAGTTAGATTTCTATACAGCTGACTCCTCGTTCATTGTTACAAGAATTGATTTATATATTTTTATTGTTTTTTAAAAAAAAATATTTTGTTACATAAATGAGACTTTCAAACATTTCTTTTTACTCTCCTAGTCCAGTGCTTTGAATGCCATTGTATTCGTGCCAGTCGCAAGTGTGTCCAATGCAATGTACCCATGTGTGATCTGTGTTTTGAGAAGGTAAATATAGCATTTTTTAAAAAAAGTTGTTTCTTTTTGCTTTCAAATTATATATTTTATCGAAGTTACTGAAAAAAAAAAAATTCAATTACTAAGGTACACAATATGTCATCTATATAATAATATGCTAAGGCATTTTAGGTTCTTACGTACGTTATCTTGCGCTGTCTGTGGGGCAACAAATTTGCCGACTACGACCCCATGCAGAGGAGTATAAAAAAATCTGAAAACGAGGCCATTTGTAAGCCGTGGGTGGCGACCCATGATGTCTTAGGACGGAATCCTGGTGGCTGAGCAGTTTGTGGCCTGGTGACTTGCAACAATCCATTTCAGCCCTTACTTCGGCTGGATGGGAGGTCAGAGAGGCCCGATCCGGTCAATCGGCTGGTCATGTCATGCCCGAGTATCTATAAGTTCATCTCTAAACATATTATTCAATCTGATTCTTCTAAAAATCAAAATCTTATTTCTTTTTATTTTCCTCAAAAATAGATACTAGAAGGTGTATTGGCACAAAGAAGATTACCACTGCTGAAGAGTAATGTTTTCTAAGAGTAATGTTTTTCTAGAAGCAATGTTTTCTAAGAGTAATGCTCCAACTCTCATTGTAAAACGTCCTTCTAAATGTAATGCTTTCTAAGAATAATGTTCCTACTCTCACTAAGATTTCCTTCTAAGAGTAGTATTTTCAAAGAGTAATGAATGGTTGTTGTTCTGTAAAACAAACCAAACCATTCTAAGAGTAATGTTTTCTAAGAGCAATATGTTTTTTCTAAGAGTAATGTTTTCTATTAGTACTGTTTTCTAAGAATATAAAATAATTATCCTACCTATAGAATTCCATTTGACAATTTTATTCGGCATCGAATGACTCATAGATGGTTGATATTTCATAAAACAAACCAAACGTACGTTATCACTTTTCACACCCATGTAAGAAAAAATGAGATCATTTTACGTTAAAAAGACAAAGAATAGTTATTGTTTTAAAAAGAATTAAATTGTTACAATTTTCAATAAATAACGAGACATATTCTTTATTCAAACAATATTTAACTGCAGAAATCTAAATAATAATAATATGGTAAGGCATGTTATGTTCATATGTGCGTTATCACTTTTCACACACACTTTTTAAAATGCAATCCTCCGACTAGCAAAGATGGTGATTGGTGATTAATTTTGTTAACATAAAGATTCTGAGTTTACCCATTTTAAAATGAATTGTTCCAAAATCAAATTATGCCGCCGGTATCGACTAAAAAAAAAAAAAATAAATAAATAAAAAAAAATACAATTTTCAAATATATTTCAAAAAGTGAAATCCGTTTTATTGACTTGTAGAATATTTAGCTGATGATTATTTTTACGGTAGGAGACAGAATATTGTTTTAAAAAGAATTGTTACAATTTTAAATAAATAAAGAGACCTATTCGTTTTATTTATTTAAAGAATATTTAGATGACAATTATTTTTACAGAAAAAGAGTTGTTTTTTAATAGTATTGACCCTGGCAGACATTTATTATTTCAAAAGGAATATTATTATTAACAGTAAATAATACAGATTGATGTAGAAAGCACCGTGGAATTTCCACGGGTTCCGTTAGTATTAGATATTGAGCCTGTTCTGTATTTTATTTTACACAATTTCTTGAGTTTACCCTATTAAGGCACGCTGGGGGAGAAATTAAATATATAACATATTCATGTTGACACACCAGTTCTCGTTAGTATCATAAAAATTAAGCGATGTTGTGTCTGGCCAGTACCAGATGGGTGACCATTTGGCAATACCAAGTGCTGTATGTGAAAGATAGAAACAGTTCTCTGCAAAATCTAACGTTGTCAAAATCCTCTCCCCTGACCGAGATGTACATGCGACTGGGAACCCCTTCTGAATTTAATGTTTCCTGAAACTTCATCTAAAGGAGGAAGCTGGCTCAATCCGCCCAGGCTGAATGCTGCACCAGGAAGGAAGTAGGGAGAGAGGAAGTCTTGCGTTGCTGAGATGTCATAAGCAAGAAGTGTCAGCTCAAACTGTCCCTTTTCCCGACTAGACTTCAGACAGAGCGGATGTCTCGAGCACCCTTAACACACAACCTCCCCCCCCCCCCTCCCGGTCCTGTGGAGGGAGTGGGGTTACATATTAATGCCGATTTGGTGTCCTTGTTCACGTAAGGTCTTCCCTGTCTAGGGTTAAATAAAACACTGTACTGTAAATTCTTGTTGTATTTTACGACATGGCAGACACACACACGCATAGCACAGTTGTATATAAAGACGGAGACCGTGCAACAATTGTAATATAAACATGCTTTTTCTTAAAATTTAATTTTTTTAATATTTGCGTATGTCATAATTTTCTTTCAAATACGATAAAATTTGAAATTTGAATAAATAAAAATCGACCGCGATTATTATAAATCCGTTTTAAAACTTATATATACATACCTAATGTATATTAAAATATGTCTTGGGCATCAAAGGATTTAAATCATTTGGAGGGGAAACCTCTCAACTCTAAAAAAAGCCTAATTTGACACAAAATAACTCACAATGGTTGAAGTATGGCTAAACATTTTATTGCTGACCAAGGTAAGAGTCTAGCAAGCATGTGTATGCAGTGTGATGATGTATAGAAGTGAAACTTTGCCAGTAAAAGTTGAGGATATGTTTTTTATGGAGAGAAATGATATGAGAATGATATGATGGATGTGTAATGTGAGTCATAAAGACAAATTTAGATCTGATGAAGATTAAATCATGACAGTAGAGGAAGATGCACGCAGAACAGGAGACTTCAGTGGTCTGGCCACATTGAAAGAATGAATGAGAGTTCTTGGGTCAGTTTCGCAGAAAACTTTCTACTCTAATAGCTTTTCTTGGATTGATTGCCTTTGGAATTCCCTTCCTGTTTCTTGTTTCCTGTACTACCTGCTTGCAGAAATTTAAATGTAATATGACCAAACATCCTGCTGCACAACTCCCCACTTAGAATGCCCCCTATACATCTGGCTCTTAATAACAATCACCACTTATGTATCAGTTACAATATGCCGTGTTTGGGGTGAATAATAATAAAAATTATAATTTAAAAAACAAAACTACAATCTCGCAAAATATAGAAATATACAGATCAAATGTTTTTAAATACTTCCTTAGATAAACCCCAAAAATGTCCTTGGAGGTTTATTCATTTAATTATTTACTAAATTCATTGTGATCTTTATAAAGGCCGAACGTCTTCGATGTTTTTTAACATCTGGAGCCATTTCTTTTAGTGTCTAACTGTTGATTCATATTCATTGCTCCCATGTAGATAAGTGATGAGAATAAAAATTGGATAAAATGCAATATTTATTAAATTATCAATTGTTCAAACAAGGGTTATATAAAAAAAAAGCTTTTTTTCTTTCCTTAATCCATAGATTTTCAAAGATAAGCTCTTATCATCAGAGGAAATTTGACAGATAAGTCAGTAAAATTTACGATAATGCAAACATTTAAATATATAAAAATATGAAAAGCTCCAAATTGGAGTTATCTTTTAGTTGCCATTACTCTTAGGTCCACTCTAACTCGGAATGGTAATCGCTGCCAAAGTCCCATCTATAGGTTAAATATAATCTCTCTTGGGTATAATATGAAACTATTGGGTTGGCCAAAAAGTTTGTTCGTTTTTTTTAAGAAAGGAGGAACCTAAATATTAAGTTTAGAAACATAACCGAGTTTATGCAATTCATTTTCCACGCTCGATTTTGGAAATCTTGAGAATGTCTGCGATTTGTCTGGTTGTCAAACAGCAATCTTGTTAAACTACGGCTTTCATCTTTGGCCGGCCAGAGCGAGGAGCATCTCTCACTGAAAAATGTTTAGCAAACCTGTTCTGTAACAGCATTCTCTCATACACATGGCATATCTTTATGCAGGTTTCTGAAGCTTTTTTTTCTTTCTGTAGTAAAAAAGCATCAGATGTCGGTAATGTTCTGCTTGATCTTCCATTTCAAGGCCTAAAATACAAGCAAAAATGTAAGAACTCTGTTCGGAGGCTTATTACACACTGACGTCAATATAATCTCTACAGGATTTGAAGAATAGGAATATAAAACAATCTTTAGTAGGCCGGAAAGATGACATTCAAAAAACGAACAAACTTTTTGGCCAACCCAATACATTTGGTGGTGTACATATAAATTTACATCATTTTTAAGATATTAATGGCTTGAAATCATAAAAGCTTTCTACCCAAACAACTAAGTTCAGCTTTAAGTAATCCCTAAAGGGTTGATATGCCGTAAAACAAAGCAACTAACTACTTTTTAGAAATACGCCAGCATTAAATTTGTTTCCAAGATTAAAAAGCTTAATTTACCTCCAATTATTTTCAGGTTCATGGCAGATCTATTGCACTGAAAAGGCACCAGATGATCCCTATAGATCCTGAGAAAACAGATCAGTAAGTTCATCTTAAAAATATTAAATTTTTACTTGCAAAAGAAATTAATTTGTCTCACAGAAAACGTCCTGATTAACATTGAAAATATACTTTGTAAAATAGAAGCACTCGGAGAGCACAAACTGCAACAAATAATTAATTTCTCACCAAATTTCTTTTATTTGTTTTATTTTCTATCTTTAAAAAAATAAAATTTTCTACATTTTCTTTTGTGTTAGTAGAAGTAACCGTCTAAAACTTAAACCGTTTTTCACCAACCCCGCCATGCTAATTGAGACTTATGACTTTGTGTCGATTATTGAAACCCAGAATATTTCCTAATCCTGAATGACCAGATCGACAAAACCTGGGTATCTCCAGTGAATGCAGTACTGTATAGTATTTAAATAAAATCATATATATATATATATATATATATTGTGTGTATTTAGGCAGCATATTTTCATTTAGGCAAACATTATTAAATAACACAGAGTGTTTTGCTTGATAAGACTTTCTTTTAATTTTTTCAATTTTCCAAATGGTCCATTTAATGCAACATAATTTAACTAAAAAAACATCTGATGAAACTTTCTGATAATTACATATTGGTTTTTAAAAAGGACATTTTATTGGTTAACTATTATTTGTTAGTGTTTTGTAACTTACATACAGCAATTTGATCGAAACACTGAATGGACCATTCGGAAAATTGAAAAAAAAAGAAAAGAAAAAGTCTTTCAAGCAAAAACAAAAATGCTTGCCTAAATATATATATATAGTATATGGTAAACAGCTGATGATCCCCCTGTTAATATTAGACGCTTAAGGTCTCCTGTTTTTGTTTCACTCTTAGATACTTAACCCACCCCCCTTTTTATTTTTTTATTTACTTATTTTTTTATTTATTAATTTTCCAACGAATGGTAAATCTGCAATATCTTGGATTTAGTTAGTTTCTCTGAGAATTTAAACTGCATTTTACTTTTCTTTTTTTTTTTTTGTTTAAAATGACTAAAAGCTTCTTTAGACTATATATATATATATATATATATATATATATATATATATATATTATTAGGAGAGTAGAAAGTGGACCATAGGTTTACTATTAGCAGCCTTGTACCTCTCACTTCCCTTATTTTTTTCCTTTAGTTCTCACATTCCATGAGCTATGTTTCTGACAAAGTGGGAAGAATTGCTGTTTTCTGGGTTTCAATCTATCCATCTAGCACTTCTCGTTCGCTAAATTTTGACCTTGCAGTAGTATTTTTTTTTTTTTATCTTCTAACATGAAGTAGCTTCATGCCTTGTATGGCGCAACTTCTATAAAAAATATGTATATACACACAAATTAATAAAGTTATCAGACAATTTCACGTCTGTTTTTCACGCATAAACGTTTTATAATTACATTGAATTTTTACTGAAATCACAATTGCATTAATGTAAAAGAAAATGTAATTTTTAAAATCCTTTTTTAAAAAAACGACTTTGCATTTCGTAAAATGTAATCTCTACCGCATGCCCCATAAATTGGCTTTTAGTTGAGTAGGAGATACATGTTGCTAACGATAATACAATAACATGATGTTCCGTGTTGGACACAGTTTCTCATTTAATAAAAGTACATTGTTTTGATTTCTTCATTTTGTGGATCCAAACCATTTTGCGCCTGATATTATTGTTACCTTTGTTTTGCCGGTCATGGTTTTCACATGTCTGCATTTATTTCTCCATGAAATTATATACAAGAAAACATAAATTTTCCGCGGGAGTTGGGGCATGCCCCAATCAACAATCGATTAGATCTTGATAGTTATTTTAATTTTTAGAATCAAAATTATTTGCGTTTATTGCAATTGTTTCTATAGCAACGCAGTAGGTGGGAGAAGAGGATAATCTCCCTTGCATCATCTAAATACTATTTTGGCACCACAAAAGTAAGAGAGAGGAACATTTCAAACAAGATTGCTGAATCACTTCTGGTATAAAAGTACAGAGAAGAAGAAAAAATTAATATAACATATAAAGTTATTTTGTTGGATTTTCAAAGTCAGACCCAAATAGCAATAAGTCTGACACTTTGATACTTGATTCGGATTAGCCTATTTTTTCATTTTTCCTTCCACTATGTTATTGGCATGAATATATTTTATTTTGCTTTAGTTGTCTTATTTTTTTTTCTAGGCAGTAATTTTGCGAACAAATATCATCCACACCTTGTATGTTATAAGAAATAAGATTGAAAAAATATTATATATCGGTATATAATATGTATATATATATAATTACCAGTAAATATTTGAAAATGAGAATGAAATTATTATATAGATATTTATACCATGAATAAATATTTCAAGATATTAAGAAATTGAATGGATTTGGCATTAAATTATTCAAAAAGGATTGATATGCCATAAAACAACTGTAACAGTAGCCAAACGAGTCCAAAATGAGGACATAAGATTGAAGAATTTCAACCGTACAATTCTTCAACATGAAAACTGAAAAAAAAACATTAATAAATTTCTATAAACATAAAAACTAATGATTTGAACGGAAGGAATTTAAATTAATTAAAGAGAATTTCCATGTTCTTAGCTCTTTTTGCCTCAATTTTTAGTCTGGACCACAAATATTACATGTTGTTCATTTATAAAAGCAGTGTAGCCGGTGTATTGTTAAATATCCAGGCCAGGTGTACTGAAAAGATCCGTTGACAGAAGTAGGGGCAATTTGCACCTGGCCGGAAGAAAACAACATAATGATTGATTGTCAAAAGTAAAATAATCATTGATTGGCTGGGGAAAAAAATTTGGTAGAGTGTCAAAAATAAAGTAATTGTTCCCGTCTGCAAAAAGTTAATGGCAGAAGGAAACACCCCGTCGCCGAATAAAACGTCCTGGGGGTGTGGCTAGATTGACAGCGAAGTCCCAGAGTGGGCGTTCGCTGTATGGCCTCGTTAATTAATAACGGCAAACAAAGAAAAGAGGAATAACTCGTACACATTTCCAACAACTAACCCACTTTCTACCCAGTCACTGCTGTATAACTCTGATACTAATTGTTTCTTTGTCTCTATTCCTTTCTTCTTTTTTCCCCCCCAGTTTCACAAAAGTGAGCACATGTGAACTGCACAATAACCGTGAACTTGAATATTACTGTGAAGATGACAACACGACCATCTGTTCGCGCTGTGTTATAATGGGCGACCACAAAGGTCATATGATTATCGCGATGGAAGAAAAGGTAGATATTGTTTGTTCGAATTGCATTCACTTTCTAGCTGCTATATTTTTCAGAAAAGGCAACATAATTTAACTAAAGAAAACATCCGATGAAACTTCCTGATAATTACATATTCGTTTTGAAAAAGGACATTTTATTGGTTTACTATTATTTGTTGTTACATTCCTGAAATGTTATTGACGTTGGATCTTTTCCCCCTTTTATACTCATTTTTTTCTATTTATGATATATTTCAATTTCTATTTAGTAAACATTTAGATGGTGTTTACCAATGGCAGATTTAATTTAACTAAATAGACTTTAAAATTGAGATGCTTCTTTTATTTTGATATTTGTGTCGACCAAGGGAAGAGTCTATTAGGCATGTGTACGCAGTGTGATGTATCGAAGTGAAAACTAGTCAGTAAGGGTTGAGGACATGCGTTGCATGGAGAGAAATATGATAGATGTGTAATGTGAGTCTTAAAGACAGGCTTAGATATGATGACCTCAGAGAAAGATTAAATCTGGACAGTATAAGGAGATGTGTATAGTACAGGAAGCTTTGATGGTATGGTCACGTTGAAAGAATGGAGGAGAGTTCTTGGGTTAGTAGATGTAGAACAGGTCAGTTCACAGGCGAAGGCCAAAGAAAGCATGGGAGGAAGTGATAAGGATGGACTTGAGAAAGGGGGATAAATAAAAACCTGGCCAGAGATAGGTTAGTTTGGAAGTCAATTTCTAAAAACTGTCTAACACATGCCATCATGTAAAACGGACTTTAAACCGAATATGATGACTTTTACTTATTAGCTGTAATATGCTTTTGGAGAGCAAAGGTCTTAGTCAATATGATAAAGACAAAGTTTCTTATCTCCGGTGGAGGTCTCGACCTCCTACAAGACTCTTGCAAGTTTCCTTGCACTGTCTGTCACAGAGGAGTGGGTGTAAACTCCATTTTGTGCTTCCAGTGTAAACTATGAGTCCACAAGAAGTGTAGTGGTCTTATTGACCTGAATTATGTCTGCTGTAGATATCTAGGTGTTCCCCGCCAAATCGATGATCGAGTTGATGTTCACGTGGATGTAGATGGCACCTTACTTGATATTGAAGCCACCTTCTGCTATTTAGGTGACATGTTGAATGATGGTGGTGGTTGCGAATGCATTATTACTGCTTGCTATTGTGTTGCATGGGGAAGGTTCAGGCCACTCCTGCCAATCTATATATCTAGATTCGAGATGAAGTTAACTATGCCATCTTGCATGGCAGTGAGACATAGGCCTGAAACATCTCTGATCTTCAACGGCTTTTGTGTAAATGATCATACCATGATCAGGTGGGTATGCTGCTGTAAACTGGAAGAAAATTTCCCATTAATTATGCTTCATCAACAGATGAGATTATGGATGCCTTACGCACTCAGCATCTCGGCCATGTATGGCGTACCACCTCTTGTATCAACTCCATAACACGTCTGGATATCCAGGACACTAGGAAGCATGGTAGATAGTGGAAGACCTGCAATTAGTGTGTAGGAGATGATATGACTTACTTTGGTCGACAGCAGTAATGCTCTGCTGGTTAGCTGTTAGTAATAGTTTCCGGAACTTACTCCATCCACTCCTAACTCTTAGAATCACACTAGCAACACTAAACTGTAATTGGAACTGTAAATGGAACTAATGAATGCCTTGGAAAATGTTTTTCTACAATAATTTATTATTAAAAATGTTTTTTGTTGCTTTCAGAATCAGGCTACCCTCAATGAAATTGAAACTGGCTTATACACTGCTAATCTCGCTGCACGGAAGATTAGAAAATCCCTCAAGGTATTACATTTGATATGAAACACTTTCGATCTCTGATGAAGGATATGTTATCCGAAAAAATATAACGGTCAAGAAAAAAATATATATATTTGCATCTTATACGTGGTTTCAAAGGCATTTTGCCTAATTTAAATTCTAAAAGATGCTTTCAATATATATATATATATATATATATATATATATATATATATATATATACAGGGTGTTTCAAAAGTCTTGGGAACATTACAAATGCGTATATCTCATGAACTATTCCAGGTAGAAAAATGAAACTGGTGCCATTTTAAAGCTTGCTTAATCAAGTTTTTGGTCATACTAATGATTTTCGTGTTATCTTTCCAGGTGCAGTAATGGCGTTCTCTAAACAAGACAAGGCATTTTGCGTCCTCCAATTTGCAAAGACAATCGTGGACATGTGTTCAGCGTGCATTTCGCAGGAAATTTAAAAAAGAAGCCCCTGAAAGGAAATCCATTGTCAGATGGCATGCTAAATTTGTGAAAGATGGGTGTTTGTGCCCAAGTAAGCGAACAGGTCGCCCTTCAACTTCAGAAGATGCAGTTGAGCAAGTTCGGACAGCCTTTCAGCGGAGCCCCCGTAAATCAGTGAGAAGAGCCAGCAGGGAACTTCAGCTTGCTCCAGCAACTGTCTGGCGTGTCTTAAGGAAACGACTGCAAATGGTACCTTACAAGCTCAAGTTGGTCCAAAAGTTGAAGGACACTGATAAGCCACTTCGTCGTGACTTTTGCATTGCAATGCAAGAGAAGTTGGAAGATAACGGCTTTGATGACCGGCTTGTTTTTAGCGATGAGGCGACCTTCCATCTGAATGGCAAAGTTTACAAGCATAACACTCGCATATGGGGTACTGAGAATCCTCATGAACTTCTTGAGCACGAGCGAGATTCACCAAAAGTGAACGTGTTTTGTGCAATTTCCAAGAAAGGTGTCTATGGACCGTTCTTCTTTGAAGAGGCAACTATCACTGGTGAATCCTATCTCAACATGCTGGAAGACTGGTTAATGGCTCAGTTGGAACAAGCAGAATCTGATGACTTCATTTTTCAACAAGATGGTGTACCACCACACTGGAGTCTTAGAGTAAGGCAGTTTCTTAACACAAGGCTGCCTGGTAGATGGATTGGGAGATCTGGGCGAGGTGATGACGTTCTCATGCCCTGGCCTCCTAGGTCTCCAGATCTTACCCCGTGTGACTTTTTCCTTTGGGGCTTTGTCAAGCAACAAGTCTATGTGCCGCCCCTTCCAAGAGATATTGACGAACTAAAGGCTCGAGTAACGGCAGTTGTGGGAACCATTGACGTCAAGATGCTGGAACGCGTTTGGCAGGAAATGGACTATCGACTAGATGTCTGCCGTGTGACGAATGGTGCTCATATTGAGCAACTTTGAAGATTCCCCACAAAACTTGAAACTTTAACCTTTCCAACGGTACCAATTTCATTTTTCAACTCCTAATAGTTTTTGAGTTATTAAAAATCGTTATGTTCCCAAGACTTTTGAAACACCCTGTATATATATATATATATATATATATGATATAATCCTAGTTCATTCAAAAACCATTTTATTTACAAACAATTGTTTCTGCCCATTTTGTAAATATACACATTTATGGTATACAAAATTTTACCAAACATTCACAAAAAGGTTTCATCAGTGTATAACACACCACAGTCAGGCTGAAAAAACAAAACAAGTGATGTGTTATACTCTGATTAAGCCTTATTAATGTTTGGTAAAATTTTGTATGCTATAAATGTGTATATTTACAAATTGGGCCGGAACAATTGTTTGTAAATAAAATGTTTTTTGAATGAACTAGGATTATATGTTGAGAGCTCTAGTTGTATTATATGCTATTAAGCTACTATATAAACCTGTGTGCGAACTTAAAGAAATTTGTAAAAAAAATATATATTTGAGCAGCATTTTCTCATTTATGTTCGTTGTAGATAAGACAAATTTTGTCTATTAATTTTCCTCATGATCCTTTCCAAATTCTTGACAAGTCTTAATTTCGGGCTTGAACTTGTTAATGAACTGGCCATATTGTTCTAAGACTCAAGTACTTTCAGACTGCAACCAAATGCAAATACAAAATAGATGAAACAATATTGAAATTTATTATCTACAATAACACATTGATTCTAACAAAAACTAAAACTCATATAATAAATTTAATGCTGCTAACCTAATTAATAATAATTCATTCACCTCTACTTGACTTCTAAAAAAAAAACAATGTTGCATATAAGTTTAAATGTCTTTATGGGAAATTGTGTCTCCAAAGTAAATACATACATTGGTTTAACCACCACAACCCTTTCAAGACATCTCAGCATACACCTCTCCAACACTAGTTCAATAGTCCAACAGTATATAAAAAAAAAAATTTCTGCACTAAATCTAAAATCAGCAATATCTTCGTTGACAAAACCACAATAATACTAAAGAAAATAATAAATATAAACTGAAACTTCTAGAAGCTCTCCATATTAGGATTAAAAGGCCCACCATTAATAAAAAATAAATTACGAATATTAAGATAACACTTTTAAATGCCTTTAATAAAAAATAAATAAATATACAAATAATGCTACTCCTATCCATGTTTAACATTAAACCCCTGAAGATGGACTGTGAACAGTTCGAAAGTGCTTGGATCTTAGAACAATATAGCCACTTCATTAACAAGTTAAAGCCTAAAATTAAGATTCTTATCAGCAATTTGGAATGGATCACAAAAAAAAAATTAGACAACATTTCTCTATTATCTACAACTGAACATATATATATATATATATTTCACCGCCGGATTTTTTTGGACACCGGATTTTTTTGCAATCGGACATTTGCTTGCATTCTGGCAATGTTTTACCTTGTTTTTTCCTCACAATCTTTGTTTTACGTTTTCAAATTTTAAATCTTGGCCTTTGCCAACTTATCTATCCCAGCAATTTCCTCTGATAAGATTTTGATCTTTGAAAAGCCTGGCTTAAGGAAAAATTAATTGAATAAATTGCCTTTTCATGGAATATACCTTGCATTGAGCAACTGAATTGAAAAAAGATCTGCCTTTCGCTTTTCTAATTCCTTTTCACCCTTCTACCTATATATATAGGGTGGTCCAAAAGTAGTGGACAGTAAATGATAACATATATTTTGAGATTACGGATACATACAATTATTACATTGACAATTAAATTTTATCAACGCAGATGCTCAAACTGTTTTCCATCACAATTTACACAGCTTTGAAGTTTGCCTCTTACACTTCGACAAAAAAATTTTCACAAACCTGTCTGGGTATTAATTTCTTGAAATGCATCTCTTATGTAATTTTTCAAATCACTATTCGACTCTAAATTTTGTCCTTGAGTACTCCCCTAAAAGAAAAAATCCATCAGGGCCAAGTCCAGTGAACGTGCCGGTCAGTTAATTGGACCTGTTCGCCCAATCCATTTTCATCAAGATACTCACGGACTGCTCTTGAATAATGTTGAAAAAAAATAGTTATTATGAACACAATTGTAATAATATAACTGAAACATAAACATACTGCCCACATACTTTTGGACTACCATGTATATATATATATATATAAGTGCAGATTAGTCGTCCGAGGCTGTAGCAATGCGATGTAGTTGCCGTAAGATGGAAAAAGTGAAAAGAAATAAACGAAGAGAGAAAGTGAAACTCTAAACGATTTATTAATAATTTCACGAAAAACTGATTAAATACCAAAATAGTAAATACTGTCTGGTAAATAACAGTTCGGCAAAGGGTAATCTTAAATTTTCGAAAGAAAAACTTTCATTTTCAAAAGACAACAATAAAAGACCGAGAGGGTCGAAAAAACGGTGTCAAAACATTGAAATACCACAGCAGACAATTGGAAGTAGGAACGCAGAAAATGTCAAAATTTAATTAAACAATTATTCAACTAAAGTTAAAATATTATAAACATTTGTTTATTAATATACTAATTATTATAATTTTATCATATTTTATTTTATATGATTTATTAATTAATTTTTTTTTCTCTTTTTCTTTATTCAATTCTAAATTTAAATTTACGTGTGGGCTGTTATTATTGTAATATGTGCGATCAAAGGGGATGACTTAAGGAAAAATATATCTAGAAATGAGATTTGAAATTTGAGAAGGAATTTGAATTGTAGAATGGATCAATGCCAAGGAGGTAGGAAGGAACCGTTGGAACGGGGGAATAAGAAGAAACGTTGGGGAAGGGGGGGGACTAGGGATAAAAAAAATAAATAAATTAAAAAAAAAAATACACACATATACATACATAAAGTGTAAATATCTAAATGCATATTATTTTTTTTTTTAAAGTTAATTAAGAGTATTCCAAGGGTATAATACTCCTAGAACTAAATTTATATAAATTTATTCTATTTATTGATTTATAGATTTTTTTTTTTCTTTTTTTTTTTTTCTTTAATTTTCCTTTGTTATTATGATCTATTCATATATTTAATTTATTCTTTTATTACTATAATTTCTTTTTTTATTTATTTTGATTTAAAAAAATTTTTTTAATTTTATTTTATTGAGCATACACATACACACACATGAGAATACACCCATATTCACATACATGTATATATGCATACACATACACAGGGCCTAAATATATGTAAATAAAGTGCATATCATTCTATTCCATAATTATAATATGTAACATGTAAACATGTGGGGTGGGTGGCGCTGGCAAATACAGAGGAGACAAAGGCAAGTAAAAATGTGGGGTGGGTGGCGCTGGCAAATAAAGAGGAGACAAAGGCAAGTAAAAATGTGGGGTGGGTGGCGCTGGCAAATACCGAGGAGACAAAGGCAAGTAAAAATGTGGGGTGGGTGGCGCTGGCAAATAAAGAGGAGACAAAGGCAAGTAAGTTGGGGGTGGGAGTGTGAGGATGTAATTCGAATCTGTTATTCAGGGTTGGACGAAATTTAGAGATTAGAATAGCTTCCGAAATTCGAAGCTGACCTATATTGCGGACGGAGTTGAGGATGCGGACACTAATAGAGCGATGTGTGTTGCCACATATTAAGTGTTTGTGGAAGGAAGAAATGTGGGTGTTTAGATGCTCTTTAATGCGTTGGTGTAGAGGCCTAACGGTACTACCGATGTAGAACTTTTGACACTTAGCGCATTGTAGGTTGTATACTGTATAGGTGCGGAGGCAGAGACCAGAGTTGGGGATGGGGCAACTAGCTAGAGAGCAGGTGTCTGGGGTGTAGTGGCTTTTTTTGGATAAATGTTGTCGGAGAGAAGTGCCTGTGTGAGAAAGTTGTATGTTAAGGTTCTCACTACGTATGGTATTGCGGATAGCGGAAGTGATACGGTCGCTAAAGAAGGGGAGTTTAAGGAAGCAAGTGTTGGTGAGAGTGTGGTGTCTACGTCTTCTGGTGTTGTTAAGGCTGGATATGGTAGTTAGGGGGAAACCGTTGATTAATAGGGTTTGGTGGAAGGCTTCGGTGTGTGTTGTTTTATCGGAAGTAGAAGAGCATTTGTCCTGTATGTGGGTGATTTCAGTTTGTGTGTAACTAATTTTGGATTTATGGGGTAGTGCGGATTTGTGGTGGATGAAGAGGTTCCTGCAGGCGGGTTTTCTATAGAAAGTGGTGTGGAGAGATCCCTCGTCATTAATGCTGAGTTTAAAGTCTAGAAGTGAGATAGAGCCTGAGGTGTTGGGATGTTCGATGGTAAATTTAATGTGGGGGTCAGTATTATTAAATGTATTAAAGATAGAGGTAGCTTTCTCTCGGGATGAAGTGAGGATCAAAATGTCGTCAACGTATCTCGAGAAGAAAAATGGGAATGGCAGGTGCTAAGTGCTTGTTGTTCCAGTCTGTTCATGTAGGAAATGGCTAGGAGGCCGGAGAGACTGGAACCCATGGGTAGGCCAGAGACTTGTTTATATGTGTCTTGTTGGAACTTGAAGTAGGTATTATCCACAATGATACGTAGGAGCTGATGAATGTCTGTCAGGGTAAGCCCAAAACAGTCAAGATTGTTAGAGGAGATGTGGTCAGTAATGAGGTCAATGGCAGGGTGTGCGGGAATGGAAGTATAAAGGGAGACAACGTCAAGGCTGAAGATGTAGTTGTTGATGCGGAGCTGTTGGGGTTGGAGCAAGTGGAGTCTATCTAATACCTGGTCAGAGCTGCTGACATGTGCCGGGAAGGTGGGGAGTAGCGGTTTAAGTAAGTGGGAGAGGAGCCAGGAGATCTTGTAAAGAGGTCCCTCAGTACTGGAGACTATAATGTTTATAATATTTTAACTTTAGTTGAATAATTTTTTAATTAAATTTTGACATTTACTGCGTTCCTACTTCCAATTGTCTGCTGTGGTATTTCAATGTTTTGACACCAGTTTTTTCCCGTTTTTTCGACCCTCTCGGTCTTTTATTGTTGTCTTTTGAAAATGAAAGTTTTTCTTTCGAAAATTTAAGATTACCCTTTGCCGAACTGTTATTTACTATTCTGGTATTTCACTTTCTCGCTTCGTTTATTTCTTTTCACTTTTTCCATCTTATGGCAACTACATCGCATTGCTACAGCTTTGGACGACTAATCTGCACTTATATTTACCAGCAATGCTTCAAGCAAACTACAATCTCCTTTTTATATATATATATATATATATATATATATACACACACACGTGTTTGTGTATACATATATAACACACACACTACCTATTTAACAGAATCAAGACGTTTTTTATTGATATTTTAACTATTTCAACCGTAAATAGTACTTAATATACATTTGTCTTTTCATGCTCCAGTATTAAAAGCATCAACAAAAATGTGTGCAATTTAGATTTACTGAAAAAAAGCTACTAAATTGTGATATTTACAATATATTGCTGCTTTCTGCGATAAAAATCATCATTAACTAGAGTAAATACAATTCTAATTTTATGTTCTGCAAACTTTTTGTATAGAAAACTAATATTCAATGTTTCAGTTTGTTCTTTATTTAAGATTTTCTGTTTTTCGGCAAAAGATTTTATAAATGTTTTCATGAGACAATGTCAAATTCAAGTCTTAATTTGCAAGAGAAGATAACTCAATTAGACTAAATCATGATTAAGTCTTCAAAATATCTGTCAGATTCTTTTCGTAAGCTAAGAAAATAAAATAAAAATTTGAATTAAATAAAACAAAAGATTTTTATCAGTAAAACTTGGAATATTACTTTTATACACAATAACAATCCACATTAGACGAACTTAGAATAATATCTACTGTAGTTACTGAGGATTGTTATCTCAAGAAGCACTCAGGTATTTTAAAAACCCATTCAAGGTTTAATTTCTCAAATATTTGATGTCTTATTTTATTTGCTTACTTTTTATTTTAGATGTTAACAACCCCTGTTGCTGAAGAGAAAGAAAGAATTTCCGCTACAATTAGAGAGATACAATCACATTTTCAGCAATTACATGCCAAATTGCAAGCAAGGTAATTTATCTTTTATCTTTTTGTTACAGGGTGTTCAAGACAAATTTGACATTTTTTGGAAACGGGGGGGGGGGGACATCTTGATGTATTCTCAAAATTCAAAGTGCATCTCTTAGAGGATCTTTTGCCAAAAAGCCACCCTGAACCTCCACGGTGTTCTTTGAGAGATGCCTGAATACCAGTTTGACCGTGGCAATCAGCTCATCCTTGGTGTTGCAGGCGCTACAGTTGGTGTCTTTTTAACTGCATCCCACATATAACAGTCAAGTTGGGGAGCCAAATGTTGGGAATGGTGAAACCGTGAAACTTCTCTAGACAGCCACTTCTTGAATTTTCTGGAGGTATTATACGGAACTGAGTCCTGCTTCCACACATATGTCCTTTCCGTAGCCACCCTCTCTCCACCCAACGCTTGACAACAGTGGACAGTAACTCAATATGTCATCTGAGTCTCTTTTTTGAATATGTAGGGCGGCATGACTTGGCCTTCACTGAAAGTACCCTCAAAGCCCATCATAGTTTGAGGGAACTTGATTTTCATGATGCGTGGAACTTTGTGCGCACTGTAGACTAGCCACCTGTTGTTCTGCGTGTTGTGCAGCTTACCCTGAGAAGAACCAGTGCATCCCTGACTCGACTAGATGTTTGACCTTGTTGAGGAGTTTTGTTGGCTTTCATAAGGCAGTTCTCTTGGACCTTGGCAGTGAGTAGTTGGCCTTTGCGATTCTTGTATGAAGAGTAACAAAGATTCTCGTTCAGCGTTATCGTCATCATAATATTAATAAAATTCTAGAATTTTCTAAATTTATCAAATTAATGTATTTTCACTTTCTCTAAGAAACTTCCAGTAAATTCTAGTACTCTTAAAAAAAAATTTTTTTTTTAATTGCATCAAATTCGATTGTACTCCCCCCCCCCCCCCTAAAATTGGACTATTTCATATTCGTGTAGCGATCATGTGTTGGAATATCTTCTCCAAACAGGCTGTCATACATGTTTTCTTAAGAACACAAGGGTCGAAAATAAGAAATAATGAAGAAACAGTAATAATAAAGACAGTTGCATATATACTTATCCTCTAATCTATAAGAAAGACTAATGTGTATTTATTCGTATATAAATATAAATCCGTCTTGTCACCCTGATGCCCATCTCTATCGCTAAGGTCCACATTGCCTTGCCTAGATCTTGTCGCATCTCATTTTTGCAGTTTATTGACAAATTTTGTTGTGTGGACATAGTCAAAAGGCCTTGTATGATCCTTCCTGCGAGCCAGCGCTTCTACGTCTCCATTGCACTTTCCCAGCTCACACTCATGGCCTTCAAGTTATTCAAGGAGCACTGAGTTGCGGCTAAGATTTCCAAATTTTTAAATGTGGTATGAATCATCATGGTACAGGTCACTCTCTTCCAATATTCTGGTGCTTTCATCATCATCATCATCAACCGGTTTATTTGTTGAATCAGGCCACAATTAATCCTCTGATGAGGGTGGGGCCTGATTGTCTAGTCTCGAAATCTAGGTCTTCCTCTCCACTCCTGTCTTTGGCAAGGCTTGATGGAATCCATAGGCTCTGAAGATCCACACATCCTGGGATCTACGAAGCCCAAGACATTACCAGCAGCATTAGTGCTACTGGCACTGCCTTTCTTTTTTCCTGCTGTATTTCGACTAGACATTGTATTTAAGTCATTTTTACGGCTGGATGCCTATCCTTTAGCAACTTGAACACTTTTGGCAGTCCAAGACCTCCACCGTTCCCATCTAACTAGGGCTGATGTCGTTTCCAGATCTCAAACACCCCAATAGTAAACAGAAAATGCTATCCGTTGCACTTTACTGCTATTAAACACTTCGAATTGTTCTGAAAGGAAAGAATATAAAATATTAAAAAAAAACAATCAAATTTATCTCAAGCACTCTGTACGTATTCATTTTAAAATTGTTCCTCAAGATTTTTATTTTTTTAACACTTTTCGAAAAATTTACCTATTAAGATAATTGGTATGAGTACTGCATTTCCATGGGTTTTTAAAGTAAACCCCAACTGTTTGCTGTATATTCAGAAACTACTCAGTGGAATTTCAACTGTAGGAACGTTGAGAGTTATCTCCCTTTGAGAAGAAATGATTTTTATAGACTAGAGTTATTCCCCCTTTATCTCTGGAACACACAACTTTGGTTGGCAACTTTCACATGACTGCATAGTTGAGAATAAAGATCATAATTTTTACTCATTTGCTTGCTGGATGCAGAACAGAAAAGAATCTGCCTTGGTCACATCCATTAACAGGAAAGACATCATGGGGAAAATTTTGTGTCATACATGGTTTTTTTTATTTTTACTTGTTAAAAAAAATAACTTGTGCATTTTTATCTGTATGGGAACAATGTATTCACTGGTATGTTTAATCTATGTATATATGTCTCTTTGTTTTTTATAGACAAACTATTAATAAATGGTATGTCTTTGTTCACCACAGACGTTTTACCGTCTTTTTCAACACATGCATTACAGCCAAAATAATACACAGCTACAGTATATGTACTCCGAAAATTAATTTAAATTCTCTACCCACGTGTTGCTAATCTTGATAGATTAGAGTAGCAAATATTCTAACTTTTCACAACCAAACAGTATGCAAATTGGCTATGACCATTGACTTGAGTCATCTCCACCTCCCAGGCTTTACTCTCTAGCGCTTTAAGAAGGGGTTAGTGCTCTTTCATTAAAGTGCTAGTTTTTCAATCCCCACCTTCCGACCTAGTCACATTTTCCCGCGGTGGGTGAGAGAGATAAATAATAACTTTCTATAAAAGTTGACCTCTATCGGTCCTAAAGGTCATGAAAGGTACAAAATATGATTAAAGAAGCCATTTATCATGGAAGTGAGTCCTCCATTGAAAACTTAATAAAATGTAGAGTGACCACGTAAATGGGGGGGGAGACTAGATTGGCTCAGAATCAACTTTGGTTTTACAATAATAATATGGGGTCTGCATTAAAGTCAAACACCATACTTGCAAAGACTACGTTTAAAAGGCAGGCACACAAAAACACACACAATTGTAATACTTTTTAAATTTCTTTTTCAGAGAGGACCAATTAATTGAAGATGCTCTGATGTTAATAAAGCAAGATGATTCTCCACACAGTCATATGGTAAATAATTCATTTGATCTAACTACATTGAAAAGAAATGCTCGATCTATATACAGTCTTATTTCTGTACTTTTCTTGTATTCATATTTTGATGTTTATAGATAAGGAAAAACAACTTAATAAAAACCAAAACAAAATTTAAGAAAATAAGTTTACACGCATGAACATCACCAGACAAAAATATATATATATATATATATATATATATATATATTTAATAAAATATTTTTTTTCACATTATCAATCAGGCCCCACCCTCATCAGAGGATTAATTGTGGCCTGATTCAACAAATAAACCGGTTGATGATAATGATGATGATTAGAAGGCATTTTTTAAAATGAAATAAAATTTTGTTTAAGAAATCGATAAGATGCCAAGACTTTTTTTTTTGTATATAATAAATCAAATATTTCGAACGTGACTGTTAATTTTCAATGAAAATAAGAATCTGACATTGTTATATTTTTTTTATTTTTTACTGTTTACCATGCCGACCATACGGGAGAGAACTCCCAAACAGTGACGCTTTCCTTGATGTAATGTGGAGACAATGTCGTGTCGAGATTGTGTGATGGTAGTACACATAGCAGTAGTGAAAGCAAGCGTTGATACGCTGATAGGTTATAATAAAAAAAAATTTCACATTAGAACGCATTTTTGAAAATGAAATACAATTTTGTTTAAGAAATCGGTAAGATGCCAAGATTTATTTATTTATCTTTTATATAATATAATAAAAATAAAATAAATCTTGGCATCTTATCATAGAGACATAATATTTGATATTAATTAAAAGCTGAAATATATAACTAAATAATTAAGAGAATCTTTTTTTTCCTTTTTTCGTTGTCTTTTTTTTATTATTTAAATGACCAAAAAATGTTTTGTTTTCAGAAGAAAAAAATGAATCAGGATTTAAAAGATTTAGAAGAGACTTTGAAAGGTAAGTTTTTCTGTTTTTTCTGTTCTCAACTGTAGTTTTAATGACATTTTCTTAAAATTCAACTGTTAAAGTTGGAGGAACGGATATTGTTAAAATAACTTTTGGTACAGATAAGAAATGTTAATATTTATCTTCTTCATCCAGTTTTTTGTATTTAAGGTGGTGCGAGTGCCCTGGATTCTGGGATGAGCAACACCAGACAACATCTGACACCTTCTCTCCATACAGTCCGATCTAAAAGATTGACATCAGTCAGGTTGCATACAGTCATATCAGTTCTTATGCAACTGAGCCACATCTTCCTCGGTCTACTAGACTCCGTTGGATATCCAGACTCATTATGGAGTTGATGCAAGGGGTGACATGTACATGGCCAAACCACCTGAGATGCTGAGAACATAAGGCATCCATAATCTCACTAATACTAAATTTCTGATGATATCCGGGTTTAGAAAAGGCAGCAAATCCGATACTGCTGATGATAATAAAACTTAATCGGAAATAAAAATCAGGACTGCTTGTCATTCGTCAGTGATGCTAGCCCCAGGATCATCAAAGATTTTGGGTTTTACATGCATTAGATCTTCTCGCTAGGGTGAACTATCCCGATATTATATGCGTAACAAATACAGAATTATATAGCATTTGCTAATAATAGCCAATGAAAATAATTCTTGAAGCCCCTCTAATAATCAACTAAATGTTTGATGGCAGATTCTGCCTCTTGTATGGTTATATTCAGATTCCAATTCTTCCCCGTTTTAGGTTTGTGTCGATGCTCGAATCGTGGAATCTTGGGAATCACTAAGCGTCAATTTTAGTCTGGCCTTAGCACATCTAAACTCCTCGCTGAGGCTTGAGATAGGCAATTTTAAAATGCTGTTCTCATATAATATGATATTGCTTATGCATTGTGGAAGCCCAAGCCATTTTACGAAATAGGCCCTAATTATTTTTTCCAGTTTCTCTATCTTGTTTATGCTTATTTATAATAGTGTTAATGGTCATAACATAGGATTAACCTAAATTGTTAACACCATGACTTTAATCTGCCTGATAGAAAGGTCTTATCAATATAGTATAATCATGTTGGCACATTGGTTCTGATTAGATAACCAAAGTTAAGCAATGTTAAACCGGGTCAGTAACAAATGGGTGATCATTTGGGGATAACAGACACTACATGTTTGAGGATGATGACGAAACCTCCCTACAAAAACTAACCTTATCAAAATTATCTCCCTTGACCAGGATTTACATGGCTCTAGCCTTGCACCAATCTTGTGCCAATATATTTAATTTTATTTGCATACTACAGAGACTTTTGGTGGTAAATTCTCTTATGCAAGTGTCTTGTTTTGCATCATTTAGAACTTCGTTGTACCATTGCTCTAAGGTGTTGACTGATTGCTCGGCTATTTCAAGAAGTGTTTTACGAAATATTTTTGAAGCTATTGTTTCATATGCTGTTTTGCTTAATAATAGTATCAAATATGCGAAACGATATTTTAAAAAGTGCCAATATATTACTTCATTAACCTTATCACGTGAGCCATGTGTGACACTTAAAAAAACTTTCAGACTATACGAATAAACGTCTCAATGGACTACTATTCACAAGAGATTTTTATATGTCCGACGGGGAAAAAGATGATTAATAATAATAATAAAAAAAAAATTCTAAAATTAAAAAAAAAAAGTCGCTTGACAAGGGTCTATTCAGACGAAAACTTACTTGTCCATATCTTTAAGGTAAATAAATGTTTATTTTAAAGATAAAAAACAAAACATTGTTTCTGGCTTTCTTAAATTTCTAATAATAATGTAAATGTGAAATGATATTTAAAACAAGTGCCAATATATTATTTCATAGTACCAAATATCTGTTAATGAAATTATTAAAAAAAAATTTCTCCCTTTCAGCTGCTCAAGAGGTTCTTGATAATTCAGGAGAAACCAGATCAAATATTCAAGAAATCCTTGATGCTGTCGTTAAAGCTAAAGACATTCCTTGTTGTATATCGAAGAATGACAATTTAGTCTCTCGGGACTCAGTTCGGTGAGTTTTCTCTTTATTTCTGTAAGCTTTTATTTATGTTGCATGTCTCTAAGTAAATTTACACTGATTAGATAGATCGTTATTGATGTGTAATGCGAATTTTAAAGAGTTACATTAAACGACCTTAGAGGATTAAATCTGGAGGGTATAGGAAAATGTGTGCTAAACAGGAGACTTCATTGGTTTGGTCACATTGAATGAATGGATGAAAGTGCTTGGGTTAGTAGATGTAGAACAGTTTAGGTGGCAGAGGAAGACCAAAGAATACATGGGAGGAAGTGATCAGAATGGATTCGAAGGAAAGGGGGATATATAAAGAACTGGCCAGAGATAAGTTAGTTTGGAAGTAAATTTCTAAAATCTGTCCAACACATGCAAACATGTAAAACAGACGTTAAACCGAATATGATGAACATTTTAGCAGAGATGTATCTATAGGAGCTTATCTTAGCATGGATATTAAGACACCTATAATATTTTTGTAACAATACAGATGTCAAACGAAATGAAAACCAAACAATTTTATAAACAACAATAAAAGGTATTTATTTAAGTTACCGTTGATTGTAGGTTGGTAAAAGTTAAGATAGTGTCAAAATGAAAGAACCAATAATGCAATGAGAAAGTTTGGCTGCCGAAAGTCTTCTTGGAGGAATATATCTTAAGTGAAGATAGCTTCGCTCGTTGTCAGTGACTGAAGTAAAAGAGCGGAAGTAAACTTTTTTTTTTTTTAATGGTACCAGGGAACTCTCTGCGGTTACTGTCTTGATACTAAGGGGTCAGAAGTAGTTCTTTAAGGGTCGTTGAAATTAGTATACCCTGGAAGCTGATTGGTCTGCATTTGACCAAATCACCTCACAGGGCTGAACTCCACATGAAGAAATGTAAATGTCTATGACTGCAACATATCTTTCGATAAATTTTGAAACTCATCTAAGTCTGTAATGTTATTAGGCAGAATACTGGTTTTGAACCGGGGCGGGGGGCAGTTGTCGGCAAACAAATTATTTTGAATTGTGCAGAATATTAATTTATTAGAGTGTTTATAAAATGATTATGCAAATGAAGCATCTGGATTAGTGTTCTGTTGGGTATATATAAGGTATTTGAAAACATAAATGTATAATAGAATTTAAAAAAAAAATTATTTCCTATATATATAAAAGCATTTTTTATCAAAAATCAAATTTAATTATAGAAAAATGGGGAGGCAAATCATTTTAGAAAGAAATGAACAAGTGGAAGCATTTCTTGTTTATGACATAAGTAGACTGAAAAGCACGATCTGTAAAAATATGGTATTGTCCGGGAAAGCTGTGACTTGGAATTAGGTCACAGCCGTTTACAACCAAGTTGACATCAGATGACATAAACAAAGATTATTTAACATGTTCACTGTTGATGCTTGTGGGGTGAGGGTGTCGAGATTTGAAGTCAAAGTGAGCGGATGTTCTACCTTTTGCTTCCTCCCTAGGGAGCTGACGGTGTAGATGAACCTTGAGGTGTTATAAGAATGTCGAACTTCTGCTACAAATAAATTGTAAGCTATAAAAAAAAACCTTTCTTGTTTTGATTCTTCGTTTTTGCTACAACACCTTTCACGTCTAGGTACAAGTAAAGTGTGGGGCATAATGATGTGATGACAGATTTAAGAATCTTTTTTTTTTTTTCGATTTCATTTGTAAGAATTTCTTTTCTTTAAAAGATTTATCTCTATTTAGGAATTTTTAAAAATGATTCTTCAACTTTGTAGGATAGGGCACTTTAATTCAATTTAAATCGTATCTCTAGAAAGATGCATTACCTAAATATATAAAAAAAATAAGGACAGCCAGACAGTCGAACCTCTTGTCAAAGGAAACATAGACAATAAACCTGGATAGTGAGTGAGTGTTAGTGACATGCAAATTAGCTCCTCAAATAATTTATACAACCATAATTCTGTCTTATTAATTACTTTTTTGCAGGGATCAGAGTTCTCTGCTTTTTAACCGAATTCCGCTTTATTTTAATCCAGATAAAGTTGATTTCTGCTTAAATCGCTAGATCCTCCCATAGACGTGATTTCTCTGCTTTTTTTTTTTTTAGATAAGAAAAAGCTGATTTTTTTCTAAAGCGTTTGTTTTACCTCCTTATTTTTTTGTCGCTCTTTTGCTTGATTTTCATTCTCTTCCTTTCTCTCTCTCTCACTTTATCATTCTTTTTCCTTTCCTGTTTTTCTCTCTTCTTCTTACGTCTTGTGTTGCCTTCCTTTTCCCTCTTATGACAGTTCTCTTTGAAAACTGAAAATATTAATTTTGCTGTGAAGACTTCAAACAATTAATGATGGGGATAGAAAAAAGACTTAAGTTTCATCAAAGAATTACTTCCTGTCTCCCCCCCCCCCCCCCCCTCACACATGCATATTCAGTGTTTTTCTCTTACTTTTGACTTTCTTAGTTGACACCGATTGGTGTTGTTTAGTAAAATGCCGGTTACTTTTGCTTATCAAAGTTAATATTTCACTAATTAAATATTTTTCAAATTATTTTAACGGTTTTTACTACTTATCGCTAGCACATTATCCAAGTTATTTTTGGGATGTCTGCTTTCTACGCACACACACAGGGGCCATGGACCCCAGGTTGAGAAATACACCTCGATTTGGCTAAGATCAAAGTGTAGTATCTGTTCCGATGGATACTGCACCCCATAGACTGGTATTGTCTTGGCTTTCGGGTCTTGATTTACGCCGGTCTATGGGTCTGTCCTGTGCAGTTCTAGGAGGTCCATCCTCCCAGGCTTCACCTTCCCTCTTTGGGGAGGAGTAAGTTTATTGCTTACTGCCTGAGGCGCCCCTACCGGGGAATGCCGACGGGGCTGCCCAGGCAATTTTTAAACCCCACTTTCCCGACCCGACCTTGGGTCACATCTTACTTGTGGGAGTAAGATAAAACTAGCCTTGTGCCTAACTCCTGGAGAGGAGTAAATCAATACTCACATCTGTTTTTGGAAATTAAACCTAGGAACATTAAATTCATTCATAGTTTTTTTATATATAAAGGAATCTCAGAGGCGGCAAGAAACCCTTCACTGATGTTTTTTTTACTTACGATTTTGAGAAAATTTAAAAGACATACAATTTCAGAAAATTCTGGTCATTTTAAAACCTTTTATTGTTCAATTTCATTGTATTAATGAATATGAAATGAGTAATAAAATCATTGCGTACAGTGCACAGGTGCACTACATCATCATCATCATCATCGGTTTAATGTCCGTTTTTTAATGCTAGCATGCGTTGGACGACTTTAAGAAATTGACTTCCAAATTAACCTTAGCCATTCAGACTTCGCCTTCACAAATAGTAATAGGGTTAAGTTTTTTTTGGGGGGTTGGGTTGGCACTCAGACTTAGAGTTAGTGGTAGGGTTAAAAAAAGTTTTCTTTAGAGGGCTTACTACTTGGACCAAGGGTTAGTGGTACTGTAACAAAAACAAAAAAACTTACAGAATTTATCTTCCATAGAAAAATTTTTTTTTTTAGCTAATTGCCCTAAAAGGCTAGAATGGAACAAGGGGATCAGTTTACTTGAAATCTCATACATGCAAAGGAGGTGGGTCCATATCCCCCTAGTTTGGGAAATTCATCTCAATTTATGATTTTTTTGCCATTGGCCACTCACATCCCTAATCTTGGCTTTGTATATTGCTCTTCTTGCTTCCCTCTTTACCACCAGATACATACGGCATCATCACATGTACACACCGGTTCTCGTTAGATCAGCTAAGTTAAGCAACGTTAAGCCTGGTCAGTACCAGAAGGGTAGCCATTTGGGAATACCAGGCGCTTTATGTAGGAGGACGTCGTCATCTCCCCTAAACGGGATATACATATGACTGGAGACTGCTTGTGAATTTGATACTTCCATGAAACTTCCTCCTTTGGAAGTAGCCGGTTCAACTTGCCCAGGGTGAATGCCGTACAGGGCCAGATACATATCTTTATTGACTAAACTTTTTATCCACTCTATCGTTTCCGTCTTTTTATGATTATGTTTATTTTATACGTTTATACTTGAATATATTAAAAAAGAAAACCGATTTTTATGTTGTAACATATTGATTTAATATTACTTTTGATGTAAGTTAATTTAAAAAGGACAGACTATGTAACTTTATACCTCATGTGTACACTTGTATGAAATAATATGATAAATAAAATACTTGTATGAAATAATATGATAAATAAAATACTTGTATGAAATAATATAATAAATAAAATACTTGTATGAAATAATATAATGAATGAAATACTTGTATGAAATAATATAATGAATAAAATAGTTGCATGAAATAATATAATGAATAAAATACTTGTATGAAATAATATAATTAATAAAATACTTGCATGAAATAATATAATGAATAAAATACTTGTATGAAATAATATAATTAATAAAATACTTGTATGAAATAATATAATGAATAAAATAGTTGTATGAAATAATATAATTAATAAAATACTTGTATGAAATAATATAATTAATAAAATACTTGCATGAAATAATATAATGAATAAAATACTTGTATGAAATAATATAATTAATAAAATACTTGCATGAAATAATATAATGAATAAAATACTTGTATGAAATAATATAATTAATAAAATACTTGCATGAAATAATATAATGAATAAAATACTTGTATGAAATAATATAATGAATAAAATAGTTGTATGAAATAATATAATTAATAAAATACTTGTATGAAATAATATAATTAATAAAATACTTGCATGAAATAATATAATGAATAAAATACTTGTATGAAATAATATAATTAATAAAATAGTTGTATGAAATAATATAATTAATAAAATACTTGCATGAAATAATATAATGAATAAAATAGTTGTATGAAATAATATAATTAATAAAATACTTGTATGAAATAATATAATTAATAAAATACTTGCATGAAATAATATAATGAATAAAATACTTGTATGAAATAATATAATTAATAAAATAGTTGTATGAAATAATATAATTAATAAAATACTTGCATGAAATAATATAATGAATAAAATACTTGTATGAAATAATATAATTAATAAAATAGTTGTATGAAATAATATAATAAATAAAATAGTTGTATGAAATAATATAATGAATGAAATACTTGTATGAAATAATATAATAAATAAAATACTTGTATGAAATAATATAATGAATGAAATACTTGTATGAAATAATATAATGAATGAAATACTTGTATGAAATAATATAATGAATGAAATACTTGTATAAAATAATATAATTAATAAAATACTTGCATGAAATAATATAATGAATAAAATACTTGTATGAAATAATATAATTAATAAAATAGTTGTATGAAATAATATAATTAATAAAATACTTGCATGAAATAATATAATTAATAAAATACTTGTATGAAATAATATAATTAATAAAATACTTGTATGAAATAATATAATGAATAAAATACTTGTATGAAATAATATAATTAATAAAATACTTGTATGAAATAATATAATGAATAAAATACTTGTATGAAATAATATAATTAATAAAATACTTGTATGAAATAATATAATGAAATACTTGTATGAAATAATATAATAGAATACTTGTATGAAATAATATAATTAATAAAATACTTGTATGAAATAATATAATGAATGAAATACTTGTATGAAATAATATAATGAATAAAATACTTGTATGAAATAATATAATTAATAAAATAGTTGTATGAAATAATATAATTAATAAAATACTTGCATGAAATAATATAATGAATAAAATACTTGTATGAAATAATATAATTAATAAAATACTTGTATGAAATAATATAATTAATAAAATACTTGTATGAAATAATATAATGAATAAAATACTTGTATGAAATAATATAATGAATAAAATACTTGTATGAAATAATATAATGAATAAAATACTTGTATGAAATAATATAATGAAATACTTGTATGAAATAATATAATTAATAAAATAGTTGTATTAAATAATATAATGAATAAAATACTTGTATAAAATAATATAATGAATAAAATACTTGTATAAAATAATATAATGAATAAAATACTTGTATGAAATACTTGTATAAAATGATATAATGAATAACATACTTGTATGAAATAATATAATGAATAAAATACTTGTATGAAATAATATAATGAATAAAATACTTGTATGAAATAATATAATGAATAAAATACTTGTATGAAATAATATAATGAATGAAATACTTGTATGAAATAATAAATAAAATAATATAATAAATAAAATACTTGTATGAAATAATATAATGAATAAAATACTTGTATGAAATAATATAATGAATAAAATACTTGTATGAAATAATATAATGAATGAAATACTTGTATGAAATAATAAATAAAATAATATAATTAATAAAATACTTGTATGAAATAATATAATTAATAAAATACTTGCATGAAATAATATAATGAATAAAATACTTGTATGAAATAATATAATGAATAAAATACTTGTATGAAATAATATAATTTATAAAATAGTTGTATGAAATAATATAATTAATAAAATACTTGCATGAAATAATATAATGAATAAAATACTTGTATGAAATAATATAATTAATAAAATACTTGTATGAAATAATATAATTAATAAAATACTTGTATGAAATAATATAATGAATAAAATACTTGTATGAAATAATATAATGAATAAAATACTTGTATGAAATAATATAATGAATAAAATACTTGTATGAAATAATATAATTAATAAAATACTTGTATGAAATAATATAATTAATAAAATACTTGTATGAAATAATATAATGAATGAAATACTTGTGTGAAATAATATAATGAATAAAATACTTGTATGAAATAATATAATTAATAAAATAGTTGTATGAAATAATATAATTAATAAAATACTTGCATGAAATAATATAATGAATAAAATACTTGTATGAAATAATATAATTAATAAAATACTTGTATGAAATAATATAATGAATAAAATACTTGTATGAAATAATATAATTAATAAAATACTTGTATGAAATAATATAATTAATAAAATACTTGTATGAAATAATATAATTAATAAAATACTTGCATGAAATAATATAATTAATAAAATACTTGCATGAAATAATATAATGAATAAAATACTTGTATGAAATAATATAATTAATAAAATACTTGCATGAAATAATATAATGAATAAAATACTTGTATGAAATAATATAATGAATAAAATACTTGTATGAAATAATATAATTAATAAAATAGTTGTATGAAATAATATAATTAATAAAATACTTGCATGAAATAATATAATTAATAAAATACTTGTATGAAATAATATAATTAATAAAATACTTGTATGAAATAATATAATGAAATACTTGTATGAAATAATATAATGAATGAAATACTTGTATGAAATAATATAATGAATGAAATACTTGTATGAAATAATATAATGAATAAAATACTTGCATGAAATAATATAATGAATAAAATACTTGTATGAAATAATATAATTAATAAAATACTTGTATGAAATAATATAATGAAATACTTGTATGAAATAATATAATGAATAAAATACTTGTATGAAATAATATAATTAATAAAATACTTGCATGAAATAATATAATGAATAAAATAGTTGTATGAAATAATATAATTAATAAAATAGTTGTATGAAATAATATAATTAATAAAATACTTGCATGAAATAATATAATGAATAAAATAGTTGTATGAAATAATATAATTAATAAAATACTTGTATGAAATAATATAATTAATAAAATAGTTGTATGAAATAATATAATTAATAAAATACTTGTATGAAATAATATAATGAATAAAATACTTGTATATAATAATATAATTAATAAAATACTTGTATGAAATAATATAATGAATGAAATACTTGTATGAAATAATATAATGAATGAAATACTTGTATGAAATAATATAATAAATTAAATAGTTGTATGAAATAATATAATAAATAAAATAGTTGTATGAAATAATATAATAAATAAAATAGTTGTATGAAATAATATAATGAATAAAATAGTTGTATGAAATAATATAATGAATAAATACTTGTATGAAATAATATAATGAATAAAATACTTGTATGAAATAATATAATGAATAAAATACTTGTATGAAATAATATAATGAATAAAATACTTGTATGAAATAATAAATAAAATAATATAATAAATAAAATACTTGTATGAAATAATATAATGAATAAAATACTTGTATAAAATAATATAATGAATAAAATACTTGTATGAAATACTTATATGAAATAATATAATGAATAAAATACTTGTATAAAATGATATAATGAATAACATACTTGTATGAAATAATATAATGAATAAAATACTTGTATGAAATAATATAATGAATAAAATACTTGTATGAAATAATATAATGAATGAAATACTTGTATGAAATAATAAATAAAATAATATAATAAATAAAATACTTGTATGAAATAATATAATGAATAAAATACTTGTATGAAATAATATAATGAATAAAATACTTGTATGAAATAATATAATGAATGAAATACTTGTATGAAATAATAAATAAAATAATATAATTAATAAAATACTTGTATGAAATAATATAATAAATAAAATACTTGTATGAAATAATATAATGAATAAAATAGTTGTATGAAATAATATAATGAATAAAATACTTGTATGAAATAATATAATTAATAAAATACTTGTATGAAATATGTATCATCTAATATTGTTGTATTTTACTTTGCTAGCTTCCACATGTCCATTGACTGTATTTCTGATTTTATCAAGAACATTGGAAAACTTGAATGTGACTCACAGTCTATGTAAGTAAATGATGATTATACAATTTAAAAGATTTTTTTTTCTAATTTATTTAATGACTCTTTGGCGATCCTCTAGAATTTTCAACAAAGAAAAAGAAAAAAAGGGTTGAAAAAACAAAAAAAAACAAATAGTCAACAAATAACTGTTACCAATGTCAATAAAAGTTACTTTTCTACTTATCTGCCAAATTTGTTGTGTTTTAAAGTATTTTAAAGCACTTTTATTTTTATTTTTTTATCCTTGTATTCTGATCCTTGTTAACTGTCCATATTCAAGATGGTGTCGTATTTTACTCCACGTGAGACCTTGATGTCATAGATTTAACAACTCAAAAATCGAAAATTAAACAAAAATACAGTTAATAACTGTCACCAGTCTAAAATTAAATTTTTAACAGATCTGTATTTTTTTATTAGCTGTATTTTTGTTTCATTTTCTATTTCCGCATTGAGGTTTTAATTTTTGTGGTTTAACAAGATCGTATGTTGAATGAAATATTAACATGCAATAAAAAAAAACTTTAAAATACTTGACACACAAAAAAATACGGGAGTGGTCAATTTCTATTGTTCAAGGTCGAGGTCTTATCAGTGACTAAGACAAAGGAGATAATATATTTAGGAGTGACAGTGTTTTACGACAGGTGATGTTTTATGTCAAAAGAGTAGAAAAGTTTTGGACTAAGAAAGACGACGAACAGTTAGGGATCGAACCTCCTGGAGAGCGGATCAGACCGGAAAACGATGAGATGAGCTGACGACTTGAGTAACGACAATGGAGGTCTCGACAGTCCGCAACGGTGTCACACACACTCATAGTTGCAACTAAATTACACACACTTATATGTGTGTTTGTGTTCTTTCTCGAGAGTTGTGTTTCTTTTATTTAACTTGTGGACCAGTGCTGTGCCCTCGACAATTCGTCAGTGGATAGACGATGAAGACAAGAAGAAGGCCACGGACACACAACGTTGGGGTTGACGGTCGTCGAGTGGGGCAGCATGGTTCTACATACTTTAAAAAACACAAAAATATGATTCAGGTTGATAGAAATGTAACTTTTATTGGTTTCGGTAACATTTATTTGTTGACTATTTGTTTGTTTCACCCATTTTCCGTCTGTTAGAAATTCTAGAGAATTGCTGACTCTTTGTATGATTTCAAGTGTTACCATGTCGTTTCAGTGACATGTATAAATTATTATACACACTGGTCGATACCCCAGGTCATCTTTATTGTGTCACCAATTTCACACAAATGCAGAGGGTTATTTCAAATTAAAAATTTATTAGTATACAAAAGTCAGAGAGAGAGATATATACTTTTAAAATATGGGCTACTGCATCAGAGAGAGAAAGTAATAGACAAACGGCTTAGGCCATGCTCTATTTACTTAACATTGTGCAACTGCCTCCAACCCACACTATGGTTTTTGGGGACAGCGATTTTTAAAATTTATTTTTTATTTTTTATTTTTTTTTTATTTATTTATTTATTTATTTTTTTTTTTTATTTATTTATTTTTTTTTTTAATTTTTTTTTTTTTTTTTTTTAAATTTTTTTTAAAATTTATTTTTTAATTTATTTATTTCTTTCTTTATTTATTTTTTTAATTAATTTTTTTATTTATTTATTTTTTTAAATTTATTTTTTATTTATTTTTTATTTCTTTATTTCTTTATTTCTTTATTTATTTTTTTATGCCTGGACGGAAATAGCTGGAAATTACATTGTTTTGTCACTTTTGTTCACTTTCACTTGCTAAAATCCATCGGTTGACCCCTAATCCGTCAACTGCCTTTTTCAATCACCAAAATCGTGATCAGTGGAGACTTAGCATAAGGACAGCCAGACAGTGCCGAACCTCTGTCGAAGGGAACATAGACGATAAATCTCAATAGTGAGTGAGTGAGTGAGTGAAGGTAATCCAGTTTTTTAATTAGTCGCGTTACTCTTAGGCAACCCTTTATCTACAAACATTAGTCATTTTAGTATGCACTAGTGTGTTGATGCCATGAAAAATGACCGCATACTTGTTTTTTTATTACTTTCCTATAACTTTCATAATTAAAATCAATTTGAAAAAAATGTTGTCGTCTTGTTAACAAACAATACTAATACTTCAAGCTAGTTGCTGCTGATGATTGCTATGATGCTGTTTGATGTACAGATACACATACCAAAATAACCGAACCTATTTTGACACTACAAACTGCACATAGATATTTAAATACGGAATTTACTCTACTTACACAAAAACATATTTTGTAAACATTGTGTAACAAAACTAAACTCTTGTTTACTGCACAAATGTTGGTTCTTAAGTTATCTTCAACTTTTATAATTCACTTATAAAACACATTTATCATTACAAACAAGCCGCGTGCGTGCGTGCGTGCGTGCGTGCGTGCGTGCGTGGTCCCCCTCTGTATGTGACTCGATGTGGCGAGTGTAAAATGCAATAAATTTGGGCAATTTGGGGCATTTTTGAGCCCCTTAGGGCGCGAACAAGAATTTTCTGAGGTCAAGGATGCTCATTTTATATCCAGAACAATTGCCTCTACATTTTGGCCAAGTTTCAGAAAAATTGAATGGATGGATCAAACGTTATGGGAGAAAAGGGTCATTTTTTGCCATTTCGAGTCCTTTTGACCCCCTGGGGAGCTAACCAGATTTTTTTTTCAAAAATCGGAGAATGTCACTTTCTAACCTGACCAAAGTTACAACTTCATGCAAAATTTCAGAGAAATTCAATGGATAGTTGCGGAGAAAAATCCGGACGGACGGACGGACGGACGGATGGACATGCCTCAAAACATAAGTCCCCGATTTATAAAATCGGGGGACCAACAATACTAACACTTCACTCAGCTGCTGCTAATGTTTGTATTCATTTGAATATATGCTGAAGAATTACATCCCTTAATGTTACATGCAAAAGAATAACTATTTATACACAGATATTGAAACAGAATGCATATTAGAGACTACCTGTACCTCCCCGGTGTTGCCCGGGGTGAAGTGAAGTCATTTTAGTTTTTAATTTTTATTTGTTAGCACATTTTTAAACTTATACTGTAAAAAAAATAAAATTTTAATTCTAAGGTAGACAACTCCTATTATATTCTTCAATTTAAAATATTTATTCCCCTTTACATTATTTGAGTTATGCTTGTGATTTCAAAATTTTGAAGTTTTTAAATATCTATTTCTTTCCATGGCAAATTTCCGGATTTACTGTGCCGTGTCAAAGAAAAAGAACTCGTTATCTTTAAAAGAAGTATGAAATATCTTAAATCTGTCGGAAATTGATTAAAGTTTTTATATTTATTTTATTACTGACATTATCATCATATCAGTTTAACGTCTGTTTTACATGCTGGCATGCATTGGACGGTTTTAAGAAATTTACTTCCAAACTGACCTATCTCTGGCCACATCTTTATTCATTCCTCTTTCCCGCAGGTCTATTTTTATCACTTCCTCCCATATTTTCCTTGGCCTTCCTCTGTGAACTGAGCCTGCTACCTCAACTGTTCTACATCTACTAACCCAAGAACTCTCATCCATTCTTTCAACATGACCATACCATTGAAGTTTACTCTTCTGCACACATCTCTCTATACTGTCCAGATTTAATCTGCTTCTGAGGTCATCAGAACTAAGCCTCTTTAAGACTCGCATTACGCGTCCATCATATCATTCTCATATCTTTTCTCTCCATGCAACGCATGTCGTCAACCCTCACTGGCCAGGTTTCACTTCCATACATCATCACACTGCGTACACATGGCTGATAGATTCTTCCCTTGGTCGACATTGGTAATGCTCTGCTGGTTAGTAATGGCAGAAATTCCATGAACTTACTCAATCAACTTCTAATTCTTGCAATCACACTAGCACCTGCTTCATCCTGAGCTCCAATGGTATCACGAAGATAACAAAACTTTTCGACAACCTCAATAGCTTAACCATCCAGATATACTTTCTCCACATTTCTCATCTATTCACATGAGCTGATTTTTATTTTTAGGTGATTATCTAAAACTGTTTACTATTACTAATTGTCTGGGCTGGGCTGGGCTGGACTGAGTAATTTTTGTAAATAAATTGTAGCAAAGTACGTTATTAGATTGCCAGTAAGAGATAAAAATTTGCTAGTCGGAACCAAAATTTGATTTGTCAGCTTCAATGTTAATTAGGTCCAACTTTTTAAATCTGACAAGATAATTTTATATGTTAGATTAAAATAATCTTTTCCAGTTTTTGTAAATCTTCTAAGCCAGGGTGAAAAAAAAAAATTATTTTTCTATTTAAATAGGTTTCTTATTCGCTCCCTACAAGAAGCTCCTGAAGAAATGATGACAGAGGATGTGATAGAAACTATGAGTCCTTCACCCAGTGAAACGAGCTCTTGCTCAGATACAACCAAAAATTGTGGTACGTATATATATATATATATATATTTATATAACAATAATAAATATTTAAAAGGAACTTATCTAAACACTTTACTGCAGTTTCAGGGTAAATCCAATTGTCAGAAGTGCATTTCTATCCAACACATCTGTAGACATTTGAATGCGAACTCAAACTAGCTAGAATTGAATTTTAACTTACATAGCAAACTTAATGTTGAAATTTAATTCTGGCTAGTTTGAGCTTGCATTCAAATGTATAGACACGTTGGATAGAAATGCACTACTGGATTTACCGTGACACTGCAGTAATATGTTAAGATAAGCCTTCTTAATTTTTTTTTTTTTATTTTTATTTTTTTTAATTTATTTATTTTTTTAATTTATTTATTTTTTTAAATTTATTTATTTTTTTAAATTTATTTATTTTTATTTTTTTTTTAAATTTTTTTTTTTTTAAATTTATTTATTTTTTATTTTTTATTTATTTATTTTTTTAATTTATTTTTTTTTTTTTTAATTTATTTATTTTTATTAAATTTATTTATTTTTTATTTTTTATTTTTTTTTTAAATTTAAATTTTTTTTTTTTTTTAAATTATTTATTTTTTTACTATTTGTTCCAAACAAGGCATATTGTCACTGGAGCATAAGGAGCTACTGTGATAGGGGCCAGATTTATAGGGGCAACAACCTGGGTGAGGTGTTGGACAGAAGATGTTTGTTCACATTACATTCAAATTTCTGCATGTTGGTACAGTTGGGGAAACAGAGCAGGGAGGGAATTCTAAAGGACAGCGGCTGAGGAAAGAAGCTATTAAAGTAGAAAATCTTCTGCCATCTAGTGACCTCTACCGTGAAGGAGGGAGATTTTGCTGCTAGTTGAGTGGATCGGGAATAATTTTGTTTCGGAGGATACAAGTGTAGTAACTTCAGTAAGTTTTGAATATTTATTAGTTATAAAGCTCTATCTGAAAAGATATTGAGCCCTTTGTGTCTGCAAGATCTACTGTCTTGGATCTGATCTGTTCCATATCTGAAAGGTTGATTTTTCGTGTTATTGAGATATATATATATTATTTAAAATATGAAGCTAAAAGTATCCTTTTAGAGGATAGAACCTATAGTGAAATAGTTTAAGCTCAATATACGAGATAGAGCAATTATAAAGATAAATGAAAGAAGAGAGATAAATATGTACGAATAACAAATCTATTTCAACTTCGATTGTTCAATGCAAAGTGTACTCGGTAAAAACGTGTTTATTTTTCTTTCCTTAAGCCAAGGCCTTTTCAAAGATTAAAATCTTATCATCAGAGGAATTACATAGATAGATAAGTTGGCAGTGGAAAAGCCAAAATTCAAAATTTGAAAAAATATAAAGTAATGGACGGTAAGAGTGTGCATGTAAAAATATGGAGTCTGTCCAGTTGGTGAATGTCCGTAGATAAAGTGTCCGGTGAAAGGAGATTTAAAGATGGAAAAAATGATTTCGTGAAGGCAGCGTTGAAAATGTTCAAAAATGAAGTAAATCTAATAGAAAAGATGTTTAGTTCAATCGTAAATGGAACGCACTTATTTGGATGTAATTTTGAGAATTAGGGCCATTTTAAAATATTTCCATGGACCGATAATGAAAGTAGTTCTTCAGAGGTTGAGCATGAGCTGTGTATATTAAACGTAGGCAGTCAGGGATTTAAGTAGTGACTTCAATCGAGTCTAAGAAAGAAGTGGCAGCTCTAGTTGGAAACAAAGCCAAATGAATTGCGTTAAAGATGAAATGCGGAAGCCTCTGTGTAGCTTAATTGCCATAAATATATTTCCATAACTTATATATATATATATATATAATATTTATAAATAAATATTAATTATTTATTACCTACAGACATCGATGTTTCATGCTAACGCAATCTTCAGTGCAGGAAGCTAATTCCCAACGGTCGGCGGGCGCGAACCCCGAACACAAATCGCCACTGATTTGTAGTCAAGACTCTTAACCCCTCGGCCATAGTAAACTAGTTATTAATTAGGGAGGAATTTAACTTTGTAAATAGCGAATCGGCGGCTAAATTTACCCAAGCAGTTTAGAGTGATCAACGAATGTATTCGGATCGTGCATATATATATATATATTATTAAATATTTTAGAAGTTTTTACTGTTAACTTAAAAAAAATGTGTTCCAAAATTCATAATGATAGGTTAATTAGTTTAGGAGTGAATCCTGTACATAGAAATATATAAACATATAAACATAAATCTTTATATAGATAGAGATTGATTGTAAATTGATCGCCATAACTGTTTTTTTTTTTGTTTTTTTTCTTTTGACTGATCTAGCTAAAAAAATTTGTTACAAAAGCAGAATTTAGAATGAGATTATTTTATATTAAACTTATGTAGCAAACTGAACGCCCATCTAAAGATTGAGCTGGTAAGTGAAGAGCACCGGTGAGAGGCTGTCGCCCTGGGGGGAGCCTATGGTGGTCTCAAATGAGTCAGACAGCTCGTTTTTCACTCGGACTCTTAGCTTTGTCCCTGCTAACAGAGATCTTACAAGTCTTAGTTCGTCATCATTGCAGCCTGCTTGCAGTAAGACATCTAGGATGCATTGTCGCTTGATGGTATCGAAGGCTCGCGACATATCAATGCCCATCTTGTAGAAGTCCCATTTCTTTGTCATCACTACTGAGGTCAGCATACGTTGTGGCCATACAATGTCTGCGCAGCTTCTGCCTCTTTTGAAACCACTTTGGTAAGGTCCCGTGAAGCAGTCGATTTTGTCTCTGATGCAGCACAGGGTAATGATAGACAGGCTCTTTCTTATGCTGTTTAGCAGGGCTATTGGCCGAAGGTTGGCTGGTGGCCCAGGAGGCTTCTTTGGCTTGTGTAAGGTGATAAGTGTGCCTTCTCCTAGTGTCTCTATGGGTGTGTGGTGTTCGAAAGATGAGTTGATGGTTTTAGCCAATGGGCAAGAAACAATGTTCTTTGAGTGCTAAAACAGGTCGCTGTTCACACCATCTGGACCGGTGGCACGCCCATTTTGAAGTGCAGTGATGGCAGTTTTTACTTCCTCTTCTGTTATGGGGGTCTGGAGTGGCCTTGGGGTGCCCTCAAATGGCTGCAGTGGTTCGTCCTGTTGGTCGGTGAACTGCTGCTGGAACCAGTCTTTGATGATTCTTGCTTTGCCTTCATCAGTTCCCATGAGGTTGCCATCGGTGTCTTGGGCAATGCTGGGTGGGGTGGGTTTCATTGAACGAAGCTGTTTTGCTGCACGGAACATCTTTTGACAGTCGTCAGTTGAGGTGATTTCATCTGCTATGGCGTTTGCCTCTTCCACTGCGACTTCCTTCAACCTTTTGGTTATGAGGCGCAGGTTGTTGTTGCGCTCCTTTCGGAATGGGGTGCGGTTTTCACTTTTGCCATGTTTGTAGATCTTGAGCCTCAGTGCTTTTTATGTTTTGTGGTTAGAGTTAGGTATTAATTTTTTTTTTTTTTTTTGTTAACATGAAAAAGTTTGCTTTAAGAATCAATCAAAAAATTGTTTTTTTTACCGGAACATTTCTTTTGTAAAGTAGTAAAAACAAATTTTCCACACAAAACATTTTTTTTTAGAGAGTGTTAAAATAACGGCAACGCAGATGTCGAAGAAGTGGAATGAAGTGTTTGTACAGTATTTATAGCTAAGTTTGGCTCGTTTGTGATCTTACAGCTATCTCCACATTTTGTGCATTTTTTTTCCTTTGGCGATCAATTTTTTTTTCCTTGCAAAAGTTAATCACTCCTTCAGGAGACGCAACAGCCTGTACTAGCTCGTTGAAATTCACTGCAGCTGTGATCAAAATTTATTTCGCATTTGTGAATTTCGTGTTTCAATCAGTTGAAATGTTGACATGTCATCTGCCTATTTTCTCACAATTTGATTGGCTGATCGCTTTGGAAATTTCCGGCGGTTTACGTAAACATCTGGAAAGTACCGACACCAAGTCGATTTTAGCGTGGGTCCTAATCTGAAGACGTACTAAACTTTTATAATCTAAAGATGAAAACCTTTTTATGATTTAAAGATGAAAATCTTTTTATGATCTAAAGAGGAAAAACTTTTATAATCTGAACGTTTAAATGTGCAGATTAAAAAAGATATTTTTTAATTAGATAAAAAAGATTTTGAGATGAAGCAGAGTGTTATATACGTTTCGACTGGAACTGTGTAGAAAATACAGGCATAGACTTCAGTTTATTTGTATCAAATACTGAATTGTATTGAAGAAAGAATTGTGAATTTTATTGACGGTTTCATGTGTCATTTTTATGGGGAGGGGGTCACTCTGTAATTTAAACTTGTATTAATGGTGAACTAAAACTAAAGGATTTTTTTTTTTACTAATTGGTCACCACTTATCAAGGTCTAGGAGCCATTCAAGGATAAGGGTTAAAGAGATAGTCAGTCGGATGGTAATTGCTTCCACGAGAGAACCGGAAACAATGAATGGGATGACCAGAAAATTACTTAAGAGGAATTGATTGTCCAAGAGGATGGCCCAACAAGTAATTGTTCAGGTTAGACTTTAAGACGACCATGCTGTAGCCGGTTGGGAAGATGACTTGTGGTATCTTTTTTCACAAAGTTTCTAGGAAAGAAACTTTGTTTATGGCAGTTTCGTTTGGTTTTTGGTAAAGAAAGAGAGAAAGGAAAGTTCTTTCCTGTGATTGTAGCTAGACGTGTTCTTTATAACTTGTAAATGCCAAACCTTATATGGAAGTAAATTTAATCATATTTAATTTTTTTTATTTTTCAGATAATGAAGTTGAATCTACAAAACAAAAGAATATTCTTTTGAGACGGCCACATTTATTGTATAAACAGCTTGTTGGTATGTTGATAATAATTTTATTTATTTATTGTTATTTTGAAGCTAAATTTCAGTCTAATCGTATACATATGCTTTTAGTTCTGGGTAATTCCATATCAAATCGTCCAGATAATATCACTCTTAGGGATTTTCTTAAAATTTTAACCAGTGGTATATCTCATTAAAACAACACATTCCTGTAAATATCCAAGCGGTTCAAAAATGTGCCATTTTTATTATTTTGCATATGATGTGATTTGCGAGAAATATTGGTCCACAATTAGCAATCAAAAATAGGAGAGGGGTGGGGGCATTGGTATAATAGAACTTATACTTAATGTCCAGAATTCACTCCAAGGAACAATGGATTTTTCAGTAAGAAATTATGGATGAATAACTAAAGTGACAATATTTTCATGCATTAGTCTTTTTATGTTATGGAGAATTGATATTTCGTATTTTATATTTGACTAGCAGGGCTACCCGGCGTTACCCGGGGCAAAAGTGTAACACATTTCCATTAAAACTTCTATCTCTCTCTTTCCTTCTCACCCGTTTTCCTCCTTCCCTCTCCCGTTTTCCCCTCCCTACCCCCCTCTTTCTCCGCCACCCAGCCCATTCTTCTCTCTAGAAATAAACACATTTTTATAGATTACTCGAAGAATGAGTCAGTATAAAGGAAATAACTCATTAGAAAAAAATCAGAATTACATCAATTGTCTGGGGAAACAGTCTTAGAAGAATTGTTCAAAGAGTTCTGTATGGGTTGTCCAGAAGAGATGCTGCATGTTTATGAGTTAGTACTTGTCTCTGAAACAATGGAATAGTTACTTGCTAGGTCTGAAAGTGAATGTTACCAAAGTGATGTTGTAGTGTTGGAAAGCTCCCAAAAAGGGGAAAGTTCCCTGCCTAGTTTGTGGAAAGGGAGTCTGATGCAATTCAAATTTTTGTAGTATTTGTAAGAATTAGGTACACAAGAAGTGCAGTGGAATTACTTGTAGGTTGAAAGAGGATAACCAATTTGTGTGCAAGAGGTATAAGGCAATGGAGATGGATGAGAACTCGGATGTGGACAAAGTATATTTTGATGGCAAAACTATTGAGGTTGTCGAGAAGTTTTGTTACCTTGGTGATACCATTGGAGCACAATATAATTGCAAGAGTAAGGAGTGGATTGAGTAAGTTTAGGGAATTTCTATCATTACTAACCAGCAGAGTGTTTCAACTGTTGGCCAAGTGAAGAGTCTATCAGGCATGTGTACACAGTATGATGCTGTATGGAAATGAAACCTGGCCATTGAGGACATGCATTGCATGGAGAGAAATATGAGAATGATTTGATGTATGTGTAATGCGAGTCTTAAAGACAGACCTAGTTCTGATGACCTCAGAGGATGATTAAATCAGTAGATGTAGAGCAGTTAAATTAACAAGTCCAGTTCACAGAAAACATGGAGGAAGTGATAAAAATAGCCTTGAGAGAAAGGGGGATAAATAAAGACGTGGCCAGAGAGAGGTTACTTTAAAGTCAATTTCTTAAAGCCGTCTAACATGTGCGAGCATGTATAACGGACATTAAACTGAATGAATATGATGATGGATGACTTGATGTGGAATTATCGTTCTGTTAATTTTGGGACAATTGATAGATGCGTCCATGCATCTTTATAAGTGTCTCTGTCTGTCTGTCGGTCTGTCACACTTCAGTTTTTAAACAGGATTTGTAGATGCATTTGTGCATCTATATAAAAACTTCTCTTGTTCGTCTGCTTCAGTTTGAAATGGCATTTCCATTGCTAAATGTGCAGTTTGAATGCATCCAGTCTTGTTTCCTAATGTGAGTACAGTTTAATGTGCATTTTTTTTATCCCATTTTTTTTTTTAGGCCGAGTCGAACATGTGCAAGTTACGCATTTAAGAAGTCCCAGTTCTTTCATGGTACAAAGATGCTCCGATGGTTCTCGCATTACAAGTCTGATGAAATTAATCAACAGCTGGTGTCGCTACAATACTGAAAATTCTTTTTATTTTTGCACTTCAGTTGAAATTGGTAGGTATTATGGTCTTATTTGTGTACCTATTCACTAATAGTTCCGAGAAAGATATACTGAATTAAATAGTAGGGTAGATTACAGTCTGAAGTCCTGGTTGTGCAACTAATCTAGGAGAAAGAAAACTCCAAAATTACACCATTCTTTCTCTGCTTATCCCGCCATTGTTTCCAGTCATCCTGAATTTCTATTGCCACTAAAATTAAGCAAAGGTGCCGTTGAGGATTGCACAACCCTTGTCTCACTATAGACCCTTACAGGTTGGCTGCATGGTGAGTCTTACAGAGTGGTATCCATTGTCACTTCAGACTGAAAAGAGACCTCTTTCATTCCATCGATAATAACACAATATTTCCAAGTGAAAGTTTTTTCTTCAGTCAGAAAAAAGTGTCATAGTTCATGACATGAAGTCTATCGTAGTTCATGACATGAAGTCTATCGTAGTTCATGACATGAAGTCTATCGTAGTTCATGACATGAAGTCTATCGTAGTTCATGACATGAAGTCTATCGTAGTTCATGACATGAAGTCTATCGTAGTTCATGACATGAAGTCTATCGTAGTTCATGACATGAAGTCTATCGTAGTTCATGACATGAAGTCTATCGTAGTTCATGACATGAAGTCTATCGTAGTTCATGACATGAAGTCTATCGTAGTTCATGACATGAAGTCTATCGTAGTTCATGACATGAAGTCTATCGTAGTTCATGACAGGAAGTCTATCGTAGTTCATGACAGGAAGTCTATCGTAGTTCATGACAGGAAGTCTATCGTAGTTCATGACAGGAAGTCTATCGTAGTTCATGACATGAAGTCTATCGTAGTTCATGACATGAAGTCTATCGTAGTTCATGACATGAAGTCTATCGTAGTTCATGACATGAAGTCTATCGTAGTTCATGACATGAAGTCTATCGTAGTTCATGGCCACCTTCTTCTTCTTTTCATTTAACGTCACCCTTCCCTTATTCAGGAGTCAGATGTTCAATGTTATTACACAAGTCAACAGTCTCTAAATTCCACTCTGTGCGGTTTTATCCAACCACTTGCTTCAAAGAATTCCTTGGCCGGTCAACCCTCCTGCGATTTATGCCATTCATGCTTCTGCAATGGTTTATCCAGGAGGATGAATGTTCCACATGACCATACCAGCGCAATCGATTTATTCTTAGGATAACCTCCATGCTGTGCAAGTGTAGTGTTTTCAACAAATCCTTTGACTTGATGTGTTGGGTTTGGTCAGATTTCACATTGCAAATCCGTCTAATCCATCTATGTAGCAATATTCAGATGTGGGTGTGTGACAGTAAAGTTAAAATCGGAAGTTTCCACGTAAGGTTAAAATTAAGTAAGAAAGTGGAAAATTCCATTAGAAGTTTAAGGTTTTCGAATTAGGACTACGTGGCAGGAAATGACGCCACGGACAGGAAGTCAGAGATGAAATGTGGTGAAGAAAAGAGAATGAGCTGACTCTGTTCCTGTCTTTATTCACCCTCTGGTGAGCAGATGAGAAGAAGTTTACGTAATGTTGTAAAAGAATAAAAGAGCCATTGAACAACAAGGTTGTTGGCGTGTTTTTCTTTTATGTTTATCTATTGTTACTATTTTGAACATGTGTCTGTGTGCGTTCACTACACAGGCAGGGATCGTCCGCTCGTTGTGCTGGTCCAAAGTCGTTGCTCGATTCCGACACAGGTCGCAGTGTCAATTGTGTGGTCTCAATCCATGCTGCAACAGAAGAATTCTCCCTCCATTTGTAAAATCACAACTCCAGTTTAAAACAAGTAACAGATTTTTTGGAGGTTATAATGATACTCATTTTCTTCTACTGACTTGCAAATGAGAATTCTTAGCCTGGCAAAACCAAAACATAAGTTCGACCGACCACAAACAGACTGTTTCCGAGAGCCACCAAAAACCAACTGAGTGTAAGACCCCAGAAAACCAAACTGTCCCTGCCCATCTGAAATATCTATAGATATTCGGGGCTTTTGTGGTAGACTGCCCAACATCTACCTGAATATAATAGCCAGCCTTATCTACGAACATAAAAAAAACAACTACCTAGAGGTTTTGTATCTGGATGGCCATTTCCTGACAGTACTGACATGCAGAAATTTAAAACTAATGTAAACAGACATCTCGCTGCGCAGCTCCCAATTTACAGACAAGGCAGGCTGCCACTGTAGACGTAAGGGGCTACTGAGAAGAAAGAAAAGGGAAAAGGTTGGGGTGAGGGGGGGGGAACCTAAATTGGGATCTGCGAGCGAGATGTCTGTTTACATTAGTTTTAAATTTCTGCATGTCAGTACCGTCGGGGAAACGGGGCAGGGAGGGAGTTCCAGAGGCCAGCAGCACGAGGAAAGAAGCTATTTGAGTAGAAAGCTCTCCGGTATCTGGGGACCTTCACAGTAAATGGATGGGATTTAGTCGATTGTTGAGTTGGTCTAGTGAACTTACGACGAGGGGACACCAAAGCAGCCAATTCATCGGAGCACTTGTAAAAGAAGCACAAGGATGCTACATTGGGGCGATGGGACAGTGACTGGAGCTTGGTTGACAGTGAGGGACCTATTAGGTTGGTGACTCTTTTTTGGACCTTGTCAAGGAGGGAGAGACTAGTAGATGATACACCAGCCCGATTACATGCATAATACTAAATAGATTTTAACTCTAAATGGTTCTTCATTTAATAATATTTAAAAAAAAACAAAAAATCAACATAAAACCATTTTTATCGCATTCTGTTTACACTATCGATCTTAACAATTACCGCATCTACTTACTTATATGTCGGAAAGACAAACAGTTTCTGTCGATGGAGAAGACAATAATCTGTGGAGATCGAAGAAGTCTCTCACGCTATGTTGTACCTGTTTCCACCATCCTTCCTATCTGTTCAAAATTTGGCAAATCTGACACATTTTGCCTACCTACCACTATCAGTGGTTCAGGAATGGGAGTTCTCCACTTTTAAATGGAATTCCGTTTTTTTGGGGTTTTTTTCTTAAAGAATTTCCACTTAAATCACTAGAGCCTCTCAAAGATGTTCGTTCTCCACATTTTGGTCGAAATTCGCTTTTTTAATTTATAAGAAAAAGCTGATTTCTGCCAAATCGTTAAAGCCTTATCTTCTTATTTTTTGTCGTCATTTGGCTGAATTTTATTTTTTTCTTCCTCTCTCTCTCTCTATCGCTTAATTTTGTTATAGCAGTTTTCTCTGGAAAGATGGACCCTACGTTGTGAAATTCATCTTGGGTTATAGCTTTTTTTTTTTGTCATTGTCTACTCCCATCCCTGTAAAAAGTAATTCTTTCATTTCGACAGCAGTTCACCAACTGAAACGCAGAACTCAACCTTTTCTGTCCAGCTCAGAAGTCAAAACCTCACTGCTGGCGGCTGGCTTGATTCTCGCTTTCAGCTCCTATTCGTAAAACTAAAGATAGAATCAAATAACTTTCTAGAGCTTACGAAATGACTATTTTATAAATACGTTGTTTTGAACAAAATGCTTTACAGCAAAGTTTCCCTAATTTTTTCAGTCTTACACACTCTTAACTGCCAGATAGATTCCTAGCACCTCCTTTCCCCATATACACATGCAAACCTTTTTCTTTTCAAAGTGAAAACAAAAATATTAAACACAAAATATGTATTTCAAAAATAATAATCAATTCAATAAACCCTTTTATTTGGTCTTAACAATTACTCCCAATGCAAGCATTCTTTTCTTTGTCAGTCTGACGACAGTGGCTTTGTTGCTGTCCGACTGCTGTTCTGTTTAGTTCTAGGAGATCCATCCTCCCAAGCTTTACCTTTTCTGAGAAGAGGTTAGTTTATTGCTACTTGCCTGAGGCGCCTCTACGGGGAAATGTCGATAGGGCTGCTCAGGCATTTTTTGTAGGCCAGAGTGCGCTGGCTTCTCAAAACCACACCTGACCTTGTATCTAACCTGACAAGGAAATATAATTTATTAAACACAATGTTTTTCAAAAATAATAATTTATAAACCAAGTTTTTTACTGTTTAAAATTTAAACAATAAATACATTTTTTTTCTTTTTACTTAAAGCATTTTAACTTTAAATGCTTTTAAGACTACACTGCCCCTCTCTTCCCTCTCTCTACCGATATCAACACACCACTTCCAAGTACCACCTACTTTGGGCTTTTGGCCGGGATCAAAGTGTAGTATCTGTTCCGATGGATACTGCACCCCATAGACTGGTATTGTCTTGGCCTTCGGGGCTTGATTTACGCCTGTCTATGGGACGGTCCTGTGCAGTTCTAGGAGGTCCACCCTCCCAGGCTTTGCCTCCCCTCTTTGGGGAGGAGTAAGTTTATTGCTTACTGCCTGAGGCGCCGCTACCAGGGAATGCCGACGGGGCTCACCTCTCGGGCGCTGGCTTTTCAAGCCCCACTTTCCGACCCGACCTCGGGTCACATCTTACCTTGTGGGAGTAAGATAAAAATGGCCTTGTGCCTAACCTCCTGAAGAGGAGGTAAATAATACTTTAGCAAACACTAATCTGTTGTGTTGATGTGCCATAAAGCAAAAAAAAACAAAACAATCCCTTTTTGAAGATCTGGTAACTTAATATCTACATTCTCATATCTGTTTAATTATCCAGTTTTATTTATTTAAAAAAATTTTCTTTTTGCCAGATGATTTTGTCCTAGCCAAATATACTTTGGATGACCAATGGTATCGTGCCCGGGTGAAGAAAGTATACCCTCCATTGCTCGGCAAAGATTCCTGTACAGAGTTTGATGTCTTGTATGTAGATTATGGCAACTCTGAGAAATTATCATTGAACAGGTGAGGAGAGATATGTTTACCTGGTTTATGCAAAAATAAAAATAAATCTGTGCTTATATAGATGAGGAAACATATGAAAAACGCATTTCCAAATAAAACTATTGTTTATACTTGCACATCAGGCAAAAATAACTATCCTCACCAAAAGTTAGGAAAAATTATTGAGTAGAATTTTAATAAAAATCAGTTTTATTGTATTTTGCCGACTGCCATTGATTTATTACTTGTTAATATGACAGATTGAGTTATGTCTCCCTTATGTACGTGTTTTTCGCTCAAATCAATGGCAGACCCTTAAAATACGATAAGACTGATTTTTATTTTTAATTCAAATTTTACTCGATAATTTTTGGTGTTTTTAGCTATTTTTGTCTGATACATAAGTATATCAAAGAGTATTCCGGTTAATTTGTTTGTGACTGCGTTTTTCATATGTGCCCTCATCTATATAAGCACCAAAAAATCTTTTTTTTGATTTAATTAAATGACTTGAAGTATTTTAATTTAAAACTAGCACAAGAAGTGATAGAAATTACTTTTAATTTAAAACTTGCCCAAGAAGTGATATCTTCTGCTGGGAGAATGCTTTACTTAATAGAATTCTTTTTAATCCAGGATGACCTTAAAAAACTGCCACCAACAGAATCGGTTATGAAATGAACAATTCTTTCTGCAATCCAATCCTATTTGGTAGAAATAAACTGCAGTCTGTATCTAACTTGTCCACCAAGTTTTGGTCATGAATGTCCAACGGTCTTTATACCCACATTAAAAGTTTTTAGATATAATGAAAATAAAATTTTGGTGAGAGATATCTACTCTGAAGAAACAAGCAATTTTTCTAAATCATTTACAAATTAATTGTTTTAAAGTTATTTTTACATTCAATAATTTAAAAAGCATAGATATGCTATGAAAATGACAAAACCAAAGATAGTGCAATGGCCTTTACTAAAGGTATGTTCTCCATTTTGAGAACTTTAGAAATTTTATCAAAATAAAACGAGGAAGTGATTGCTCGGCCTTTGTGTAATTCCGTTATAATTCTCTTTGCTACTTTTTTTGTTCTCCTTTCCATTTTTATCACATCCATTTTGGTGCATATATATATTCTTCCTTCATCCCCCTTCCTTCGTCCATCCCCCTTCCTTCCTTCGTCCATCCCCCTTCCTTCCTTCGTCCATCCCCCTTCCTTCCTTCGTCCATCCCCCTTCCTTCCTTCGTCCATCCCCCTTCCTTCCTTCGTCCATCCCTCTTCCTTCTTTCGTCGCTCCCTCTTCCTTTAGTCCATCCCCCTTCCTTTTTTAGTCCATCCCCCTTCCTTCTTTAGTCCATCCCCCTTCCTTCTTTAGTCTATCCCCCTTCCTTCTTTAATCCATCCCCCTTCCTTCTTTAATCCATCCCCCTTCCTTCTTTAATCCATCCCCCTTCCTTCTTTCTTCCATCCCCCTTCCTTCTTTCTTCCATCCCCCTTCCTTCTTTCTTCCATCCCTCTTCCTTCTTTCGTCCATCCCTCTTCTTTCTATCGTCCCTCCCCCCTTCCTTCTTTCTATCGTCCCTCCCCCCTTCCTTCTTTCTTTCATCCCTCCCCCTTCCTTCTTTCTTTCGTCCCTCCCCCTTCCTTCTTTCTTTCGTCCCTCTCCCTTCCTTCTTTCTTTCGTCCCTCCCCCTTCCTTCTTTCTTTCGTCTCTCTCCCTTCCTTCTTTCTTTCGTCCCTCCCCCTTCCTTCTTTCTTTCGTCTCTCTCCCTTCCTTCTTTCGTTCGTCCCTCCTCCTTCCTTCTTTCGTTCGTCCCTCCCCCTTCCTTCTTTCTTCCATCCCTCCCCCTTCCTTCTTTCTTCCATCCCTCCCTCTCCCTTCTTTCTTTCGTCCCTCTCCCTTCTTTCTTTCGTCCCTCTCCCTTCCTTCTTTCTTTCGTCCCTCCCCCTTCCTTCTTTCTTTCGTCCCTCCCCCTTCCTTCTTTCTTTCGTCCCTCCCCCATTCTTTCTTTCTTCCATCCCTCCCCCTTCCTTCTTTCTTTCGTCCCTCCCCCTTCTTTCTTCTTTCGTCCCTCCCCTTCCTTCTCTCTTTCGTCCTTCCTTCTTTCTTTCGTCCCTCCCTCTTCCGTCCCTCCCTCTTCCTTCTTTCTTTCGTCCCTCCCCCTTCCTTCTTTCTTTCGTCCCTCCCTCTTCCTTCCGTCCCTCCCTCTTCCTTCTTTCTTTCGTTCCTCCCCCTTCCTGCTTTCGTTCGTCCCTCCCCCTTCCTTCTTTCTTTCGTCCCTCCCCCTTCTTTCTTTCTTTCTTTCGTCCCTCCCCTTTCCTTTCTTTCGTCCCTCCCCTTTCCTTCTTTAGTTCGTCCCTCCCCTTCCTTTTTTCTTTTGTCCCTCCCCCTTCCTTCTTTCTTTCGTCCCTCCCCCTCCACCTTCCTTCTTTCTTTCGTCCCTCCCCATTCCTTCCGTTCTTTCGTCCCTCCCCCTTCCTTCTTTCTTTCGTCCCTCCCACTTCCTTCTTTCTTTCGTCCCTCTCCCTTCCTTCTTTCTTTCGTCCCTCTCCCTTCCTTCTTTCTTTCGTCACTCTCCCTTCCTTCTTTCTTTCGTCCCTCCCCCTTCCTTCTTTCTTTCGTCCCTCTCCCTTCCTTCTTTCTTTCGTCCCTCTCCCTTCCTTCTTTCTTTCGTCCCTCTCCCTTCCTTCTTTCTTTCGTCCCTCCCCCTTCCTTCTTTCGTCCCTCCCCCTTTCTTCTTTCTTTCGTCCCTCCCCCTTCCTTCTTTCGTCCCTTCCCCTTTCTTCTTTCGTCCCTTCCCCTTTCTTCTTTCTTCCCTTCCCCTTTCTTCTTTCTTTCGTCCCTTCCTTCTTTCTTTTGTCTCTTCCTCCTTCCTTCTTTCGTTCGTCCCTCCTCTATCTTTCTTTCGTCCCTCCCCCTTCTTTCTTTCGTCCCTCCCCCTTCTTTCTTTCGTCCCTCCCCCTTCTTTCTTTCGTCCCTCCCCCTTCTTTCTTTCGTTCCTCACCATTCCTTTTTTCATTTGTCCCTCACCCTTCTTTTTTTCTTTTGTCCCTCACCCTTCCTTCTTTCGTTCGTCCCTCACCCTTCCTTTTTTCGTTCGTCCCTCCCCCTTCCTTCTTTCTTTTGTCCCTCCTTCTTTCTTTTGTCCCTCACCCTTCTTTTTTCTTTTTTTTGTCCCTTAGCCTTCCCTTCTTCCTTCGTCCCTCACCCTTCTTTTGTCCCTCACCCCTCACCCTTCTTTCGTCTCTCACCCTTCCTTCTTCTGTCCCTTACTCTTTCTCCCTTACCCTTCCTCCCTCACCTTATCTCTCTTCGTCCCTCACCCTTCATCCCTCACCCTTTCTCGTTTCTTTTGGCCCTCATCCTTCTTTCTTTCGTTCTTATTCTTCTTTTGTCCCTTCACTTTCTTTCCTTCTATGACTGGAAAAGCTTATCTTGTATTAAATATTATTCTTTGTAATTTGGGAATTTTTTCAAATTATTAGGGAATTCTTAGATATCATGATGCACCAAACCTCATGATATTTTAAAATGTGTCCACATCACAATTTATAGACTCCCTGAAAAAAATAAATCTTTTCCAGTTAATAGTAACCAAAGGGGAAACCAAAGATACAATTAAATAACTTATCAAATGACTATTTTATAAATATGTTGTATTGCACAAATTGACTTATAGATTTGATGTGGCGCAAAACAAAGAAATCCTATGTATAATTTTGATTACTTGGACTACTGTTCTCATCGTTAGTGTTATTCTCACAACGTTTCGGCTGATGTAACCGCCGATCTTCTTCAGATGTATTTTTTCGAACTCAAAAATTCAGAAACATAAAAAATCCCAATCTTTAAAAGTCAGATTTCATCTTACTTTGGAATTCAAACACTCATATTTACAGATGTTGATGATGATAATAATTTTATACCGATTATTTTTATTTATTTATTTATTTTTTTAAAACTTTAATTCACCCCAAACAAGGTAAACTGCCACTGAGACGTAAAGGGCTACTGTGAATTAGGGGCCAGATGTATAGGGGGCATTCTAAGTGAGGAGTTGTGCAGCGAAATGTTTGTTTCCATTACATTTAAATTTCTGCATGTCTGTACAGTCAGGGAAACAGGCAGCAGGGAGGGAATTCCAAAGGCTAGCAGTTCGAGGAAAGAAGCTATTAGAGTAGAAAGTCCTCCGGCATTTGGGGACCTTCACAGTGAATGGATGGGATTTAGCTGGTTGTCTTGGTAGATAGTGTAGGGCTTGTTAGATTACAGATTCTTTTTTGGACTCTAACAGGGAGAGACTAGTTGATGGTGCACCAGCCCAGATGTGACAATAATACTCCATGCATGGGTGGATGGTGGCCTTATAAAGATATAAGATACTGTCAGGTGTAAGAAGTTTTCTATTTATACTCCTTAAAATGTTATACCTATTAGAATCTTATAATCTTTACTGTGAATTGTGAGAAAAATAATTTCTTTTAATTTGAATTTAATTTTCTTTAGACTTCGAATGCCACAGAAGAAATTCTTAAAAGATCCCGAATATGCAATTGAATGCTGTCTACCTGATATTACATCACCTCAAGAAGTAAGTTCATCTTTATATTAGAACAATCCTTCTTGTTAGCTCCTTACATCAAGTGGCTTCATGCCTTGTCTGGAGCGATTTCCATAAAAAAAAAAATTCCTCCCTTTTTTTTGTTGACTTAACCTAAGTATTGATCAGTGGTTGACATGGCAGACGATATTTGTTCGCAATTTTCAACTGCTAATTTTATGCATATGTTTTGTTACTTTTATGTTCAGTCTTCATGAAAATGGTGACTATATTTCCCTTCATTTTATGCGAAATAATTGATTTTGGACAATTTTGAACCTCCGTATTTGTAGAAGAACAAATAAGGCGATTTCATACTTGATCAGTGTCAGCTGGTGGATCGTAAAAAAAGTTAGAAAGGAATTGAAAGATTCAGGATTCGACTATGAGGTGACATCAGAGAGGGGAAAATACATGATGGACAATTTGATGTCATCAGAATGGTGTCGTCAGCAGCAAAAATGACGTCATGCCACCCCATTTGTTTCTTGAGGGTCTCAGGCTGAAGACTAATGGCTACATCCATGTTTTGAGCAAGATAATGAAATCCTAGATTGACCAAGTAGCTGAAGGTAGGTCATATGTGTGTCATCAGAGTCAAAGACAAGTTTGAGTGAAATCAACAGAAGAATTTTTATGAATAAATCTATGAAAAAAAAAATGAAACTTTTTTTTTCTTAGATGATAATCTTGTGAAAAATATTGTGTTCAAATAGGTTCTTCAAATATGTAAAAGTCAATAGAAAAAAGTTATTCATTTCAAGACAACATGATTACTGAATAATGTAAAATTAGTAAAAGAAGAAGCAAAGAGAGGAAATATAATAATCTATTTTTGTAAGAGAAAGAAGATATATACAGACTGAAAAAATCTTATTCACATGAGATTTTCTAGTCATTATTTATATTATACTGTCGGATATTTTCGCCTTTTTTTGTATTTAGATATAGTAAGTTATGAAAATATATTTATGGCAACTAAGCTACACAGAAGCTTCCATGTTTCATCCCCATAAGGAATCGTCAGGCTAAAGCTAAGGCCTGACGATTTTCTGCGGGATGAAACGCAGAAGCCTCTGTGTAGCTTAGTTGCCATAAATATATTTTCATAACTTACTACCTAGCTCTACTCACATATTGAACACTGTTGAAGTAAATACTGAAAATCGATACATAGTATATTATATCTCCTTATAATATTGTATGTGGATACATGAAATAGTATATATATATATATATAAAACATAAAATATAACAACACGAAATTACATAATTATCGATGCAATAATTTATTTCAACCTTGTGGTTTTATCAAGCATCCAATCCAGATAATTACATTTTTGAGACTTTCTTTCAGTCTCAAAAATGTAATTATCTGGATTGGATGCTTGATAAAACCACAAGGTTGAAATAAATTATTGCATTGATAATTATGTAATTTCGTGTTATTATATTTTATGTTATTCTTGCTCTATTTAACACATTGAGCTCTCATACCCGGATTTCCTCCTGGAATTATTCCATTATAACACAAAAATATATATATATATATATATATATATAATCATGTGAACCTATTGTGGTATACAGAATGAATCGGCATTAAATTTAGTCTGATGTCACAAGGATCACATGCAATCCAACTGCCAATCATTCTACGCCCATGCTATGTTTAAAGATCCGCAGAACTTTAATGTTGATGCAGTTATGTCGGAAACTTGGGTAAGTGGTTGGTTCTGTCAGAAACTCCAAAACAAGAAAAACTTGCCATGAACAATAACAACCATTGAAACATGTGTGCAACAATAATAAAAAAAATGGAAGTTATGTTGCTCTTGTTGAGGAGAAAAGACAAGTTGAGGAATTTGTGTGGTGCTAAATCTTGGTCTTGGCAAATTTGGAATTTGCTTTGTGTTTTTGTCCCTTCGAGGAGGTCAAATTTAAAAAAAAATTCTTAGCCTTTGCTTGACCAGTCAGTGACCTTCTCTTAGGCGAATCTTGGATGGCTAGCATAACTTAAGCGTCATCCACTCTTTCTCTTTTTATTCTGCGGCACGAGAAACCTCTTCTCTCTCTTTCCTTCTTTGGCACTGCCAAACACACGTCCCCCTGTCTGGGGATGCAACAGACATCTTCCCGGCCTTTGGCCTGGGGTTCGACTTCGACAGGAAGACAAGAAGCCAAAATGGCTACTGCCTCATACACTTGGACTTAATATAACCTTTTGAATTTCTGTCTCTGATCGCCGACTTCAATCCTTCTCGCAGTCTTTCTCACTGAGCTGATTGATGGTCTTCTAGCAAAGTCTCCAAGTATCAGTTTATTATTGAGAACTTTTGAGAAGAGTTTTATAATTCGCTACCCAATCACAATTTGTATTCCATTTTCTGCTTTCTTATAATTGATCGAGCAATAAATAAACTATATTTTACAAAAAAAAAATGTGGGCCTTAATTATGAGCCCCTAATATGTGTCTGAGTTTTATTTCAAACTATTCATCAGATATGGTAAGTGACCTTTGTTTTTCTGAAAATCATTCCTTGATAATCAAGCTGTCTTGACATAACCATACAAATTATAACTACAATTTATCATAAAAATCATCTCTTGACTATTCTGTTTAAATCAAAAATGATTTTCTCTCTCGTTTTGGATTTGAACCTTTCAACGTATAAACAATTCAATTTGAGTACTTTCTCTCAGTTGTCGTTTTAGACCTGGATATACAACATATTAACATTATGGCCTTTTTCAGCCTTCATTATAACCAAAAGCAGGTGTCCTTGGGTTGTCTGTCACTCCAATATGAAACATATGACTTTTTAAATTAAATTAAATAAAAACAAGAGAAAATGATATTATTTGGACTTTGTATAATTTATACAGGAATAACATATTAATCTAGTCACCTGGATAAGTAAATCCACTCCTAATACAGCATCTGGATAATAATGCCAAAGTGCATTTTATTTTCTAGAAAACTACCTACGAAATATTAGAAAAAGAGATTTTCAATGAATATGAAAAATAATTATAAAAAATTTTTCTGTATTAAATTATCAAGCAATGTTATGTTTTAAAATAAATTTTAAAGTTTACAAATTCAAAAAACACTTTATAAATATATAGGCTAACACAAAACTAATGTTTTCTTAAAATTGTTGGTTGATTTTTTAAAGTTTACATGAATTTTTTTTATTTCTACAAATGCATACACTGGCAAATTTAAAAGAATTAAACTGTAAAAAAATGATCATGAATTTTATTTTCTGGAAATTTGTTTAAAAAAATACTTTAAAAACATTTTTTGAATTAAAATAGTAATGACTAAAGATAATGTGAAATCTATTTTCAATGTTTTTTTTTTAATTTTACAGGATGGCGTGTGGTTATCGGAAACTATTCAAGCATTTGCTTCAATTGTGGCCACAAAGACGTTAATGATGACCGTGAGTATTTAAAGCCTCATATAATGACCATTTTTATCAAGTAGCAAATCATCATCTTCGGTTTAACATCCGTTTTGCATACTGGCATGTGTTAGACGGCTTGTAGAAATTAACTTCCAAACTAACCTATCTCTGGATGGATCTTTATTTATCCCTCTTTCTCTTATCATTTACTCCCATGTTTTCCTTGACCTTCCTCTGCTATCTCAACTGTTCTACATCTACTAACCCAAGAACTCTCATTCACTATTTTAACAAACATTTTTGTTTGAGAGATGATAACCAGTGCAAGAAATGTAAGACGATGGAGATGGATGAGAACTCAGATGTGGAGAAAGTATATTTGGATGGCAAAGCTATTGAAAACAGCAATTCTTCCCTCTTTGTCAGAAACATACTCATGGAATGTGAGGACTAAAGGACAAAATAAGGGAAGCGAGAGTTACGTCTCAGTGGCAATGTGCCTTGTTTGGGGTGAATATAAGTAAAAAAAAAAACAAAAAAAACATGACTCCATCAGTTGCGGAACTTAGTTCATGTCTTTTCTTTTGCTATCTGTGCAACGGTCCTTGGAGCAGTCACAGAGAGGTTATTGGCATTAAAGTTTAGTTTATTTTTATCGTATTTGCCTAAAGGATTTTCTTTAATCTCTAAGGCTGTTTTAATACTTTAAAGTAACGTTATTACTCATGTAACTTGATATTTTTCTTACTTAATATTTTTCTTTCTTCAAACGATATTTTTAAAGATAAATATAAAAAAACGTCGGTTTGGTTACCAATGTTGATATCATGTAGTATTTGATTGCATTTTTTATAGTTTCGTTTAAATCCTAATAGGTAATCATTACTATTACTGACATAATTTATTTTAAAGGAAATACAAGTGGGAAATTCCACTACCTCAACTATTATCTTTTTCTCTTCTTCTTTTGCTTTTTCTTTCCTTTTCTTTTTTCCTTTTTCTTTCCTTCTCTCTTTTTTATTTCCTTCTCTCTTTTTTATTTCCTTCTCTCTTTTTTATTTCCTTCTCTTTTTTTTATTTCCTTTCTCTTTTTTCTTTTCTTTCTCTCTTTTTTCTTTTCTTTCTCTCTTTTTTTCTTTTCTTTCTCTTTTTTCTTTCTCTTTTTTCTTTCTCTCTTTTTTCTTTCTCTCTTTTTTCTTTCTCTTTTTTTTCTTTCTCTTTTTTTCTTTCTCTTTTTTTCTTTCTCTCTTTTTTTTCTTTCTCTCTTATTTTCTTTCTCTTATTTTCTTTCTCTCTTTTATTTTCTTTCTCTCTTTTTTATTTTCTTTCTCTTTTTTATTTTCTTTCTCTCTTTTTTATTTTCTTTCTCTCTTTTTTTCTTCCCTTCTCTCTTTTTTTTCTTTCCCTTCTCTCTTTTTTTCTTCCCTTCTCTCTTTTTTTCTTCCCTTCTCTCTTTTTTTCTTTCCTTCTCTCCTTTTTTTCCCTCCTATTTTCTTTCTTGTCCCACCATTTTCACTACCGGCTCTAAAATATACTCTTACCATCCCACATTCCACATACTACCCCACCATTCATTCATTGATTTCATATGAATCAGATGATTCTGTTGTTGGCATTGATTTCCCTGATATCTTCCTACTTAGAATTCTTTCTAGAAAGACATCGGGTACTTACAGGAGGGACCACGAGTAGGTTGCTAACATCCTATTATCAACCTTACCTCCCTTCTACACTAGCACACTGCTTTACGGTACCAACTCCATTTTGGGAGTTTGCCTGTCATTTTGTATATCTTATCCAACTCTGTTCAATAAATGCTATTCTTGACAAATTTTTATAACTAAAACGAAATACCGAATCTAAAGAAGCATGATTCTGTGTTCAATGATTTCTTTTTCTATATAATTTGTTCTCTGCTTATTTCCTGTTTCCCTATCTTTATCTACACATTATGGTGGATATTTATGCCTTTAAACAAACCATCACATATGTTAATGCAAAATAAATTTCTGAATTTTATTTCAGGTAATAAAAGAAGTGAATAACGTTTGTCATGTGGAACTGAGTTCCCCTCCTGTAAATCAAATTAGAGATGACATTCCAATGTCGGTGAAAGATGCTCTTGTGTTCCTTGGTTTGGCCAAATATCTCACAAATGAATCTACTCCGCTACGTGGGGGTGAGTAACGGCAGCATTTATAATAATTACAATTTCATCATAATATTTGGTTGGTTTAACATTCGTTTTACATGCTGGCATATGTTGGACGCCTTTTAGAAATTGACTTCTAAACTAACCTCTGGCAAGGTTTTTATTTATCCCACTTTCAAGTCCATTCTTATCACTTCCTCCCATGTTTTTCTTTGCCCTTCCCCTGTGAACTAACTTTTCTACCTATACTTTTCTACATCTACTAACCCAAGAACTCTCGTCCATTCTTTCAACATGACAATACCATCAAAGTCTCCTGTACATATATCACTATACTGTCCAGATTTAATCTTCCTTTGAGCTCATCAGATCTAAGCCTGTCTTTAAAACTCATATTAGACATTCATCATATTATAATTCTGATGGGGGGGGGGGGCTCCACACGTTGAGAAATTCATCTCAGTTTCAGATTTTTTTTGCCATTGGCGACTCACATTCCTGTTCCATACATAATGACACTGTATACACAATTTTCTTGTAGCAAACTGAAAATTTTTCTATGTGGCAAACTGAAAAATCGGTGCTTATATATATATATGAAAGAACATATGAAAAACGCAGTTACAAATAAATTAATTGGAAAACTCCTTAATGTACTTATGTATCAGGCAAAAATAAGTATTTACACCCAAAATTAGCAAAGATTATTGTATAGAATTGTTAATTAAAAATAAAAATGATTTTTATCGTATTTCACAGATCCGCCATTGATTAGAGCGAAAAACACATAAAACAGGGGGACATAAGTCAATCTGTTATGTAAACAAGTAATAAATGAATGGCGGTCGGCAAAATACGATAATATAAGTACCAAAAAATCTTTTTGTGGCACAGTAAGATGTCTATGATGATCCAGAACACAGTAGAAACTCTTGTTCAGATAACATCAGAACATAAATACCAAAATGCTCATCCAATTTTATCAATCTTTTCCTCGTCTTTTCACGCTCACTTAGCTTTTCCTTCTCACTTACTGTCGGGGTATCTTGTTTTTTAAAATGGGTTGGTGCTCACGCATACAAATTACTAGCGCTTACAAAAATCCACATTTATTTTCTCCCTCGTGCAAATGGCCCCTCGACAAGCAAGACATTGTGGGCACTTTAGATCTGGTGAGCGTGAATCTCTATTGTCACATATTATTTTGCTCTCTTCAAAATTATTTTTTAAATACCGAGCACTCTATTGTAAAAGCAAAAGTTAATCTACATATGCAAAAATACTGCTGATGTCTAAAATTCTGAAAGGACGTTTTCCCCATTGGTTGGATGTGTGCGCTTTTTCTAAAAAAAAAAAAAAAAAAACAATAAAGAAAATGTTATAAGCAATTAAAATTTATTCGTGTAGGATAATGGGGCTTTTATTGATTTAAGACTTCATGCCTTGATTTTGTTTTGCCTTTTTCATAATGGCAGTCATTTCGATCATATAGTGGTGATGAGTATGGCTGACTCCTGGAAAAGCTAAAATCAGTCTCCTGGCCAAGTGAAACTCAACTGTGCTTCAACTGTGCTTCAAATGAATAAAATTAACTCCAATATTTTTAGTGCCTGGGCAGTTGATACTTTATTTGGGGTTTATATACAGCAGATACTGCAAGGGAAGAGAGAATGAGAGACCCTTACTTGTTCTGGTCTAAGAGCCCATATTCATGTGTTGTTGACTCGTGAACTAATCTATCTGATTCAAACAATCCTTTCTCCCTCCTCTGATGACATAATTCCTCATCTGGTTTCCATTTCCTTCTCTCCCGTTTCCACGTTTGGATGATTTAACCTGTTAGACAGTTTTGTCCATGAACAATTTTAAGTATGTAAGACCATGTGCCCCCCCCCCTCTCCCCACTGACAACTGCTGATCTCAACATTGTGTGTACTGTAGTTTTCTTCTTCATTCTTAGTTCTCATTCTGGCCATATCTATTTCACTGACGAATCGTTGAGGGCACGAGCACTGATTTACAAGTTTAGAAAAACAACGCAACTCGCAAAAAAAACATCATGTATAGATCAGTTGTACTCTGGTTGTGCGTGACACCATCACGAACTGTCGAGGCCCCCATTGTCGTTACTCAAAGTCATCAGCTCATCTCATCACTTGCTAAATCTTTGCCGATCTCTGCCTGTCGATCTGTTCACTTCCGCGCTCTCCTAAGGTTGACTCCAAACTGATCATCTTCTCTCTGAGTCGCCAACTCGTTAACTGTCCTAAACCCACAACTCGTCACTTGCCGCAAACCATCAACTGCCCCAAGCTAAACCATCACAAAACTCAGACTGTCGCAAACAACTTTCACTCCCAACCAACCCAACTCAATCGCATCCGGTCTTTTCTCAGTCACTGACAAGCCCTCGCCCGCTGAACAATACAAACTGACCACTCCCGCGCTTGCTTTCGTCTGCGTTGATGGGTCATTTTCTATCATGGTATTTCCACCCATCCTACCTCCGACGGCTCCGTCCTGTGAATTATTTCCCATCGCCGTTATTATTTAAAACTAGCTAACCTACCTAACATTAAATATATTACATTTCCTTTTTTCCGCAGATATTCACAGCAATTAATTTTGATGGATGTATTGAGAGGCTGACTTTCGCTTTTACTTTCCATTAAGTTAAATCATTTCGTTTAACAGACATTATAAAAACAAAGTACACATTTTAAATTTAGCTCTGATTAAACTTGAATTTCGGCAGTGGTATTGTAATACTCACATTAGGTTTGAACCTACTGTCTTTAAAAAAAAAAAAAATTGGTGCTTGTGCTGTTCAGCGGCCGTATGAAAAAAATATTATATACTTATTCAGCGTTATATTCTTACTCACTGTACAAAAAAGTAGAAAAAATTGTCCACTAGAACTTTAATTACAAGTATTTTTCCATTCTGCGTATCATAACAGCGATTCGTTCACTAAGCCTCCATCTTTCTTAAGAAGATTTCAAGGGCAGATAATTCGAAATCTTAAGAAAGAAGATGGAGGCTTAGTGAACGAATCGCTGTTATGATACGCAGAATGGAAAAATAAGTGTAATTAAAGTTCTAGTGGATAATTTTTTCTACTTTTTTGTACAGTGAGTAAGAATATAACGCTGAATAAGTACATAATATTGTTTTTATAAAAAAAATTTTCATACGGTTGCTGAACAACACAAGCACCACAAAATTAACTATGTTATAATTCTTAAATAGTTCAAGTATAACTGGGATTAAATTGCCTGCATTTATTTTGAATTTATTAATTTAAAAAACAATTAGGATTAGCAATGCTTATAAAACATCACTAAAACAGCATTTTTTTTTTTGGGGGGGGGCGTCCATCGGAAAAAACACTCATAAAATCGCTAATAGACCCAGAAATCCTGTCAAACCATACATCAACCGAAAGGAAATGTATGTATCTATAAGTTTATTAATGTTATTTATATGTGTATTTTGTTTTTATAACTTTATCGATAAGATAAAAAAGAAAATGATGAATATTGTAAAACCGCTTTTTTTCGATTTTGGTTGAGTGCGGAATAGGGTAGTTGCATGTTTTACTCGATTCCAAGTCATGGGAATTTGGTCAAATTTGACTTTAAAAATCAATCAAAGACTTTTAAGGTATTATATGTTAGAATTTGGTTGGTCAAATAATTTGTCCATAATCGGTTATCAAAGTTCAACTGCTGTGGTTCAATGGTTTTCATTGAAAAACATTCCAACATTTAAATAGGTGAAACAGGTTCTGAATTTTTTTTTTTTTATGTAATTATCATAAATATCTGTTGAGAAAGTTCTTTGGAAATCCATAAGAAAGGTCACACCATTAACAAAATTTTACTGAAAAAAAATCCATTCATCTTAGAAAATTGACTTTTTCGTTTACGTCAGCAGACAGCAGCAGCTTGTAAACAAAGACAGCGATTTTTATTTTCTCGGCATTCGACTAGCCTTCTTCAAGTAAATAAATTGATTATCAAAGAGTTTTGTGGTGCTTTTATAAAATAGTGGCTCCTTCGGGAAATACTGTTTTGTTTTTTTTTAAGATGCTCAACTTTCTAACTTTAATTCTAGTCAGAAATGACTTTCTAGCAACAAAAAGAAAGAATATCTGTTGTTTAAGCGATAATTTAGAGGGGGGGGATCAGTTTTGCATATAAATTTAACATAAAATGATCCCCCCCATTTCCGGGTCATTCTAGCCTTTTAAGGCATTAGTCTTCAAATTATTTTAATATTTTTGATGCTGAAAAGTTATTAAAGAAAGTCATAATTACTTACCCTACCACTAACCCTAGGTCCGAGTGGCAAGCCCCTTTCATAGAAGATACTCTCTTAACCCTAAATCCGAGTGACAAGACCCCCCCCCCCAAAAAAACAACTCCCTTAACCCTACCATAAACACTCTCTCATTAGAAAGACTTTGACAGAAATTGACAAGTTGGATAAATACCTTTTTATGGTACTTGTACAGTTTACTACCCAATCTTCGACAACTTTGGGTCGGCATCTTCTGGAAGCTTACATAAGCAGCTGGAAATTGTTAAAGAAAATAAAACTAAACAACTGGTCAAAGTTTTTTTTGTTTTTTTTAAAACGAAAACATAAGGAAACAATTGTTATAAATATACCTAACCCTAACCACCTTCCTTCCACTTTTTCTACCCCTTCCTCTTCTGCTTTGTTGTCGTCTGTGCTCATCGAAACAGAACCTTCAGAAGTAAAAAAAAATAAAACAAAAAAGCTCCTCACCCCCCCCCCCAAAAAAAAAATATAGCAAAAAAAAAAATTTTTTAACCAACCTTAGCTATTAACTTTATTTATAACAGTTGTTTCTCTATGTTTTCCTTGTTAAAAAAAATACTTTGACGAGTTTAATTTTATTTTATCCTGCAAAAAAAAAAAAAAGAATTATTTATTTAAAACTTTTCTTGAAAAAAAAAAGAAAGTGTTTTTGTCCCGTTACATTACAACGCTGCATTTTGAATTTATCGTCTTCGCGTCGGCTTTTTCTGACTGCTTATGTAACCTGACGGAAGATGCAAACATGAAGTTGCCAGAGATTGGGTCACAAACTGTACAAGTACCCTATTTTATTTTCATTACAACATGTCAATTTCTGAGGAGAGAGAGAAAGTAGAAAAATAAAAGGAAAACAAAATTATTACATAGATCTTAAGTTAATCATTAAGTTTTTAAAAATTTATATATTTTCAAAAGTAACATTTTCTTATTTAATTTTAAATTTATTAAAAAAAAAAATTTTTTTTAAGACTATTAATTGCATACAACCCACTAATGGGAACATTGAAATGCATTCCTGAGCTGCATATAATGTTTTTCATTTTTATGTATTCGAAATGCAGATTTAGAAACGTGTGTGTGTGTATATAGATTTCAAAAAAACTGTTGAGAGAATGTTAAAATGAATATATAAATAAAAATATATATTATCAAAACTAACAGTTAATCAATCACCATACAATACCTATCATTTATCCAATATTACACACATATTTTTGAACACTGCATTTATATACATAACATAACTTTAAAACTTATTAATTTCTATTTTCTGCGGGACTGGTTTGCTCCTATGCTGTCTTCTGGCATCCATTTTGGTAGATTCTCTGCACAGAGTTTTCCTCTGGTGTTTATTATTTTTGACAAAGGGAAGTTTCTTTTTCCCGAAATATTAAATAAATGATTTTTAATAATCATCTGTCCCGATGATTATTAAAAATCATTTTGTTCACACAAACAGCTAACACCACACTTGCTGTTATGTAAGATTTTAAGAAAAAAATAAATAGTAAGTCCCATTTCGATTTTGATTTATTATTTTTGTTCCTTCCAGCTTACATCCTACCCGGGACTTTGCATTGCCCACAGCCTTTTAAAAACATACTACTACTATTCCCAGCAATGCTTCAAGCAAACTACCATTCTCTATCATATATTTTTTTTTATTCCTTCTAGGTTTACAGATGATGTCTTCTCGAAAGTATACCCCATCTGAGCCGAGATATAAAAATGAAGTATTGGAAGTGATGGCCACCTACATCGAAAACCCAGGCTCTTTTTTTGTTCAAAAGGTAACTAATTTAAAAATAAAAACATACGAGAATGGATGTTTTTAAGATGAGCCCTTGCACTCTGTGCATTTAGCGATAAAAATGCTATTTTAAACTTATGCTCGACAGACGGATGGATGTAGATAAAAGAAAAGGGGTAATATTTTCTTGTGTCGTAATGTCCATACGTTACAATTTGTGCTAAGAAATACATATTAAACCGCAGGATATGAGCAAAGTAAATCACAATGCTGAAGGTCATCCCCGTCATCCGTTGTTTTATGTTCATTTGCTTGGCAGACAAGTTCGATCTGTGCTGTGAAAGCCTTGTTGACAGCAGATGCTGTCTCTTCTTTTTGTTTACTTTCCCGTTTCTGACCTGTCGACATCTTTCTGCTCTGTGTATAATGCTTAAGTTCCCCAGACAGAATTCTTTTTGGTAGCCAGTGTTTGTGCATGCATGATAGATGTCGTACCCAGCAGAGTTGAGTCTTTTTAAGGGTGATGTATATTTGCTCTGGTGAGAACCTTTGTGTCGGATCCTGTTTTGCCAGAGAGTATACTTTTAACTTGGTGTTGGTTGCGATCCCACAACACTTCCCCCACATTCTTGCGAATCCTTCCGAATGTGGAGTTTTCAAAAAAGATTACATAACTTATTGTCAATTTTAAAACCCTAAAATCAACCGTGCAATAAAATAAATTTAAGATATTTTTACAACAGGAAAAAGTACGAACTTTATGCCAAAGCTGTCAATCTTGCAGATGGTAAACTTGCAATTTGTAAGATAACTGCACATTATTTATCATTATTAAGGCTTTAATCATCCTTTCACAAAGATTGTTGTGTAGAAGATGTAAGGATTTAAAAAAAAATATTTGTTAATTTTTTTCCATATCAGGAGGGTATGGCTAGTTAATAATAAATGAAAGAATATATTATTATTAGCATTGACTATTAGTAGTATCATTTGTTGCTGAGAGCAAAAATGGTAGCCATTTTAATTAAAATTTGCTGCTGACAACAAAGATGGCTTCCTTCTGAAAAATAATCTAAGCAGGATAAAGTATATTTGCTAAGAAGTTAAATCAAATTTTATTGTTAACCACATGGACCAACAATAAAGAAAATGAAATGGCTATTCAGAATGAAATTTTGATTTAGTAGGAAGGAATCTATCAATGACAAAAGTCGAAAAAATAGACCAACTTTACTTCAGTATATAGATTAATAAGGATTTTATCATCCTTTCAATAAGATTATTATATATAAAGATGTCATTATTAAAAAAAAAATGTTTATTTTATTTTCTATACTAGCTACTGTGAAGCGTTGTCTAACTGAATGAATTAGTTATCTTTTTTTTCTTCTTTATATTCTAAGATAATTTATTTTTCTTCATTTTACAGCTTGGAGAAGAATACAAGTATCTGGTGAAATCGATGAAGAAAATGCAACAAATGTACAATGCGGACACAAAAGATATGTGGATTATTTATTGTCCTATTAAAAGTAAGTTTAGTTTTTAGCTGAATCTTTTTCTTTGGTCCCATTTTTTAATACGTCATTCAATGTTTTTGAAAGTAGACAAGCAGAGGTTATCAATACGGGGTCACCATCAGACTACAACATGATCGTCTTCAAATTCAATGTTTGTGAAAATAGACAAGCAGAGGTTATCAACACGGAGCCACCATCAGACTACAACATGGTCGTCTTCAAATTCAATGTTTGTGAAAGTAGACAAGCAGAGGTTATCAATACGGAGTCACCATCAGACTACAACATGGTCGTCTTCAAATTCAATGTTTTTGAAAGTAGACAAGCAGAGGTTATCAACACGGAGCCACCATCAGACTACAACATGGTCGTCTTCAAATTCAATGTTTTTGAAAGTAGACAAGCAGAGGTTATCAACACGGAGCCACCATCAGACTACAACATGGTCGTCTTCAAATTCAATGTTTTTGAAAGTAGACAAGCAGAGGTTATCAACACGGAGCCACCATCAGACTACAACATGGTCGTCTTCAAATTCAATGTTTTTGAAAGTAGACAAGCAGAGGTTATCAACATGGAGCCACCATCAGACTACAACATGGTCGTCTTCAAATTCAATGTTTTTGAAAGTAGACAAGCAGAGGTTATCAACACGGAGCCACCATCAGACTACAACATGGTCGTCTTCAAATTCAATGTTTTTGAAAGTAGACAAGCAGAGGTTATCAACACGGAGCCACCATCAGACTACAACATGGTCGTCTTCAAATTCAATGTTTGTGAAAGTAGACAAGCAGAGGTTATCAATACGGAATCACCATCAGACTACAACATGGTCGTCTTCAAATTCAATGTTTTTGAAAGTAGACAAGCAGAGGTTATCAACACGGAGCCACCATCAGACTACAACATGGTCGTCTTCAAATTCAATGTTTTTGAAAGTAGACAAGCAGAGGTTATCAACACGGAGCCACCATCAGACTACAACATGGTCGTCTTCAAATTCAATGTTTTTGAAAGTAGACAAGCAGAGGTTATCAACACTGAGCCACCATCAGACTACAACATGGTCGTCTTCAAATTCAATGTTTTTGAAAGTAGACAAGCAGAGGTTATCAACACGGAGCCACCATCAGACTACAACATGGTCGTCTTCAAATTCAATGTTTTTGAAAGTAGACAAGCAGAGGTTATCAACATGGAGCCACCATCAGACTACAACATGGTCGTCTTCAAATTCAATGTTTTTGAAAGTAGACAAGCAGAGGTTATCAACACGGAGCCACCATCAGACTACAACATGGTCGTCTTCAAATTCAATGTTTTTGAAAGTAGACAAGCAGAGGTTATCAACACGGAGCCACCATCAGACTACAACATGGTCGTCTTCAAATTCAATGTTTTTGAAAGTAGACAAGCAGAGGTTATCAACACGGAGCCACCATCAGACTACAACATGGTCGTCTTCAAATTCAATGTTTTTGAAAGTAGACAAGCAGAGGTTATCAACACGGAGCCACCATCAGACTACAACATGGTCGTCTTCAAATTCAATGTTTTTGAAAGTAGACAAGCAGAGGTTATCAACACGGAGCCACCATCAGACTACAACATGGTCGTCTTCAAATTCAATGTTTTTGAAAGTAGACAAGCAGAGGTTATCAACACGGAGCCACCATCAGACTACAACATGGTCGTCTTCAAATTCAATGTTTTTGAAAGTAGACAAGCAGAGGTTATCAACACGGAGCCACCATCAGACTACAACATGGTCGTCTTCAAATTCAATGTCAACAAAAACTTGTCATAGACCATCCCCTATAAATAATCAGACTTTATTTACTCTATTCGTAATTCTCAATCCTCTCGTAATGTTCTTCAACTGATAATCCATCCATCTCATTAACCCTTATCCTCAAGTGGCTTTTGGTCTTGCTAAGTGGTGACTCATTAGTAAAAAATAACAAAGAAAAGATTCTACACTCTCCTTTTTTTCCTGCTTAGTGTCATGCTTTTCTTTCTTTTTTTTATAGAAAGAAACTTGGAAAAATTACATCTCCAAACTAAACAACACAACACCAATAAACAAAACCTGGGAAATAATTGAAACAATGGGAACAAATCATAAACTACTATAGCCCATTTAACTAAACCAAATGGAGGTAAAATTAGAGATAAAAAAGAAATAGCCAATCAAATAGCAAATAAAAAATAAATAGCCAATAAAATTACGGATTAGAAAGAAATAGTCATAACTCAACTAATCGTTACTCTTTCAAATTCCAAGAATATAAAAGTATCACAGAAAAAAACAAATTAAATTCACATTAAACAACGAATAAGATTACAACACCTCTTTCATAATCATGGAACTAAAAAGCTTAATAAATAAAACCCCAAAACACCTACTGGTCAAATGAAATTCACTACTAGTTCCTGAAATACTTACCAGAAACATTCATCACAGTACTTCTACTGATATTTAATAATATATAGTGCACAAAGTTCATGGCTCAAATCTATTATGCCAATTCCCAAACCTGGCAAAGACTATTCTATCCCAACAAACTTGCTCTCTTGCTCTAACAAGCTTCATATACAAAATAAATACAAGAATTGCTAATGTACTCAACAATATACAACTGACATAGTATCTTAGGGATGTGAGTTCTCCATTTTTAGCAGAATTTCACTTTTTTTATCTAGAAAAAGCGGATTTCTGCTTAAATCGCTTTTTCCTTATTTTTTCTTTAACTAAATTGTTAGTCCTACTTCCTTAGGTTTTTTTTATTTGGCTGGATTTTTTTTCTCTTTTTTGCTTTCTCTTTCCTCCTCTCTCTCGTTTATCTTTATTTCTCTTTTCCTGTTTTTCTCTCTTCCTCTTCCTCTTCCTGTCTTGTCTTTCTTTTCCCTCTTATGACAGTTTATGAAAACTGAAAATCTTAATTCTGCCGTGGAAACTAAGACTTCAAACGATAGGGGTAGGGGAATTAGATGACTTCTGTTTCATCAAAGAATGACTCTTGTCTCCTTTCGCTCACATATGTATTGGTGTCTTTTAATTTTGATTTTCTCAGTTAAAACTGATTGGAGTTGATTTTTGGCTTGAACAAAGTGTAGTATATGTTCTGATGCTATACTTCATCTTTTTTTTCTTGGATTGATGAGAGAGAGATCCTTCTAAACTGAGCACATTTCTATGCCCCAATCCAGAGTGCCCCTTTTGAGGAGTTGAATTTTTCCCACTTTAAAAATCAACCTTGTGTCTAATTCTGCCTTTGTGGGTAAGCAAGTAAATGGAAACTATAAATAAAGCTAAATTGCGCAAATATATGTGAAAAAAAGTTTCTATTTCCTGTGGTAATAGCGACTCCTACCCAACACACATGGGGTAAAGAGTGTCTGCCTTCCTCCTCTCCATTGGAATTTGGTGGACGGGGCTGTGATCCCCCTGGCTGAGAAATTATTCGATTTCAGCTTTTTTCACCATTGGCTACTCACATCCCTGTATTAAACCTAATATCTTATCTGGATATCAAAATAGATTTTTCTGGTGCTACCAGATCAGGCTGTCTGAAGATACTGGCTTCCTGACCAAAAGTGCACCAAACATTGATGTTATTGTTTTTTTTTTTCTTTCCCTTTGAAAAACTCAATCATGTTCTGCAAAGCTAAAAACAAAACAAACAATTTTCTTCTACAAAACAACCAAACCAAACCAAGCACCATGAATAAATATTTGAAAATATATAGAACTTGAAACAAAAACTTTTACTAAAATGACCGGATTCAGCATTAAATAACCTGAAAAGGGTTGATATGCTGTAAAACAAAACAACTAAACCAAAACGGATTTCAGCAAAACCAAGCTACAAATGACCAACTTATATGACTATAATTCTACTTACAAGATTGAGACCATATGGCTACGAACTAAGTCATTACATATGTAGGATTCAAATCGTATGAATTGGTCATTTGCGCCTTGGTTTTGCCGAAATCTGCTTTGACCTTGAAAAAGTATTAGACACTAAATGGAAATATAGAATCGTAAAAAGATCTAAATAAAATTAGAATTTTTTTTTTTTTTATTGAAATCTCTCCAGACAAGGCATAAAGCCACTTGATGTAAGGAGCTAAAAAGAATGAATGAAAGATGATGATCGCAAAGACAGGAGATGCCTATTGACCTTAGTCTTGAAAAAATCCAAGGCTATAGTTAGGAAGAAGACAGTCAGCAGGCAGAGACTTCCACATGCCTGTAGTTCTTGGAAAGAAGGTACTGGAATAGGAAGCTGTATAATAACGAGGCATCAAAACACAGAATTGGTGAAAAACGCTAGATCCACGAGTCAAACAAGCTGGAACAAAGGAAACAGGGAATAGATCAGACAATTCTGAAGAATACATGCCATAATAGTATTTATAGAAAAGACTGAGGCATCACGTGAGAGAGAGGGTGCAGAGAAGAAAGGGTGGGGGGTCAATCAAATTACAGATTCACCAGCCCAAATATGACAACAGTACTCCATACAAGGTCTGATAGTAGATTTGTAGAGATAGAGAAATTAAAGGAAATATGGTCATATATACATTGTAATAAGGAACAGCAATAGACTTGGGAAAGCTTTATTCAGCATCCAGTGTCGATACATTGTTAGTTCCGTATTTATAAAAGGGGAGATAATCAAAATAAGGGAAGCTACTCTCAATTACTATTACATTCGCCCCCATTTTAGTTTAATCATAAGGAGATAAAGCTGCTCCATCGACCAGCCTTTTTTGCTGGTTCTGGTGAAACGCCTTGATAGTCTGGTATTGAAAGTAGAATCAGGACTTTGGGTTTCCAGGTCTGATGATATGCTGGGATCAATTTTCTCTCTATCCTGAGTGGGTATAAAAACGTCTCCTTCTGTGTGCAGGTGGTTAAGATTCTGTAAAAAGGGGTTCCGAATAGGTTTGGGGATGAGCTCGTTTCGGAGCATTCTGGGGTTCTAGAGACGATAGACTTGAAAAAGCTTTATTCAGCATACAGTGTCGATATATTGTTAGTTCCGTATTTATAATATTAGTAGAAACAGAAAAGTTCTCCAAAGGAGAGATAATCAAAATAAGGGAAGCTACTCTCAATTACTTATTACACACATAACACATTTTTCTATCACATCTAACTTTTAGAGTATAACATGGAAGCGCAACATCAATTTGAAAATGTGTTATTTGTTTATATTTGGCAAGGTAAGACGTTGCCTTCTATTGATCTCAGATATGGTGTTATCCTCAACCTATACCTGTAAGACCATGTGTCGACCCCTTCGACAATCGGCACCGACCCCAACGTTGTGTGTGCCATGGTTTTCTTCTCTTTCAAGTTCTGGCCATGTCATCTTTCGCTCTATTGGCTATTGCGAGGGCGCGGGCACTGGTTTACAAGTACACAAAAATAAAAGCAACAGACTCAAAAGAAAACACAAACTCAGATACATTGTGTATAAGCCAATTGTTCTCTGGGTGCGTGTGTGAAACTGTCACAGAAAGGGAACCCCCAAACACTAACATCTACATCTTAGTTAAGTTCCAGTATATCGGCTAAGACGCAACTGAGATAATTTGTCTGTTGAGGCATCATTGTCGTCTCCTGTCAGCTCAGCTCATCTTATCACCTGCCTGTCTACTCTGAGCTGCTCTCGCCCGACTTTGACTTCGATCTGATTGTGTCCTCTCCTCCTAAACTGACACAAACTCGGCACATGCCGTAAACCAGGGGCGGGCAACCTTTTCAGAGTAAGGCCCAGATGAGACTTTTGGTAGGAGATCGCGGGCCGGAGTGAAAAACGAAATCTCAGAATTACTATATTTTGTTTACATGAATAAATTGTACAAAAATTGCATTGAACAATCTACAAATCTGATATTTTTTCTCAAGAGACTTCTGTATGTGATGTTATAAAAGGCGCCGACGAAGAGCCATTTTAGAATCATAAAAAATAATGACGGGGGAAGTAGCAAGTTGATCCAGCATTCGTTTTGACACACCTCACATAGGTTCTATGTTTCATGCCCTTTCCTCGTCTCACGTTTCCTCTTTGCCTCTCTCTTTCTCTTTTTCTATTCTTATCTCTTAATAGTTAAAGAAAAATGAAATATACATGCATCATCGCTCGCTGATATTCATACATTTTTATCCCACTGTAAATCTTAATTAAAACCTACTTTTACGTCTATGTCACAAAATGATATGAGTTTTACTGGGAGGTCCGCAGGCCGGATTGCAATAATAAAGTATAGCAGGGTGGCGGGCTGGACGCTAAGCCTTCGCGGGCCAGATGTTGCCCGCCCCTACCGTAAACTAACGTGAACTGCCGTAAAAACTAAAAAACTGTCGCAAACAATTTTGACTCCTAAATATATTTAGTTTTCACAATAAATTCTTAGTCCGGCCTTTTGTCTTAGTTATCGACCGATAAGTGGAAAATGACTCGGCTACTCATAGTTGACTACCCATCCTATTTACGACCATCTTTGTGTGCCTTGATGAATCATTTTCTCTTATTGTTTGGGATCTTGGCTGGAGGCTGGAGGGGCAGTCTATAGTATCGCATACCTTTCAATTGCGAGCATTATTGGACTGCTAAAAATTTTGTCTCAAATCGAATCATTGCTTTTGATCTCTTCTGAAGCTGGCCTATAATCAAGGACTCGAGGGATTTCTGATCCCTATTTTACCAGCCACTTCTAATGCAGTTCATCACTTGACTAAAAGACATGCCTGCTTTCCCAATTGGCATCTCAATGTTACACATTTCTCGTAGTGATCTTGCTGATGGTCAACAATTAAAAGTCTGTTTGACAACCACAAAACCTACATCAGTTCATCAATCGATCAACATCTTATGGAAGAAGATGCCTTATTTAGCCGGGTTCGTCTTTGGGTTGTAAACAATGGTGGGAGTTGGGAGGTACATAACGAGACCCTTAGAAGTGCATTGCTTCATTAAAACCCAATTTCAAAACATGTCTAGTCGCTCTGCTTTTATCCGTCTAATCTAACGAATCTTGCCTTCTCACATGCCTCATCTGACATTGATGTGTAGTCGGTGGTATTCGTGAGATGTAGGACGAATATAAAAAAGAATTGAATAAAACTCTTGTATAAATCAACAGTTAACATTTATTCTCCATTTACAACTGAAGAAAAGAATTACTTCAGAGTCCAAAGCGTCTTACTTGGAGAGAGGTCAACATGTGTTAATCCAAGATTGTCTCTATCTGGAATTCAGGGGACATAACTCTACCCTCCAAATCTCTTTGAGGCCAGCCAGATCACAAAGTTACTTCCCTTTTTATGTTCTCTAAATGAAAATCTGTTTTATCTAACAGACTTTATTTCCACTAAGTTTGTGTTTCTATTCTAGCCGTTTGCCACAAAAGGTTAACCGCCTGAACCCTGCCGACCCCTTTTCTATGATACATCTTGTTTTCTTGTTAAATCTCCTTACGAACATAATTCAACCTAATCAGTACTAGCTGATGTACCCACCAATATTTAACATTTGTTCAAAATATATTTTTAAGAGAAAGGATTGTTTAGTATTTGTCCAGATTAGGACCCAAGCTGAAATAGACTTGGTGTTTGTAGCTTCCGGATGTTTACGTAGACAGCCGAAAAATGCCGAAGCACTTATCCAATCAGAATGGGAGAAATTAAGTAGACGACAAGTTAACATTTTATTTGATTCAATCACGAAATTCACTAATTGGAAATAAAAATTGATCAAAGTGATAATGAATTTTAACAAACTCTAACACTAACACCGTTTTAACACTTGTTCAGTGAAAAAACAAACTTTTCCATGCAGAAAAAAACATTTTATAACCCTAACTCCTTATGCTAACACCATTTTAACACTTGTTTAGTGATATTTTTCTTTAAAAAAAATATTTTCCAGTTGTACATCCAGCCTTGTTTTTGATTTTTTTTTGGACGCAGGCAACCGACTTTTCATTCAGCTTTTTCTGGTCATCTACATAAACATCCGGAAACTACCAACGCCAAGTCGATTTTAGCTTGGATCCTAATCTGAACAAGTACTGATTGTTTTTTCTGTTGACGATCACAAAATAGAAATTAATGAATGCCTGTTTCTCTTGCAGATATGGTGTGTGCTTGTCGTTGTCCTGATGATGACTATTGGTATCGGGCACAAATAATTGATTTACCTGGTGAACGAATGGTCAATGTTTTTTATGTTGACTACGGCAACACAGATAAAGTATCTTATTGCAACCTTCGGAAGTTATTGGATATGTTTCTGATGTTACCTGTTCAGGTGAGTAAACTCCCCAAGAGCCAAACAAGTAGATATGTTTTTGTGTAAATGTTTATGGGTACAGAATTTTGAAATAGTTTGTAAAAGCAAATTAACTTAGGAAAATTGTATTGTCTTTAAAGAAGATCTGAACTGATTCATCAGAAGAGTGCTGTCAGAATTGAACCTGACAATGCAAGTTTGATTCAACAAAATAGACACCATTTGCCTATTGATCTTTTTAGTGAATTACAAAAAATATTATATGGAAAATTCTACCCAACCTGCAGAATGAGTCTTGACAACCATGCCCATCAAAAGTAGGAGCTTCAATTTCAGCTCAGACCGAGGAATTTCTGTTTTATTTTTTAATCTTCAGATCTTGCTGCTATTACCTTTCTTGCTTTTTTTTTTTTTTTTAACATAGTTCACCCCAAACAAGGCAGTCCGCCACTGTAGACGTAAGGGGCTACTGAGAAAAAGAAAAGGGGAGAAGGTAGGGGGCGGTCAACCTAGATTATGATCTGTGCAGTGAGATGTCTGTTTACATTAGTTTTAAATTTCTGCATGTCTGTACTGTTGGGGAAACAGGGGGCAGGGAGGGAGTTCCAGAGGCCAGCAGTACGAGGAAAGAAGCTATTTGAGTAGAAGGCTCTCCGACATCTGGGGACCTCCACAGTGAATGAATGAGATTTAGTTGATTGTCGAGTTAGTCTAGTGAATTTTCGTCGAGGGGGCACCAGAGTAGCCAATTCATCGGAGCATAATTCATTGAAGTATTTGTAAAACAAGCACAAGGATGCTACATTGCAGCGATGGGACAGAGGCTGGAGCTTGGTTCACAGTGAGGGACCTATTAGGTTGGCGATTCGTTTTTGGACCTTGTCAAGAAGGGAGAGACTAGTAGATGATGCACCAGCCCAGATGTGACAACAATACTCCATGCATGGGCGGATGGTGGCTTTGTAGAGATACAGGATAATGCCAGGTGTGAGAAGTTTACTAGCACGGTAGAGGGAGCCAACCTTCTTTGCGGCAGCCTTGGCAATGTCTTAAATGTATTTGTTCCAATTCATGTTAGCTGTGAAGGTTAGGCCGAGGAGTTTGAATGATGGACTCTCAGGTAGGGTGTTATTTGCCATGACAATCGGTGGTTGCAAAGGTTCCTTATAGTTATTGAAGGAAAGGAGCTTTGATTTTAATTTCTCTCCATCACTTCTCACCTATCTTTTTCTAGAAGTGTTGATTTCTTTAACAACAGAACAGAGATGTAAGTTCTCTGCTTTTTAGCAGAATTCTGCTTCTTTTTTTTTATCCAGAAAAAGTTGATTTTCGCTTAAATCGCTAGAGCATCTCATAGATGTGGGTGCTCAGCTCGTTAATCAAAATTGTTTTTTATTTTTTAAATAAGAAAAGACTGAATTTTCTTCTTATGACAGAACTCTCTGAAAATGTTAGTTTTGCTGTGAAGGCTAAGATTTCATGATGGAGTAGGGGAGTTAGATGACTTTTGCTTCATCAAAAAATGATTTCCTGTTTCTCCCCCTCCCACACACACACATATGCACTCAGTGTCTTTCTTTTAATTTTGAAACTGATTGGAGTTATTTACTAAAAAAAGTTCTTTATTTCTTGTGTTACCTTCTCTTTCTCTCTCCACACACACACACAGGGGGTCATAGCCCCCAGGTTGCAAAATTCATTTCAATTTCAGCTTTTTCACCATTGGCTACTTAAGATCAAAGTGTAATATCTGTGCCAATGGATACTGCACCCCATAGACTTGTATTGTCTTAGCCTTCGGGGCTTGATTTACGCCGGTTTATGGGTCTGTCCTGTGCAGTTCTAGGAGGTCCACCCTCCCAGACTTCGCCTTCCCTCTTTGGGGAGGAGTAAGTTTATTGCTTACTGCCTGAGGTGCCCCTCTCGGGGAATGCCGACGGGACTGCCCAGGCAATTTTTAATGGCCAGAGTGCTCACCTCTCGGGCGCTGGCTTTTCAAACCCCACTTTCCCTACCTGACCTTGGGTCACATCTTACTTGTGGGAGTAAGATAAAAACGGGTCTTGTGCCTAAATCCTGGAGAGGAGTAAATCAATACTCACATCTTTGAAAGAAACAAAGTTCTTTAAAAATAAAAAGTACATTTCATCTTTAAAGTACTCAAAAAAACAAGATTTTAACAATTTTAGTTACATATGTAATCTATAACAGTAGACCAATTATTAAATTTAGTAATGTGAGACGGGAAGTTGCCAGCCGAGTAGAGATCACCATCTTCATATATGTGAACGAATGTTCCAACGACTGAAGTCAAGGAGAAGCTTCCTCGGCCATATCGAACTCCTAACAAAATCTCAGGAAGAGACCAGACTACAGCTATGAACCAGAGGGCTAGAGAATGGGCCCCTCTTCTACTGACATGGGAATCCCCCCCCCCCCCTCTGAAGCCCTCTCTCCCGGTTCAAAAGCACCCTAGCTCCAGTGGAAAAACGATCAAAAGTTGCTATGATTAGATGTGACTACAAAACTGACCCAACCATCTGTGAATGTGAGGAGGACCATACGATGCAACACTGCTTTGTCTGCCCCTTACTGCCCACCCGGTGTGGCTTGAAGGATCTTGTGGAGTACAACAAAATGCACAAAAAAGTGGGAAACTGTCGTATGACCACATGCTTCAAAGACACGCAAAGAAAAAGATAAAACAGAACAGGGATTCTATATATCAGTATGTGTAGCATATGTCATATACATATGATGAATCTTAGTAATGACTAGTGAATAGGTTTTTAATGTCTGGGCTGATGCGCTTTTTACATCCAACTATACTGATGAGTGGTGAAACGATGAAACAGTTGTCAATGGATGACTATATTTTATATATATATATATGTGAAGAGTTTGAATGCAAAACGCGATAAACGCCATTTTCAAAATTACGAAACTATCACTACAAAATGTGGTGCATTTCAACACTCGATCACACCCCAAAATCATGTTTTACATAACATGATACCGTTACGTAACATGATACCGGCATAATTGCTTTTTGCTTTCAATTACTTTCGGCAGCTTCGTAACTCTTGCTTACCTTATTTTATCCTTTAGTTCTCACATTCCATGAGCGATGTTTCTGACAAAGGGGGAAGAATTGCTGTTTTCTTGGGTCGGAATCTATCCATCTAACACTTATTGTCCACTAGTTTTTTTTACCTTGAAGTAGTATTTTTTTTTTTTAGCTCCTTACATCAAGTGTTTTCATGCCTTGTCTGGAGCGATTTCCATAAAAAAAAAAAAAAAAATTAAAATAAACTTTTAGTCGAAATCTAGATTTAATATATTCGTCCTTTTATTGTTTAATGTCTCAATTTAAAGACCTTGGTCGAGATTTAGTCAGATTGTTAGTTTTAGAAATTGACTTTCAAGCTAACCTATCTCTGACCTTGTCTTTATTTATCCGTCTTTCTCTCAAGTCCATCCTTATCACTTCCATCCATGTTTTCCTTCGCCTTCCCCCTGCCAACTGACTCTGCTACCTCAATTGTTCTATATCTACTAACCCAGAAACTCACATTCATTTTTTCAATGTGGCCATACCATCGAAGCCTTCTGTTCTGCAAGCATCCCCCTATACTGTCCAGATTCAGATCTGAGCCTGTCTTTAAAACTTGCGTTACACATCCGTCATGTCATTCTCATATGATTTCTCTCCATGCAACGCATGTCCTCACCCCTCACTGACCAGGTTTCACTTCCATTCATCATCACACTGCATACACATGCCTGATAGACTCTTTCGTTGGTCGACAGTTGTAGCACTCTGCTGGTTAGTAATGGCAGAAGTTCCCTGGACTTACTCCATCCATTCCTAATTAGTGCGATCACACTAGCACCTGCTCCACCCTAGCACCTGCTCCACCATGTGCTACAAAGGTAACAAAATTTCTGAACAACTGCACTTATTTCACCATCCAAATATATTTTCTTTATATCTGAGTTCGTAATCGTCTCTGTACACTTCTTGCACAAAAACTGGTTGTTCTCTTTTAACCTATAGTAATTCCACTCTACATGTACAACTGATTTAGAATATTGTTTTGATTTGTGTTATCTTACTTTCGGTCTTATAATGTAAACCAATCAATCATGATACTATGCATTGTGCAGACTGTCCGTAAAATCTGAACACATAGGATAATTGGATATTTTCCAGTTGTCATACCAGCCTTGATTCGTCTTGGCATCATTTAGACATCCTGGGGGCTGACTGAACCATTCATCTGACCTTTCTCTGCCAGAATGAGGTGTGGTTCAGCTCTCTCCGAGGTGGTGTACCCTTCCAGACATTATTTCCTCCTTTCAGATAGAGGGGGGGGGGTATTACCGATTGCCTGAAGCATCCCTACCGAGGAATGTCAACAAGTTTTGCTTACGACAAGAGTATCCCCTCAGAAAGCAAGTAAATCCCAGGTGATTATTTTTTTTTTGAACTTAAGTGTCTATACATTATGGACACCTTGTGTGTGTGTGTATATATATATATATATATATATATATATATATATATATATATAGATATATATGTGTTATAATGAAATAATTCCAGGGGGAAATCCGGGTATGAGAGCTCAATGTAATAAACAGAGCAAGAATAAAATAAAATGTAGTAACACGAAATTACATAATCATCGTGGTATTTTCAAGCATCCGATTTATACGATTACATATTTGAAACTGAAAAAAAGTTTAGATTCACACTCGACAATTCAAATATAATTTGGAGAGAGAGGGAGTAACAACCTATGTAATACATATTTAGATTAAATATGCTTCAATTTCCCCCTCTCTCTAAATATGTATTGCATAGGTTGTTACTCCCTCTCTCTCCAATTATATTTGAATTGTCGAGTGTGAATCTAAACTTTTTTTCAGTTTCAAAAATGTAATCATCTAAATCGGATGCTTGAAAATATCACAAGGTTGAAATAAATTATTGCACCGATGATTATGTAATTTCGTGTTACTACATTTTATTTTATATATATATATATATATATAATAATAATGGTAATAATCCAGGTGAAAAATATCCACAGGGTGGTAATCCAGAGAATTTTAACCGGGTTTATAAAAAGTGCTCAATATCAAAATAGAGCTTTATATATGATAATTTTATTTACACAGACATGTACAAAATCTGCGACACTGGCATGTCGATGTTACCGATCAACAGTTACTATAAACTGAGATCTCATCAGGCAGAGTTAGAATCCGATCTTAACCTCAGATCAGATCTCCAAATATGATCTGAGGTTAAGATCGGATTCTAACTCTGCCTGATGAGATCTCAGTTTATAGTAACTGTTGATCGATAACATCGACATGCCAGTGTCGCAGATTTTGTACATGTCTGTGTAAATAAAATTATCATATATATATATATATATATATATATTCTTGTAGTATTTCTTATACCAAGAATTTCTTTATTTGTATGTGTGGGAATGGTGTGCTACGAATGGTGGCTTAAGACCCAATGGGGTGGCAGATAAAAAAGATTTCCAAACTGATGTTCTGGCACATTTATAAAATTCTTGTGGACTGTTTGTTGGTATTACCCTTTTTTTTTTATTTACTAATTTTATTTTTTCTGATTTGATAGGCCAAGCATTGTACGTTAGCCTACGTGGAACCTGTAGATCCATCCGTTGGTTGGACTGAAGAAGTAAGATTTTTTTTTCTAATTTACACAATAATTAAACAATATTTTTTTATGAAGATTCGTGAGTTCTGATAATAAGTCTTACGTTTTACAAGCTCTGGGGAAGTCTAAAACCTTGCAACAAGATTTTTTTTTTTTTAAATACAAAATATGGTACTTGTTAATTACTTGTAGAAGAGAAAGGTACCAATAAAATCTATAGAACTGAAGTTTGGAATGGTGGTGGTTGGTGTTGGCTAATCCTAATCGATTAAAACTTTAAATCTTTTAATGCATGAAGATTTGCTAAGAATTTTCAAGCCAGTTATAACTTTCTATCTTATAGTTATATAAAAAAAAATTTAATTTAGGATCGTAATGGATGGTGTTTAAATTATGTATACAATATTAAATTGGCCTGTGCTAAATTAAATCGGTCCAAATGTCAGACGTTTTAGTAAAGAAATTTAACCCCTGTGAGTTGAATGGACAGCTGCTTTTTGGCTGAATAAGCTCCCCAGTAGAGAGATGTGAGAACATGACTTAAGTGTGATTCACAAACCAACCTATGCCAGTTTATGATATTAACTCGCTCTTTATCCACTTTAGCTAACTTTAACTTGAAAAGGTTTGGCGATAGTTGCTAATGATATACAAAAGAATTTTACTAGAGGTGGGTTGTTGCGAGTTTTTAAAAGAGTTGCTTTCCTTGCATCGCCTAAATTGTCTTTTCCTCATCTTGTATGAAATGTAGCAGATATTCTCATGCATCACTAGCCTAACAATGGTATGCGTTGACTTGCTAAGTTCATTGTCGATGATGTAATGAATCTCAATGGTGTCAGATCGTTAATCATGCCATTTTCTCTCTGATGTCGCCTCGTCATAATCAAATTCTGAATCCTTCAATTCCAACCTTTTTTACCATCCTCCTGCTAACGCTGAGGAAGTCTGAAATATGCTTATTTGTTCTTCCAATGTAGATTTCATGTTTCTCTTCTACAAATATTGAGGTTCAAAATTCAGTTCATAATCAATTATTCCGCAAAAAAATAAATTAAAATATAGTCACCGTTTTCCTGAAGACAACGAAAGTAATAAAAAATTAAAAAATGCTCAAAATTAGCAGTCGAAAATTGCAAGCAAATACCATCCGCACCCTGTGAATGAATTATATGTCATATACAATGTTGTAAACTATTTCTGCTGATGGTGTAGTGTTGGATCTGAGAGTGGAGCTGTTAGCTGTGAAGCACAAAAAGATGACTTCAGGGAAAGACCTGTTGACCACCCAGTAAGATGGACGACTAAGCAGAAAGATGTCGACTTGTGTTACAGAGCTATGGCAAAGCGAAAATACGTTTGACACAGATTAATTTTTAAGTAGTTGATTTCTTTTCCTGGCTTGCTTTCCGCAACAGGGTGGGTTGATGGACCATAAGACATGTAGCAGATACCCCCAGGATGCAAACCACAGTTAGGATCAATGTACCGTTGAGCAAAGTGAACCAGGAGGGGAATTTGGCTTGATAGTATTTACGGGCTGAAGACATTAGTGCTACATAACCACCTCCCGATGAAGGGAACCAACTAATTCAGAAAAGCAGTCAAGTAATAGGGGCCAAAACTGCTGAGTGATTTCTCATGATGATGATGATGATGGTGTAGTGCTGGATTCGGTAGCAAAATTGCCAGCTGCAAGCACAAAATGATTGTGTCATTCAAATCCATTTAGTCAGGGGAACAAAGCTTGAAATGTTGTCCATGGAATGACATTACATTGTATCAAGTGATGAGGCCCCTAATTTGGGAGTTTGAGGGAGTGTGGAGTTATACCTTAGTTACCACTGCTCCCAGGTCCGCTCTGGTTGGATGGTAGTACTTGTCAGGATTCTATCTATGGATTAAATAGAATCTGTCCTAAGAATAATATGAAACTGCGTCCGGTGGTATATGCATGACTTTCATCATGAATAACCAATCAAAGCAAACACAGCAAATAAATATTTGAAGATGGCTTGAAAAAAATAAATGAAAAAATTTAATTTACAAAAAAAAATCTTTTTTCATTAAAATGACTGGATTCGACATAGGTTGTATATGCCGGTAAAAAAAAAAAAAGCTTGTAGGGCGGTTTGTAAACTGCAGAAGTACCAAAACTTTAATAATGCTGATAACTGCTTTCTTAACAGTAATTTACTTTAAAAGTGCAGTGTCGAAATAATATACGTACACTATTGACTGGTGATATTGTTTTCTCTTTTTAGGCTAATGAATGGTTGATCAATAATTTACAGTTGAAAGAATTTGTAATCAAAATTACAGGTGAGAAAAATTTAATCTTATCAAATTTTGCTACATCAAAATAATACGTGAATATTTTGTACAGTTTAAGAAATCTTTATTCATAAAATGATCAACGGTGATCAAAACAGAAACTCTGTCAAAGTAAATGCGTATATTATTTAAACTAGTAAAAACTAGTAGGGGGTCGCATACGTTTTTGCTAGTATGTCACTAGCCACCCCCAAAATCCCTGGAAGGATGGTATCATGACCACAGAACAGATACAACACTACCCCCTTCCCCCAAAAGTAGGAGGTATCATAACAAACAAGCATATACTATACTGACCCACCCCCAAAAGAAGGTGTAATGCCTAGGAAGATGGTATCATGACTACAGTACAGATACTACATTAACCCCCCCCCCCCCCCGCAAAAAAAAAGGAAGATGGTATCATAATAAATGAACATATAATACACTGCCCCCCCCCCCAAGGAGAGGGTAATGCCTGGGAGGATGGTATTATGACAACAGAACAGATACTACACTACTCTCACCCACCCTGAATTGAACCATGAAAGATAGTACAATAGTACCTTGATAGAAGTAATAGCATAGTTCCGGCTTCAGACAGACAGATACCAAATCCCCATTAGTGATAGTTAAAAGATAGAACAATCATTTTGCTCGTTCCATTCTCTTCAACCTACCAACCGTTTCCTTTCTCGGGTACTATATACAAGCTTATTCATTAGCAGTAACATTAACTTTTGCAGTGAATTCAATTGTTTATTTGAGATAAGTAACAATTGATGACCCTAAGGTCGTAGAAAAAGTCGACAAGTTGATGTAGGTGAGATTTGATTTAAATTGAATTCAGTTGTTGTCATTTGGGCATTAGTGAAAATTAAAGGGGTGATATATTTGCAAAAGAAGAAACTAAAGGGACAATAACAACTCATAAACTTCCATATAATTACAAACTATAAAACTAAGATCATACTATACATGAAAAAAAATGGCAAACAGAATGTGCCCGAAAAAAAATTATCAATGAACAGTTGTAAAAGTAAATGTGGAACTCTACCCAACCGAAGACAAGGCATAGTATTAATGTAGCACTACATTGTTGTTGCTGTCTCGGTGTGAAGAGTTTGTCTGCCTCTCTTTGATAGCCGTTGTCAGAATGTGTGTAGATTGCTTTCTTTCTTCACAATTAAAAACAACACCGCCATTAGTTTCTTTTGGAGATTTATTTTCTGTTTAGTATTCTTTATAGGTCTTTATGTATTCAGTAATATTACACAAGTTTCATGCATCAAACTGCATAGTATCAGCTTTCTTTTCGCCTGTTTCCTTCAGAGGAACTAAGGAAGAGCTATGAAAACATGTGTGCTTATGTTCAGACTGAAACCTCAAGAGAAAGATCAGACTAGCTTATTCTGCTACGTTGACTTCCCGTTTGTGACATCACTTACTTTGATACGTTAACTTAAATTCTAACCTTAATTTTGAGTAGAAATTTCCTCTTTCAACTTGGTCTAATTTATTGTGGAAATTTCCCTTTTTTGTTGTGTATTCTAACATAACCTACCTACCATATTAACTACATTAAGTAGAGTCAGAATCGGACATACATATCTAACACACACATACTTAAAGCAGAAGCTGAACCTCTGTGCACTTACTGCAATCAACTACTCGCAGTCAAACATATTCTAATCGACTGTACAAAATACAGGAATACCCACAAGAAATATTATCACAAACCAAACCTCACCATGCTGGTAGAAAATGTGCTTGCCTCACAAATAATAGACTATCTGAATAGAATAAATCATAATTGAATAACTTTCCAAAACTTATCAAGTAACTATTTTATAAATACATTATATGGGTCAAAATGACATATGGAGTTGATGTGCCATAACACAAACAATCACAACCCCAATTCTCTGCAGAGGTGTATGAATAATTCTTTTCATACCAACTTCCCAGAATAGATTTTGATGAATCATGCACCATGTTTTGTGTGGACTGCATCGGGACTGCGCCACGTTTTGTGTGGACTGCATCGGGACTGCGCCACGTTTTGTGTGGACTGCATCGGGACTGCGCCACGTTTTGTGTGGACTGCATCGGGACTGCGCCACGTTTTGTGTGGACTGCATCGGGACTGCGCCACGTTTTGTGTGGACTGCATCGGGACTGCGCCACGTTTCGGGCAGACTAGATCCTGTGTGCATGCCACATTTTGGCCGCTAATGATTCTCACATAACTTGACATTGTTAATCTAAGAACATTAACAAAAACAAACTTAGAAACTCAAGTATTTTCTCCCCTTTCCCTTAAGCTAAAGATGTAATTTTGTTTTCTTTCTCCAGATGTAACCGATTCCTGTATTGAAGTAATATTACAAGATCTGAATTCAGAGAAAATCATCAACCAAATGCTGATAGATTTTGGCTTTGCCAAAAAGAAGAAAGGAGCGTAAGTAGACTCGGTTATTATTTGAAATTTAGTAAATATAGTTTTGAAATTTCATTCTTCCAAAGGTTAAACCTTTTTATATAAAAGGCAGGTGTGTGTGTGTTCACCTAAAAGTAAAAATACTACAAAACAAATACCCACAAAGTTGGTATATTCTTGATTGGCATTGCCCTGAATGAATAATATCCAAAAAGGAATTTTTAAATAATTCATTCTTTGGGGGACAATTGGGTCAGGTTTCGTCAGTTGGGGGGGTAACCAATTGGAAAGAAAATGCCGACTCATTCATCAAATAAAGGAGAGTTGTTTTAGTTCAGTTATTTTGAAGAGATTGGAGTTAACACTTGATTTTCCTATGAGTTAAATTTATATCCAAGGGCTCTCTTAAAGATAGATGTTGTCCATTTTAGGGCTGCTATCTGTAATTCCATACAGTTTGTTCTTTCAGGCATTGTGTCTAAGTACTTTATTATATTTTCTTTCATCAGACAAGTTGCCCCTACCACAACTGATATGATGTTTATTTCTTTCAGTAACCATGTTGTATCTAAGTAATACTTGAGGTCCTGATATTTGGTTATTTTTTTTCATGTTCGGCTCTATTGAGGCCATAGTCATTCAGGACGGTTACATCAATGATGAGAGCAGTCCTTTCAGGTTCGTTCCAAATTACAATGTCTGGTTTGATGACCTTGTCATTTCTGTATCTACCCGCCTGTATGTCTGTTTGTTTCATTTTACTTCAATCAGAGTTGTTAGAAATCAAGGGACTCCTTCCTGGGGCTAACACTTGATATCTATATGAGATACATAGATATTCCATTAAAGTTCTTCTTTACCTGTCAAACGTTGAGTTAGTAAAAGAAGTTAAGAACATTAATTTTCCTCTCTCCAATTGACCAGTTGATTATGTAATGGTATATTTTTCTCTTGGTCTGACCGGATTCCAGGACAAGAATCTATCTAGTCTGGTGGAGCTAAGTGCTGTTACTTGAGGTAACATGGCTTGGAGAAGATGCACCATTTCTCGTATGAGACGGTGTATAGCTGTGTCGAGGGGATTTTATTTTTGCTTTGAATACTATGTTATTTTGAATATTTGGTCAGGGTTTACTTGTAGGGGAAAGTATCTTCATGTCGGGTGATACTGACAAACCCTTGTACAGAGAGACCAATCACACTCGAGGATAGGGTCTAGTAGGTAATTCAAACTCCCCTGTGTTTATGTTTATGTCCAGTTAGAGAGGAATGGGCTGAGTTAGGGATAGGGAAGAAAAAAAATATAGAGAGATCAGTTTTAATAAAAATGTTACACTTTTTGCCCGGGCAACGCCGGTTAGCCCTGCTATAAAATATAAAAGAAAACGTTTTAAGTTGTCACTTTATTCTTGGTCAATAGAGAATATTGGTAGCCACACATTATTTATATGTCTCTTTGATTTTACATGCGATGGCTATTTTCTGTTTTTTTTTTTCACCAATATGTGAAGGGTTGTAACCTACTTAATTGGGAGTCTTATGATTACCCCTGTCTTTTTTATTTATTTACTAATAAGTCATCACTTGTCAAGGCTGAAAGGCACTCGAGGATAAGGGTTAATGAGACGGATAGATTGTCAGTTGAATTATAAAGAATATTAGATGATTGAAAATGATAAATGGAATGAATGAAGTTTGACGGTTTATGACAAGTGTTTATTGACATTAGATTTGAAGATGACCATATTGTAGCCCTCAGGAAAGTAATCTTAGAGCACCATGTTTTACAGATGGGCAGTTCTTGGAAAGAAACTTTGTTTATAGAAATTACGTTTGATGTTAGGCACACAAAGGAAATTTCAGGCTATGTAGTTTAAATGTTAGAAGTTTGCATGGAAGATCTGGTGAGATTGTTGAGTTTCTTGAGAGAAGAAGTATTGACACGTGTTGTGTCCAAAAAACTTGTTAGAGAGGTGAATCTGCTAGAATGCTTGTGCGAAAGAATGCAAGATATAAGCTGGGTTGGAAATGAAAAAGGAACAGGTGGTGTTGGTAATTTTATCGCAGATAGATGGGTAGATGATAAAGTGATTGAAGTTAATCGTGTAAGTGAGCGAATCATTCTAACAAAGTTGCTGGTTGGTGAGAAAATATTCATAGCTTTATCTGTTTAGACACCACAATGTAGTTTTAGTGAGGATGCGAAAGGCTTATTGCAGAAACTAGTAAGCTTGATGAGGAGGAAGTACTTGCTTGGGCAGGAGATTTGTATGGGCATGTTGGAAAGACCCCTGGTGATTTTGAGGGTGTACAATGAGGAAATGGATATGGTGATAGGAATACAGACGGAAAGAATTTTAGAATTTGGTCTTGCAATGGACATATTAGTTGCTAACGCCTTTTTTAGGAAAAAGGAAAGCCATCTCGTTATGCATAAATCTGGTACAGCAAAAACTCAAGTAGATTATCTGCTGCTTAGGAAAAAGGACAGAAAACTTATTCTTAGGACAGATTCTATTTAATCCATAAACACAAACCGATTATTTGCAATTTCCTGCCGAAGAAAGCTCAAAAGGTAAATAGAAAGTTTATTCCCAGGAGAAAGGTGTAACGGTTGAATAAAGAACATGTGAAACGTGAGTTTAGAGACCAAGTGATGGAGTGTGCAGATACCAGATCCACTACAGGAAGTGTGGAAGATGCTGAAGGATACACTGTTGGAGGTAACAGACCAAACTTGTGGGTGGATGGAAGGGCCCCTAAGTACTTGCCTGTGAAACAATGGATGACCTACTTAATAGGACTTGTTGGAATGCTATGGAAAATAAAGGTCTGAAAGTGAATGTTACCAAAACCAAAGTGATGATCAGTGGTCGTAGTGTTGGTAAGCTCCTAAAAGGAGAAAAGTTCCTTTGCTCAGTTTTTGTCGAAAGGGAGTCGGATTCAATTAAATTTTTTGTGGTACCTGTAAGCATTGGGTACACAAGAAGTGAAATCGAATTACTGGTAGGTTGGGAAAGGATAACCAATTTGTGTGAATTATGTGTTAGATAATGGAGAGATGGATGAGAACTCAAATGTGGAGAAAGTATCTGGATGGCGAAGCTATTGAGGTTGTCAAAGTTTTTTTACCTTGGTGATACCATTGGAGCACAGGGTGGAGCAGGTGCTAATGTAATTGCAAGAATTAGGAGTATTTATTTACCTCCTCTCCAGGAGGTTAGGCACAAGGCCAGTTTTATCTTACTCCCACAAGGTAAGATGTGACCCAAGGTCGGGTCGGGAAAGTGGAACTTGAAAAGCCAGCGCCCGAGAAGGTGAACACTTTGGCCATTAAAAATTGCCTGGGTAGCCCCGTCGGCATTCCCCAGTAAGGGGGCCTCAGGCAGTAAGCAATAAACTTACTCCTCCCCAAAGAGGGGAGGCAAAGCTTGGGAGGGTGAACCTCCTAGAACTGCACAGGACAAACCCATAGACCGGCGTAAATCAAGCCCGAAGGCTAAGACAATACCAGTATGGGGTGTAGTATCCATCGGAACAGATACTACACTTTGATCTTGGCCAAAATTAGGAGTAGATGGAGTAAGTTCAGGGAATTTCTGCTATTAGTAACTAGCAGAGCATTACCACTGTCGACCAAGGGAAGAGTCTATCAGACATGTGTACGCAGTCTGATGCTATATGAAAGTGAAACCTGGCCAGTGAGGATTAAGAACATATGTTACATGGAGACAAATGATTCCCCTGTAAACTGACCCTGCTAATTCAACTGTTCTACATCTACTAACTCAAGAACTCTCCTCCATTCTTTCAATGTGGCCATACCATCGAAGTCTCTTGTGCTGCATACATCTTTATATAATGTCAAGATTTAATCTTCTTCTGAGGTCATCAGATAAGCTTGTCTTTAAGACTCACATTACACATCCATTGTATCGTTCTCATATCATTTCTCTATGCAACGCATGTCCTCAATCCTCACTGGCCAGGTTTCACTTCCATACATTATCTCACTGTGTACATAAATATAAAGCTTGAATCCCACAAAAATTATTCAAACGATCATTTATATGGAATTCTTGATGTGTGGTGAGGGTATCTCTTCTGTTCTTCTTACAGAAGAGACGTTGCTAGTCTTTCTCTACTCTATCGTTATTTCCATGGAAGATGCTCGACTGAGCTCCAATCTCTCGTTCTTCCTTTTAAAATTTTCACAGCAAGAACTCACCTAGGCTACTACAATGGGGAAAAAAAATTCCTTCCTTCCTCCATGTTCCTTACATCAGGCATAATTTCCATGAACAAGGTTTCTTTTCAAGAAAAACATTACCATAGGACTGCTTCCCTCCAGACTACAAAATGTTGTCTTTAAATCCAATGTCAACGAATACTTGTCATAAACCGTTCTCAAAAGTAATCAGACTTTGTTCATTATTCAACTGACAATCCATCCATCTTGTTAATACTTGTCCTGTTATAGTATACAATTGACGATCCATTCATCTCATTAACCCTTATCCTTTTGGCCTTGATAAGTGTTAACTTATTAGTAAAAAAAAAAAAGAACAAAATCTATGTATATTGACTCCTACATGTAAACTATTTGTTTTAATGTTCAAATTTCAATTTATTAAATTACTGTAACTTAAAAAATTTTTCTTACGATTTTGTAATGTTTCAATTTTTTTTTGCTGCAGTTTTCTGCATATTTTTTTTTGGGGGGGGGGGGGGGACAAAAATAAATATTGATTGTTTTTAAAATTTTTTTTTTAATTTTTTTTTTTTTATAGACCTGAAAAAATACCAAAGGTTGTTGAGCCAAAACAAAGACATTCGTTTATTAAAACTTCATCCTTTAATAATGATGCTTGTCAGACGTTAAAGGTAAAGTACAATTTTCTCGTCTCAACATGCTGTTCGAAAATGAGTCTACCACTTGAATAATAACCTATGCAAAACTAAAACTAAATCTCTTCCAGTTCCTATAGTAGAAACCAAACATACAATTAAATAATTTTCCGGAACTTATCGAATGACTATTTTATAAATATTGGATTGACCAAAAAGTTTTTTGTTTTTTTTTTTCAGAAGGAGGAACACAAACATCAAGTTTAGAAACATAACCGAGTTTATGCAATTCATTTTCCACGCTCGATTTTGAAATCTTGAGAATGTTTGCAATTTGTCTGGTTGTCAAACGGCAATCTTGTTCACCTACGGCTTTCACTTGGTCACTGTCGATCATCTTTGGCCGGCCAGAGCGAGAAGCGTCTCTCACTGAAAAATTCTCCCCATACACATGGCATATATTTATGCCGGTTTCTGTGGCTTTTCTTTCCTTTTCTGTATTAAAAAAGAATCAAATGTCATAGTGCTCTGCTTGATCTTCCATTTCAAGGCCTGAAATACAAGCAAAAATGTAAGAACTCCTCTGCTCGGAGGTTTATTACATACTCACTACACCAAAATACAGGATTTGAAGAATAGGAATATAAAACGATCTTTAGTAGGCCGAAAAGATGACATTCAAAAGACGAACAAAATGTTTGGCTAACCTATTACATTGTACAGCACAAAATGATTTATCGGGTTGATGTGCTGTAAAACAAAAAATCCGATTCTTCAAAAAATAAGAACATATTTTTAAGATGAATCCATTCAAGCTGTACATTAACAATGAAAATGCTATTTCAAACTCAACCCGACAAGCAGCAAAATCACACCCCTTCACTGTTGAGGTCCCCAGATGTTGGAAGGCTTTTTACTCTAATACCTTTTTTTCTTGAACCGCTTGCCTTTAGACATCCCTGTTTGCTTCTTGTTTCCTTGACTGTTGGTACATGCAGAAATTTAAATATATTGTGAACAAACATCTCATTGCACAACTCTCCACTTAGGATGCCCCTATAAATCTCGGCCCCTAATTCATGATAGCTCTTTACGTCTCAGTGACAGTGTGCTCTATTTAGGATGAATTGAAGTAATAATATAATCAACCAGCAGACAAAGAAAGCCTTTTGTGAAAATCTGAAAATGTTAACATTGCTAATTTGGAAGTAGAATTAATCTCGTGAAAATAAAACATGTTGCTCTGCATAGAAATTTGTTTGAACGGCGATGTGTTTGATGAAAACTAACGGGAAAAGTTTGTGAAGCTAATCTGCAAGCTTTGCATCTTGTCGTAAAGATATCTTTGGATTAACAAAACGGGTAAAAAATATCTGGTTGTTTATCAAAAACAACATTACACCATTTCATCGGCAACATTCATCGTCTGATGATAAATATTTGAAGTTAAAGTATGAACTAGAGTTGGGACAATTAATTGGAAAAATCGGAACTTTTGTGGTATCGAAATACGAAAAAATGTTATTCTTTTTAATTTTTTTTTTTTTTTGTTTGATTTAAAACTTAATTTTCCTTTGCTGGTACTAATGATAAAATGATAAATATTTATTGATTTTAAACTAACAGTAAAATTAAAATCTATAGATTATAATAACGATTTTAGTAAAAATTGCACCGGAAAAAAAAATGGCCCGATAAAAATGGCACAACTGGATGAAAAATATAGATGAAAATCATGAGTTTATGAAAATCTTGGATCAAATAGATAAAGGGAAAACATCAAGAAGTTTGTCAAATTAAAAAGAAAATTATACATACATTTAAAAGTAGATGAGGACTATCCACCCCCAGCCCCAATGAAATTCTACTTTCTTATGGCGATATTTTAGAATCGGAATCGGTAATTGTATCTGAATCAGGAATATAGAACAAAATCATTAATTGTATCAGAATCGGGGAAAAAGTTATGGAATCGTCCCATCACTAGTATGAACTGAAAAAAACTGATATATTACTTTGGTTATCTGTGTCCAAACCTAATGCTTTGTCTGCAACCAATTCATCAATAATCTCGTCAAACTAATTATTTGGGTTATCGTTAAAATCAGACACTTTGAAAGAATTTTGTTTTCAGAATAACGCTTCTGAAAAAAAAAAAGTGCTAGAGATCATAAGAAGGAAAACTAAAATTATTATTATAACTTGGATATAAATATCAAGAGGACTGGTAAGAATTATCTCCCTTCTACTGTGACATTTTAAAGGTATTTAAAAATAGATTTAAACAAAGGGTTATCACTTTATGCAGTATTTTCCAGTATGGGAATACGAACATCACTTCTGATCAGTGCAGTTATGTGGTGTTAAGTGCCAAATTTTCTGCTTATGAAAATAATTTTTTAAAAAAATAAATAGAGATACATACGAAATATAGCAGTTTGAAATGAAATAACAGGAAAACTTATGGATATAATTAATTATCAGTTGTAAAATATTAGTGTACACCAAAAATTACGGAAAATTATTGAGTAGAATTTTAGTAATAAATAAAATTAATTTACTATTTGAACTCCACAAACTCCGAATGACATTTGCGTCAAGCCAGCGTGTTGTAAAAGATTATCTCCCTCCTTCTAATATAAACACGTTACGTGGTCTTATCATTCGGAGTTTGTGGAGTTTAAATAGTAAATTAATTTTGTTTTATTAAAATTCTACTCACTTATTTTTCGTAATTTTTGTGTACACTAATATTTTAAACTGATAAGTATATCCATAAGTTTTCTTATTTATTTTTTTTGAACTGCCATATTTCGCATGCATCTCAATATAAATAAGTATCAAAATTATTGTTCAATTTTTAGCAGAGCATACTGTTCAATTTGCTATGTTAACTTTAAATGATACACCTCACCCTCAAAATTGATATTTCTCTAGGATTTCTTCAGCACTAGCTAAATGTTTTGTTATTCAGTTTATGGAATAAAAAAAATATCGTAAGATACTTTTTTTCTATTGAAGACCCAATGTTAAGATTATTTACTCCCCCCCCCCTCTCTTCGATATCTAATAAGGCATTTGTAAAATCAAATAAGGTGTTCAGTTTACTTTACATTTACATAGCAAAAACAAAACTTCCCACCCGTTAGAAATTTAACGGATCATTTTATAAAAAAAGTATATGATGCTTATTTTTATTTATATTCAAGCGACTATTGCAGTTATAAATAAAATAACAAGAAAACTTATGAGTATATTAATGTACACCAAAAATTGTAGAAAATAAGCAAGTAGAATTTTAATAAAAAAAAATAAAATGAATTTACTATTTGGAGTTCATAAACTCCAAACAGCATTCGCGTCAAGCCAGCGTGTCATGGAAGATTATCCCTCTTCTTCTAAAATAAAGACGATACACTGGCTTGTCGTTCGGAGTTCGTGGACTCTGAATAGTAAATTAATTTTATTTTTTATTAAAATTCTACTCGCTTATTTTCCATAATTTTTGGTTTACACTTATATTTTTCACTGAAAAGTATATTTATAAGTTTTCTTATTTTATTTTGAACTGCCATATTTCACTTGAGCATCAAAATATATCTGAAAAGTAGATATGCTGAAAATTTAAAAAGAATGAATCAGTAGGAAATAAAATTGCTGGTATATATGAATAATTTTTAAAAAGTAAATAAAAAAAATTTGCCACTGTTTAAAATCCAGTTATTTCATTTTTTTTTTTCTACATCCTGTAGGATGCTATGCAATGTATCAAAGCTAAACATCCAACAGAAAACATTCATAAAAGTGAAGGAATGGAGTCTTTTATTGAAGTGACCATGTCCACATTTCACACCCCAGGAAAATTTTGTTTGCATGTGGTGGCTGACCAGGATAAACTCAAAATGTAAGTGTTTTACAGGAACACTTATCCTGACTTTCTTGCAATTATGTGAAGGGAAGGGGTAGGTGTAATTTTATTTCAATTTCTTTTCTTGTATTTCTCTTAGGAGTTAACTTACCTCTTTAAAGGATAAATATTTGGAAATTCCGAAAGGTTTTGATAAATGTATGGAAATTCTGAAAGGTTTTAAAAATTATTTGGAAATTTCGAAAGGCTTTCATAAATGTTTGGAAATTCCGAAAGGCTTTCATAAATGTTTGGAAATTCCGAAAGGCTTTCATAAATGTTTGGAAATTCCGAAAGGCTTTCATAAATGTTTGGAAATTCCGAAAGGCTTTCATAAATGTTTGGAAATTCCGAAAGGCTTTCATAAATGTTTGGAAATTCCGAAAGGCTTTCATAAATGTTTGGAAATTCCGAAAGGCTTTCATAAATGTTTGGAAATTCCGAAAGGCTTTCATAAATGTTTGGAAATTCCGAAAGGCTTTCATAAATGTTTGAAAATTCCGAAAGGCTTTCATAAATGTTTGGAAATTCCGAAAGGCTTTCATAAATGTTTGGAAATTCCGAAAGGCTTTCATAAATGTTTGGAAATTCCGAAAGGCTTTCATAAATGTTTGGAAATTCCGAAAGGCTTTCATAAATGTTTGGAAATTCCGAAAGGCTTTCATAAATGTTTGGAAATTCCGAAAGGCTTTCATAAATGTTTGGAAATTCCGAAAGGCTTTCATAAATGTTTGGAAATTCCGAAAGGCTTTCATAAATGTTTGGAAATTCCGAAAGGCTTTCATAAATGTTTGGAAATTCCGAAAGGCTTTCATCATAAATATTTGGAAATTCCGAAAGGCTTTCATAAATGTTTGGAAATTCCGAAAGGCTTTCATCATAAATATTTGGAAATTCCGAAAGGTTTTGATAAATGTATGGAAATTCTGAAAGGTTTTAAAAATTATTTGGAAATTTCGAAAGGCTTTCATAAATGTTTGGAAATTCCGAAAGGCTTTCATAAATGTTTGGAAATTCCGAAAGGCTTTCATAAATGTTTGGAAATTCCGAAAGGCTTTCATAAATGTTTGGAAATTCCGAAAGGCTTTCATAAATGTTTGGAAATTCCGAAAGGCTTTCATAAATGTTTGGAAATTCCGAAAGGCTTTCATAAATGTTTGGAAATTCCGAAAGGCTTTCATAAATGTTTGGAAATTCCGAAAGGCTTTCATAAATGTTTGGAAATTCCGAAAGGCTTTCATAAATGTTTGGAAATTCCGAAAGGCTTTCATAAATGTTTGGAAATTCCGAAAGGCTTTCATAAATGTTTGGAAATTCCGAAAGGCTTTCATCATAAATATTTGGAAATTCCGAAAGGCTTTCATAAATGTTTGGAAATTCCGAAAGGCTTTCATCATAAATATTTGGAAATTCCGAAAGGCTTTCATAAATGTTTGGAAATTCCGAAAGGCTTTCATAAATGTTTGGAAATTCCGAAAGGCTTTCATAAATGTTTGAAAATTCCGAAAAGCGTTCATAAATGTTTGGAAATTCCGAAAGGCTTTCATAAATGTTTGGAAATTCCGAAAGGCTTTCATAAATGTTTGGAAATTCCGAAAGGCTTTCATAAATATTTGGAAATTCCGAAAGGCTTTCATAAATGTTTGGAAATTCCGAAAGGCTTTCATAAATGTTTGGAAATTCCGAAAGGCTTTCATAAATGTTTGCAAATTCCGAAAGGCTTTCATAAATGTTTGGAAATTCCGAAAGGCTTTCATAAATGTTTGCAAATTCCGAAAGGCTTTCATAAATGTTTGGAAATTCCGAAAGGCTTTCATAAATGTTTGGAAATTCCGAAAGGCTTTCATAAATGTTTGGAAATTCCGAAAGGCTTTCATAAATGTTTGGAAATTCCGAAAGGCTTTCATAAATGTTTGGAAATTCCGAAAGGCTTTCATAAATGTTTGGAAATTCCGAAAGGCTTTCATAAATGTTTGAAAATTCCGAAAGGCTTTCATAAATGTTTGGAAATTCCGAAAGGCTTTCATAAATGTTTGGAAATTCCGAAAGGCTTTCATAAATGTTTGGAAATTCCGAAAGGCTTTCATAAATGTTTGGAAATTCCGAAAGGCTTTCATAAATGTTTGGAAATTCCGAAAGGCTTTCATAAATGTTTGGAAATTCCGAAAGGCTTTCATAAATGTTTGGAAATTCCGAAAGGCTTTCATAAATGTTTGGAAATTCCGAAAGGCTTTCATAAATGTTTGGAAATTCCGAAAGGCTTTCATAAATGTTTGGAAATTCCGAAAGGCTTTCATCATAAATATTTGGAAATTCCGAAAGGCTTTCATAAATGTTTGGAAATTCCGAAAGGCTTTCATAAATGTTTGGAAATTCCGAAAGGCTTTCATAAATGTTTGGAAATTCCGAAAGGCTTTCATAAATGTTTGGAAATTCCGAAAGGCTTTCATAAATGTTTGGAAATTCCGAAAGGCTTTCATAAATGTTTGGAAATTCCGAAAGGCTTTCATAAATGTTTGGAAATTCCGAAAGGCTTTCATAAATGTTTGGAAATTCCGAAAGGCTTTCATAAATGTTTGGAAATTCCGAAAGGCTTTCATAAATGTTTGGAAATTCCGAAAGGCTTTCATAAATGTTTGGAAATTCCGAAAGGCTTTCATAAATGTTTGGAAATTCCGAAAGGCTTTCATAAATGTTTGGAAATTCCGAAAGGCTTTCATCATAAATATTTGGAAATTCCGAAAGGCTTTCATAAATGTTTGGAAATTCCGAAAGGCTTTCATCATAAATATTTGGAAATTCCGAAAGGCTTTCATAAATGTTTGGAAATTCCGAAAGGCTTTCATAAATGTTTGGAAATTCCGAAAGGCTTTCATAAATGTTTGAAAATTCCGAAAAGCGTTCATAAATGTTTGGAAATTCCGAAAGGCTTTCATAAATGTTTGGAAATTCCGAAAGGCTTTCATAAATGTTTGGAAATTCCGAAAGGCTTTCATAAATATTTGGAAATTCCGAAAGGCTTTCATAAATGTTTGGAAATTCCGAAAGGCTTTCATAAATGTTTGGAAATTCCGAAAGGCTTTCATAAATGTTTGCAAATTCCGAAAGGCTTTCATAAATGTTTGGAAATTCCGAAAGGCTTTCATAAATGTTTGGAAATTCCGAAAGGCTTTCATAAATGTTTGGAAATTCCGAAAGGCTTTCATAAATGTTTGGAAATACCGAAAGGCTTTCATAAATGTTTGGAAATTCCGAAAGGCTTTCATAAATGTTTGGAAATTCCGAAAGGCTTTCATAAATGTTTGGAAATTCCGAAAGGCTTTCATAAATGTTTGGAAATTCCGAAAGGCTTTCATAAATGTTTGGAAATTCCGAAAGGCTTTCATAAATGTTTGGAAATTCCGAAAGGCTTTCATAAATGTTTAAAAATTCCAGAATTTAATTAGACTTGGGTTAGTTATATTTTTAGTGGACGTATATAGGATTAGCTTTTTCTTTTGTGTTTCCAAAACAAATAGTACTTTAGCTAGAAATTATCTACTTTGAATCTCTTTGTAAATAATTTTTCTAATATTGTCACATTATTCAAATTTTCTATCATAAGCCCGTCGTTCCAATATAATCCTATGTCATTATTGTTTAAATATCTAGTTAAGTTGTATATAGTTAAGTCCTGTGAAATTTTTAACATATGTGACATATAGTTTTATTCCAGATGATTAAATGTGTATTCTTATTTTATCATAGGTTAATGGATGAAATCCAGACTTTTTACGACAAGAGTGAACCTGAACCCTGTCTGTCAATAAATACGGGTACTGACTGCATAGTTTTTTATGATGCTGAAGCAAATTATTCAAACGTTGATAAAAACATCGTTAAAATCAATGAGGATTACACCTGGTTCAGGGCCAGAGTTTTGGATGTTTTGCACAACAGTTTGTTAGAGGTAAGGCTTCTTCTCTTGCTTGCTGGTCACCGTACACACTTTTCATCTTCTTCTTTTAACAAATGGAAGTAAAATAAACAAACAGCCTTTTTACAACAGTTAATCAATATTTAATTTCTTGGCCTTTTGGCTAAGATCAAAGTGTAGTATCTGTTCTGATGGATACTGCACCCCATAGACTGGTATTGTCTTGGCCTTCGGGGCTTGATTTACGCCGGTCTATGGATCTGTCCTGTGCAGTTCTAGGAGGTCCACCCTCCCAGGCTTCGCCTCCCCTCTTTGGGGAGGAGTAAGTTTATTGCTTACTGCCTGAGGCGCTCCTACCGGAGAATGCCGACGGGGCTGCCCAGGCAATTTTTAAACCCCACTTTCCCGACCCGACCTTGGGTAACATCTTACTTGTGGGAGTAAGATAAAAACTGGCCTTGTGCCTAACTCCTGGAGAGGAGTAAATCAATACAAGGTAATCCTGTTTGTGCTGATTTCTACGCAGATAAATCTTGAATTATACTTTGTCACCTTTCCATCTAAAAGTTTTGGAGACAATTTGCATTTTTTTTTTTTCATTAAAGTCACTCTAGAAATTCACACCAGAAATACCTTAAAGGAAGGACATACATCCAAGCACAACATGGCACTTGAGAATATTTTGACATCGGGCGGGTGCTGATGTAGAAGCCTCTTAAGGAGCTACCCCTGAGTTTAGGCTCCTGTATTATCACCCAGGAAGTGTCGATCAGAAAAGCACTATGACCCTGCCCATTACCAAGGCTACTTAACTGCCTTCATTATCTTGTTGACAACCGTTGCATGAATATAAATTTGTTTATTTTCAAAATTCTTTACAGTGTAAAGATTTCATCATATGTTATGCAAATTATTATTTTTTTAAATTCATGCTTAAATTTTAACATTACTTTTCTTATGTAAATTTTTAAAATTCCCACTTAAATTTTAACAATTACTTTTGTTATGCAAATAAAAAAAAATCCCCACATAAATTTTAACATTACTTTTGTTATGCAAATTAAAAAGATTCCCACTTAAATTTTTACATTACTTTTCTTATGTAAATTTAAAAAATTCCCACGTAAATTTTAACATTACTTTTGTTATGCAAATTGTTAAAAAAGATTCCACTAAAATTTTAACATTACTTTTGTTATGCAAATTAAAAAAAATTCCCACGTAAATTTTAACATTACTTTTGTTATGCAAATTTAAAAAAATTCCCACGTAAATTTTTACATTACTTTTGTTATGCAAATTAAAAAAAATTCCCACATAAATTTTAACATTACTTTTGTTATGCAAATTAAAAAAAAATCCCACGTAAATTTTTACATTACTTTTGTTATGCAAATTAAAAAAAATTCCCACGTAAATTTTTACATTACTTTTGTTATGCAAATTAAAAAAAATTCCTACGTAAATTTTGACATTACTTTTGTTATGCAAATTAAAAAAAAAACCCACTTAAATTTTAACATTACTTTTGTTATGCAAATTAAAAAAAATTCCCACATAAATTTTAACATTACTTTTTTTATGCAAATTAAAAAAAATTCCCACGTAAATTTTTACATTACTTTTGTTATGCAAATTAAAAAAAATTCCCACTTAAATTTTAACATTACTTTTGTTATGCAAATTAAAAAAAATTGCCACGTAAATTTTAACATTCTTTTGTTATGCAAATTAAAAAAAATTCCCACGTAAATTTTAACATTACTTTTGTTATGCAAATTAAAAAAAATTCCCACTTAAATTTTAACATAACTTTTGTTATGCAAATTAAAAAAAATTCCCACGTAAATTTTTACATTACTTTTGTTATGTAAATTAAAAAAAATTGCCACGTAAAGTTTTACATTACTTTTGTTATGCAAATTAAATAAAATTCTCACTTAAATTTTAACATTACTTTTGTTATGCAAATTTAAAAAAATCCCCACGTAAATTTTTACATTACTTTTGTTATGCGAATTAAAAAAAATTCCCACTTAAATTTTAACATTACTTTTGTTATGCAAATTTAAAAAAATTCCCACGTAAATTTTAACCTTACTTTTCTTATGCAAATTAAAAAAAATTCCCACGTAAATTTTAACATTCTTTTGTTATGCAAATTTAAAAAAATTCCCACGTAAATTTTTACATTACTTTTGTTATGCAAATTAAAAAAATTCCCACTTAAATTTTAACATTACTTTTGTTATGCAAATTAAAAAAAATTCCCACGTAAATTTTAACATTACTTTTGTTATGCAAATTTAAAAAAATTCCCACTTAAATTTTAACATTACTTTTCTTATGCAAATTAAAAAAAATTCCCACGTAAATTTTTACATTACTTTTGTTATGCAAATTGTTAAAAAAATTCCACTGCAATTTTTACGTTACTATTTATTATGCAAATTATAGAAAAAATATCCCACTTAAATTTTAACTTTACTTTGGTTATACAAATTATTTTTTAAATTTTCCACTTAAATTTTAATTCTGCTTTTGTGATGAAAGTTCTTTAACTCTGTCATACAAATAAAAATGTTGGGTGCTTATGCTGATTAGCGGCCATATGAAAAAATTATTTTTATATAAAAACAATAATATATACTTATTAAGCATTATATTCTTACTAACTGTACGAAAAAGTAGAAAAAATTATCCATTAGAACTTTAATTACAAGTATTTTTCCATTCTGCGTATCATAACAGCGACTCGTTCAGTAAGCCTCCATCTTGTTTTTTAAGAAGATTTCAGTTATCTGCCCTTGAAATATTAAATAAGAAGATGGAGGCTGAGTGAACAAGTCGCTGTTATGATACATAGAATGGAAAAATACTTGTAATTAAAGTTCCAGTGGATAATTTTTTCTACTTTTTTAGTACAGTGAGTAAAAATATAATGCTTAATAAGTATATATTATTGTTTTTATATAAAAATAATTTTTTCATGTGGCCGCTAATCAGCATAAGCACCAAATATTGCAGTTCATGTGGTCAGTTTGTCTTCCGTGCATCATCCAACAAAGATATTTTAAATCTAATTCACCTGTTTTTTGTGGAGACATAATTGCTTATTGACTAAATAAATCTTGTTTATGTTTCAGGTGTTTTTTATTGATTATGGCTTTGAAATGATTGTTCCTGTCTCTGATGTCCGAATATTAAAGGATACTTTTGCCAATGATGCTTCATTTGCCTTGAAGTGTCACTTATCAGGATACATTCCCGCAGGTGGCAACACCGACTGGACACGGACAGCTTGTGAATCAACATTAGAAGAATTAAAAGGCAAGAAATATTTCATTGTCAAACAGGTGAGTCTCAGAAACAATCGTAAACTTTGTCTATTTAAAAAAAAAAAACATTTTTTGGGGGTCTTTATCCCAAATAGAAACATGCTGAATCTTTATGGTAATTCTATTTTTGCATCTTGTTTTTTATTTATTTATTTTTAATTAAAAATTCTTTTGTTTATTTTGTAGCAGTATGAATGTGTGTGTGGATTGGTGAAACTAAAATTGTTTTTTATTTGAGAAAAATGGACAGTTGTCTTCTGACGAGTCATGTCAAATCTTGACTCATCATCTTCTTACAGCAAAAATTCCATTACATTTTTCTCTCTCTTTCTCACTTTTTTTTCTCCTTTTATTGTATTATTTTCTTTTCTTTATATCATATTGTGGTATCATCCATACTTAGATAAACAATGGACTCTTCCAATAAGTATATAATTCTTTGACTGTAATCCACTCTGTGAGTCAAGTAATAATATAACCATATTCTTCTTTTCAACATGTGTATTTGTTTTATTTATTATGCCCCTTCAGGACATAATACATATTTTATTCTTTTTCTCGTTTAGGGTCAGATTCAAGGTTCTTCAATGCCTGTTGACTTACTGCTTGAAAAAATTATTCCAGAAACTGCTTTGGAACCAGCTGGCAAAGAATATTACAGTTTGGGTAAAACACTTAAAGAGAATGGCTTGGCGCTTCCTGAAAGACGGTAAATTTTTATTTAAACGTCTTTTTAAAAAATTTGATTTTAAACTTTCCTGCTTTTAAATTCTAGTAGATGTATTTTTATGATATTCATTAAAGTTATTGGTGCTTGTGTATATCAACCCTGACATGTTAGACCGCTCTTAAAAATAAAATAGCTAAAGAAATGTATAAACTTTGTTATGTACTTACGTGGTAGATGAACAAAAGACTGTACACCAAAAATTATGCAAATTCATCCAGTATTTATTCAATTATAAATAAAAAACGATTTTATATCTCGGTAGATATTGCCACCATTTCCAGTGGTCAAGGACGATAACTCATATTTTCACGATTTCGGGGTTTGGGGGTCTCCATTGTTTACAAAAATGTCAAAATGTACGTAAAATCATTTTTTTTCTTTTCTTTATAATTTAATAACTACTGGATGAATTTGCGTAATTTTTTCTGCACAATCTTATTTTCAGCTAACACGTAAGTACATAATAAAGTTTATACATTCTTTAAATATTTCAATGTCAGGGTTGATATGCACAAGCACCGAGTTATTTGATCTTTGCTGTATTTACTGTGGATATTGAATCTTGAAGAAGAATGTCTTTGAAAAGGCTTTTAATTTAAACGTCCTGCTACTGGTCACTCCCAAATCTCATATATCCTCAAATTCATCAACATGGAACTTTCCGACCTTTCTTTTCACTTCTATCAATTGATTATTTTATAAATAAATTGTATGACCTTTTGTGTTGATAATTATCATCCTTATGGTTTATCGTCCATTTTACGTGCTGACACATGTGTGGACGACTTTTTTTAGAAATTGACTTCCAAACTCTGACTTGATCTTTATTTATCAAGTCCATCCTTATCACTTCTTCCATGTTTTCCTTGTCTTTCCCCTCTGAACTGATCCTACTACTTCAACTGTTTTACATCTATTAACCCAAAAATTCTCATCAATTCTTTCAATGTGGCCATATCATAAAAGTCTCCTGTTCTGCACGCATTCCCTATACTATCCAGATGTAATCTGAGGTTAGCAGATCTAAGCCTGTCTTCAAGGCACCCATTATACATATATTGTATTATTCTTATATTATTTCTCTCAATGCATGCATATCCTCAACCCTCACTGGTCTGGTTTAACATCCATACAGCATCATTATCGTACTGTATCCACATGTCTAATAGACTCTTCTCTTAATCGACAGTTGTAACACTGTGCTGGTTAGTAATGACAGAAGTTCATTGAACTTACTCCATCCACTCCTAACTCTTGCAATCACACTAGCGCCTTCTACTCCTTGTGTCCCAATGGCATCACCTTTCACATCTGATCTCTCATCCGTTTCGATTGTCTTACACTTCTTGCACATAAACTGATTATCATCTCTCAACCTACCTGTAATTCAACTGCACTTCTTGTGTACACAATGCTTACAAAATTCCATAAAACCAAAAATCTCAATCCACTCTTCAGTGCCAGCAAGACGGGTGTAAAACTGACTGCAACTGACAAATGTCGATCTATGTCAAACTTGAGTGTGACCGGCTGACAGAAATGCTCTGTCAAACTTGAGTGTGACCGGCTGACAGAAATGCTCTGTCAAACTTGAGTGTGACCGGCTGACACAAATGCTCTGTCAAACTTGAGTGTGACCGGCTGACACAAATTCTCTGTCAAACTTGAGCGTGACCGGCTGACACAAATTCTGTCAAACTTGAGCGTGACCGGCTGACACAAATTCTCTGTCAAACTTGAGCGTGACCGGCTGACACAAATTCTCTGTCAAACTTGAGCGTGACAGGCTGGCAAAAATAACATATCAAACTTGAGCAGGACAGTCTCCCCATAAAAAGAAAACTATTAGTTTTGTTTTTCTTTCAGAAAACCTGAAATGAAGGTGAACGCAGACCCTGAAAAAATGGACAAGAGTACCAACAAACTCTGCTACAAACCCTATCCTGTACCTTCTAAAGACATCCTCTATATTGTTCCATCCTATGTAAATGAGGAATGTATAATTTATGCTCATGAGTGTTTACCATCAGAAGGTAAATTTTTATTTCTTATATATTTTTCTCTGATTTCATTGACTCTTATAGCTTTCCAACTGAACCAAGCATATAATTGAAGTTAATTCTTAATCCCATGCTGGTATCCTTGCTAGTTCATATTTTGTTTATAGACTTTAATGCCTACTAAACACTGGATTAATTTTATGAGTATATAAAAAAAAAATGTATAAATTTTGGTTAAAAAAAAAAAATCTTATCAAAAACTCCTTATAAAAATATGTTAATAATTTTTTTTTTTTTTAAATTTTCAGATGCTCCTCAACCATTGAAAGTGTTAAATGAGTGCCTAAAACCTTATACGAACGAGTGTCTTTCTGAACCGAGCACTGTCGATTGGAAAGTTGGTGATTCTTGTCTCAGTTTCTATGAACCTGAAAAGGTTTGGGCCCGGGCAAAGGTCATCGGTATTGAAGACAAACTAATTAAGGTAAATTCGATTTGATTAAAAAAATACTATCATGTACTAAACCTCACTATGCTGTTCAAAAATGTGCCTACCTCTCAAATAAAAGATATTTAAGACAAATTTGGGTGATGGTGCTGTATAGTTAAAAAGAGGTGAAAAAAACAAGTTTACAACATATCTTTTACCAAATGCAAGAAAATTTAATTTTCTATCGACTTGCATATCTTTTCAGTTTTGTAACTTTTTTAAGTGTTTGTTTTTTTTGGTTTTTTTTTTTTTTCTTTTTTTTTAGATTAATAACTGAAAAATCATGACGGTTATTGTATTTTTGTTTAATTTTCGACTTTTCAGTTGTTAAACATACGACAGCAACTCTTCACATCAAATAAAAAAAATGGCAGCTGTTTTGAATCCGCTATTTACAAGCCTCCAAGGCAACGATACAAAATCTAAAAAAAGCAAACACTTAAAAAAAGTTCCAAAACTGTAAAACTATATGAGTCGCTAAAAGATTCAATTTTCTTACATTTGGTAAAAGTTATTTGTTGTAAATCTTTTTTTTTTTTTTCACCCCTTTTTTCTATTTGATAATTTTTTTCTATTCTTTCATTTCAGAACCATTTAAAAAATTTGAAAATCTTAGCTGTGGTTAAGTGCTCCTTGAAAGTTGTGAGATGTGAGCTAGTGAAAATATCGACAGATGATGAAGCAGCGGTTAGCAGGTATTCTGACTGTGTCCACACAAGAAAATTTGGCAAGAAGCGGCAAATTCAAGCAAAGCAGTGTTGACTGTGGAAAGAGAGATGGGCATCAGAGTGGCGATTATGAAGAAAGTACTGATTAAAGATCTTTGTTGGCCTTTTGGCTAAGATCAAAGTGTAGTATCTGTTCTGATGGATACTGCACCCCATAGACTGGTATTGTCTTGGCCTTCGGGGCTTGATTTACGCCGGTCTATGGGTTTGTCCTGTGCAGTTCTAGGAGGTCCACCCTCCCAGGCTTCGCCTCCCCTCTTTGGCGAGGAGTAAGTTTATTGCTTACTGCCTGAGGCGCCCCTACCGGGGAATACCGATGGGGCTGCCCAGGCAATTTTTAAACCCCACTTTCCCGACCCGACCTTGGGTCACATCTTACTTGTGGTAGTAAGATAAGAACTGGCCTTGTGCCTAACTCCTGGAGAGGAGTAAATCAATACTCCTCATAAGAGAGTTGCAAGGGCCAACTACGCACCGGGAAAGCCCAAAAGAACTGTCTTAGGAATACTAAGAAACTCTTCAACATAGTCAAACATCCAGTTGAGCTGGGAATGCTCTGGTTCACTTCAGGAACAGTTGCACAATGTGCAGAATAAGAGATGACTAGCCTACAGTCTTTACAAAAAGGGTCAAATTTATCTTGAAAACTCTGTAAATCACTTCCAGCACCTGTGGGAGAAACCAAAGATACAATTAAATAACTTTCTAAAACTTATTAAATGACGATGTTATAAATAGATTATATATTACAAAATCACCAATAGGGTTGATGTGCTGTTGAAGAAATGCCAATCCCTATCGTCTATATTGAACACTAACTGAAGTATCCGTCTATGTCAGAAGAGAGGTTGTAATAATCTTATTATAATAGTTTTAGCATCTGTCTAATTGAAAATGCAAAGCTTTTCTCAAAAGAGATGTAATATTTTCAAATATATTTTTTAATCTGAAATCTTGAAAATTGTTTATATAAAAAATAAGACAATAATATTGCTGTCAATTATAGAATGAATTTGTCAGAATAGAACTTAATTGGTATTTAATGATTATTGATCAAATTTAATGTAAATCTAAAATATTTTAATTTTCAATACCTCAAATAAAGTGAAATTTGGGGAATATTTATTAATTAGTGCCTCATACCTATTGCTAAAATTTCACAAAAAATCTGAGATATCTGAATTTTCACAAGCGGCTTTCTATACTATTTATACCCCTTTGCATAAAACTAAATATAGCCCACATTAGAACCTCTTACGACTAGGAGCTGTATTCCAAATTCATAATGATCGATTAACCAGGTTCTGCCTGGGTGGAGAGATAAATAAAATGAGTTATAAAAATTCTCTCTGATAAACCTGGCTGAAATGAAATATTAGTTCCAAGTATCATCATCATATTCGATTTAACATGCTTCTCGCTGCTAGCATGTGTTGGATAGCTTTTAGAAATTGACTCTCAAACTATCTCTGACCAAGTCTTTATTTATCTCTCTTTCTCTCAGATACATCCTTATCGTTTCCTCCCATGTCTTCCTTAGCCCCTGCTAACTGACCTTGTTACCTCAACTGTTCTACATCTATTAATCCAAGCACTTTCATCCATTTTATCAATGTGATCAAACCAATGAAGTCTTTTTTTCTGCACGCATCTCCCTATATTGTCCAGATCTGAGATCATCAGAACTGAGCCTGTCTTCAGAACTCGCATTACACATCCATTGTATCATTCTCCACTGTACCCTATATAAGTTAATCATCTAAAAAGAATCAATTGTGGTTTATTGGTTGAGAATTGTTATCAGAAAACTTCACGGTTGAATGGAAATTGATTTTTTTTTTTTTTTTTTTTTTTTTTTTTTTCTTCTCAATATTTCCTTTTTTTATAATTTCAGGTTTGCTACATAGATTTTGGAAATGAAGAACTTATTTCTCGGAAGAATATTCGTGCTGACATTGAGCCAGTCATGCACATTTCACCCCTTTGCTTACGTCTTGTACTGTACGGAATTGTGCCCGTATGTATTATGTTACTTTTGTCCTTTCTGTTTCATTGTGTTCATATTATCTATGCGTATGTCGACAGCTGCATTTCACAGATATCTGTATCCGAGGTCCTTGTCACTGCAACGATGTTGGCTCCGATACTTTGAACGTGCAGCTTGTCGCCCAGAAGAGGGATCTCATCTGTGAGGTACTTCTCCCTGGACCTCTTCCTGTCTGGCGCAAACGTGTCAGTAAGCAGCTGAAGACTTGGGAGACAACCATCTTTGGCAGTGGAATCATGAGTTGCTAGTCATCGTATGTGAGCTTGCTTAGAACCACTATGTGTGGGCTGCTATGGTTCGAGATGTGATGCATGCCAGGTAGGAAGCCGGCTAAACTCAACTAGGTTAAATGCCACCATAAGTACAAGTAAAAAGTACAGGTGCAATTATGTAATTATTATAAATCAAGTTGTGTGTAAAGTTACATGTACAAGGATGCGTGTGAATTTTTGTGCATTTGTGAACTTGCACCAATATTAATGCATTTTAATAAAACGTCATGAACTTTGGTACTTGTCATATTTTACAGTCCGTGCAATGTTAGAATACCCGTCCCAGGACGGGTAAAATTAATTCCCTGAACAGAACATTTTTGCACCACTTTTATGTTCGTTTACAAAGATATAATGATACTAAATCTTATATCTAGAATCCTTATTCTAATTTGGTGCTTATATAGATGAGGGCACATATGAAAAACGCATTTCCAAATAAAAACTATTGTTTATACTTATGTATCAGGCAAAAATAACTATCCTCACAAAAAATTGGGAAAAATCATTGAGTAGAATTTTAATTAAAAATAAAAATCAGTTTTATTGTATTTTGCCGACCACCATTGATTTATTACTTGTTTATATGACAGACTGAGTTATGTCCCCCTGATTTACGTGTTTTTCGCTCTATCAATGGCAGATCCGTAAAATACAATAAAACTGATTTTTAATTAAAGTTCTACTCGATAATTTTTGCTAATTTTTTGTAGATACCTATTTTTGCCTGATACGTAAGTGTATCAAAGAGTTTTCCAGTTAATTTATTTGGAACTGCGATCTTCACCCGTGTAACTGCGTTTTTCATATAATAGGAGTTGTTTACTTTAAGTTTAAAAATGAGCAAACAAAAATTAAAATGATGATGCTTATTTATATACATGTGAAATATGGCAGTTCAAAATGAAATAACAGGAAAACTTATGGATATACTTACTTATCAGTTGAAAGTATTAGTGTACACCAAAAATTACGGAAAATTATTGAGTAAAATTTTAATAAAAAATTAAATTAGTTTACTATTCAAAGTCAACGAACTCCAAGCGACAAAACCGCGTGGTGTCTTCATATTAGAAGAGGGATAATCTTCTACGACATGCAAATGTCGTTCGGAGTTCGTAGACTATGAATAGTAAATTAATTTTATTTTTTATTAAAATTCTACTCGATAATTTTCCGTAATTTTTGGTGTGTACTAATACTTTAAACTGATAATTAAGTATTTCTCTAAGTTTTCCTGTTATTTTATTTTGAACTGCCATATTTCACATGTATCTCTTTATAAATAAGCACCGAAATGACTTCTCTGCATCCTGGACAATTTTAGAAGAATTGTTTGATTTACTTATTTATCTCGGCTATTGTAAAATTTTTAGCAATTATTAATTTATTTTTATTTTTGTTTTCAGACAAATTCTGAAGAATGGTCAAAAGAGGTGGTGGATTTGGTACATTCCTCTGTGGTTGGAAAACTCTGTGGCATTCAGTTGATGGTAAGTTTTGAGATCTTTCACGGCTCAATTCCTCTACGTTGTGTCTTTGAAGCATGTGGTTATACAAAAGTTTCCCACCTCTTTACGCAGTCCTTTGCAATCTCAACTATCATTGAACTCTGTAAGATCTTTCAAGCTGCACTGGTTCAGTAATAACGAGTAGACAAAGCAGTGCTGTATCTCGTATGGTTGGATCGGTTGTCCACAGTTGCAGTCTGGTCTCTTTCTGAGATATTGTTAGAGGCTGGATATGGCCCAGGAAGCTTAATCTTAACTTTAGTCGTATGACTGTTTGTTCACATCCATAAAGAAGATGCAGTTCACCACTGGTAGCCTTTGTGATGTATACGCTGCTGGCAACATCTGCAGGCTCAACGATTCAACAGTATAGAAAATGTTATCAGTAAATTGAGTTCAGATTTTTAGTTAAGACAGTCATTATTTACTTTCATTCCAAAAGTCTTGGAAGAGCAATGTGCCACCCTTCTCTAAAAAAAAAAAAAGAATATGTTTTGGCGATTGGTGTCTATCAAAGTCTTCATTAGGGCTGTCGGGTGATTTGATGGTTTGAGCACACAGCTCGTTGTTCAGAGGAAGAATTAATCTGTGAGGTAATCGTCTTTAATTCTCTGGCTGAGTGGGGAAAGCGTGTTGGTGGTCAGCTGAGGATGTGGCGACAACCATAATGGAGGACAACTGAGCTCTCAGGTCCAAAAGTGGTCGTCTTCGATGGTGAAATCGTGATTGGCTAACCATCTCGTGCGATCTCACTCGGGACCGCTGTGAGTGAGCCACCATGGCTGAGACGTGATGCAGGTCAGGGAAGAAGTCAGCTCATGCCCAGGATGACACCATTGCAAATAAAAGTACATAAGACTCAAGTAATTCCCTACTCAGGGATGTGAGTTATCCGCTTTTTAGTGGAATTTCGCTTTTTAAAAATCAGAAAAGGCAGATATCCGCTTTAATCACTAGAGTATCCCATGGATGTGAGTTATCTGCTTTTTGGTCGAAATCCGCTTTTTTTTTAATAATAAAGCCAATTTCTGCCAAAGCGCTTGAGCCTTACCTCTGATTTGGTTGGATTTTATTTCCCTCTCTCTCTCTCTTCCTTTCTCTTGCTTTATCTTTCTCCTTTCCTGTTCTTTCTTTTTTTCTTTTATGTTCCTATTCTCTCTTATGACAACTCTCTATGAAAACTGAAAATATTAATTTTGCCGTAAAGACTAAGACTTCAAACAATTCATGATGGGGGTCAGGTAGACTTCCTCCCTCCTTCTCCCCACATAAGAATTCGGTGTTTCTCCCTGAACCACTCAGGCAGACCACGCAAAGGAACTTTCCTGATCTTCTCATAGAGTTCAGGTTAGGACCAGCAATCATTATCTTTGTCTTTGCCATATTGACTTGGAAGTCCTCGTCCTCCATACTATTCTTCCAGGAGTTGATTTTCTCAACTAGAGCTTTGAGTGAAGTGTCAACAATTGCAAAGTCGTCCGCATACAGGAACTCCCACGGGCACTCATGTCTCAGTTCGAATGACAGGGATTCCAAGACGATGATAAAGAGAAGGGGGCTCAATACCGAACCCGGGTGCACACCGACCCTCCACACTGAATGGCTCACTGTACCCGTCCCTTACATGCACACGGGTTCTAGCGTTCAAGTACACTGACTGCACAGATGGTATCAGCCATTCCTCCAGTCCCATCTTCCTCATCGCCCACTATATGACCCTCCAATATATATATTACCAAGTCACACTTCCGCAAAATATAAAAATGTGGATCGCTGGATGCAGAAAAGAAAAGACAGAATTCTCATGACTCTTTTTAGAGTAAGAGAGAGAACAAGAAATCAACAATGGCTAACACAAGCTAGATTTCAAAATATTTATTTTACAGGGGAAAATATACAGGTATAAAACAAATAAAAAGTAATAATATGTATGTCAAATAGAGGTGAGAAACACATACACAAAAAGTGGTAAAATAATTGTACTAATATATAGAAGACAAATATCATTAACAGTAAATTATACAGATAGATGTAGAAAGCAGTCATGGATTTTCCACAAAGTCCTACTAGTATATATATATATATATATATATATATCAAATTCTAAACTTTAAAGACCCTCAAAACCTATTAAACTGTAGAAGCGAAATAGCAAACAACTGTATACACAGAATAAACTTTACTTTAGGATAATAATAAATAATAAAATAATTAAATAAATAACTAAACTAAACCGACATCTAAAATAAAAAAAATAGAAATAAAACTATCCCAAGCACACATGTGTTAAAATAAGGTCGCCTATTAATTTGACACATTTACAAAAGAAATGCGTCATCCCTATACAAAACTAAACAAAAGAAGAAAATGTAAAGTCACTTGGACTCTTGTTTGTGAGAAGCCCTGCCATTGGCTAATGAAAACATTAACCTGTGGGAAGGAATAATAATCTCATTGGTTAACTAGCTAAACACCACGTCGATATATAAAAACACTCAGTAACATGAATTCCATGCATTTTAGCCTAGTGATTCTCTAACGCGGACGTCTCTGTGTAACTGAATTACCATAAATATATTTTCATAACTTATTACCTAGCTCTACTCACGTATTGAACACTGTTGAAGTAAATACTGAAAATAGATACATAATATATTATATCTCCTTATAATATTATATGTGGATGCATGAAATAATTATATATATATTTTTTTTTTTCTTGTAGAAGGTTCCCGCTGATGGTGGTCCTTGCGAAGTGTGTCTAATCCGCCCTGATGGTAAAGAACTTGGTGACATTTTGTGTGATCGACAAATTGCTCTTCGCAGACCCAATTTGAAATATATGGATGAACAAAGTGTGAAAATCGGAAAAGCTCTGCAGGTATTTTTGAAAGTTAACTTTTGAAGGTACTTCTGCAGTTCACAGACCGTGCTGAAATAATAATGTTATTAAAAAGAAATTAATTAATGTACTGAACCGGTTTTCGTCCACACTCATCAGAGTAAAACGTGGAAGTGATTGAATACGACTAAAACCTAAAAAAATTTGTAATGAAAACTAGTGACAAGTTTAGGAGAAAAAAAAAAAAAAAAAAAAAAATTATGGGGAGGAGAGTCATAAGTTGATCACATTAAGTCCTAAAAGCCATTCCTTTTGCTTACAAAGGGAAGGTTTGATTGACTTGATATATATGGCTTCTAGGAAAACCGGTTCAGTACATTAATTAATTTCTTTTTAATCGTTTTCTCTCGTTTTTATATTTGTTTAATCTCATTCTACCCTCCCAAAAATGTCCCAAACGTCCGTATTCCTCGCCGTTATCAAATTTTGTACCACGAAAAATTTATTTAAATAATGTTATTATTTATAAACCCATTCTTAACATTTGTTAACTATTCTGTACTTTCACCTAACAATTTAATAAACAAAAGATACCATAAAAAATGAATTTAACTTGAAAATCCTATCTAAAAACACGGTCCATAAACTGCAGAAGTACCTTTTTGAAATAGGAGCCGAATCGATTCTTGGCTCTAATTTGAATTTTCATTTTTTAATTCATATTAGTTTTCTCTAAAAAATAAATTAAAACTTTCACCGAGAAGTGATTTAAGGGAAGAGAAAAGAATAAAGCATTCATACTTGTCTATCTCCTAAGCAATATTTAATATGCTGGGTTAAGAGTTATAATTTGTAGTTGTTCTAAAACCCAATATTTTTATGGGAAAAGAAAAACATAAAGCATTCATACTTGTCTATCTCCTAAGCAATATTTAATATACTGGGTTAAGAGTTATAATTTGTAGTTGTTCTAAAACCCAATATTTTTAAGGGAAAAGAAAAACATAAAGCATTCATACTTGTCTATCTCCTAAGCAATATTTAATATGCTGGGTTAAGAGTTATAATTTGTAGTTGTTCTAAAACCCAATATTTTTAAGGGAAAAGAAAAACATAAAGCATTCATACTTGTCTATCTCCTAAGCAATATTTAATATGCTGGGTTAAGAGTTATAATTTGTAGTTCTAAAACCCAATATTTTTAAGGGAAAAGAAAAACATAAAGCATTCATACTTGTCTATCTCCTAAGCAATATTTAATATGCTGGGTTAAGAGTTATAATTTGTAGTTGTTCTAAAACCCAATATTTTTAAGGGAAAAGAAAAACATAAAGCATTCATACTTGTCTATCTCCTAAGCAATATTTAATATACTGGGTTAAGAGTTATAATTTGTAGTTGTTCTAAAACCCAATATTTTTAAGGGAAAAGAAAAACATAAAGCATTCATACTTGTCTATCTCCTAAGCAATATTTAATATGCTGGGTTAAGAGTTATAATTTGTAGTTGTTCTAAAACCCAATATTTTTAAGGGAAAAGAAAAACATAAAGCATTCATACTTGTCTATCTCCTAAGCAATATTAAATATGCTGGGTTAAGAGTTATAATTTGTAATTGCTCTAAAACCCAATATTTTTAGAATATTACCTTAACAGGATTATCGATTAGGACATTAGGAGGAACTGGTGCTGGTGTGTTAACAAAAGTTAGGAGTGGGTGGAATAAGTTCAGGAAACTTCTGCTATTACTAACCAGCAGAGCATAACTACTGTTGACCAAAGGTAGTTTATCAGGAATGTGTGTGCTGCCATCGTCAAAATGATATTTATCACCTTGCCTAGACAGCCAGTTAACTCGGAATCACACGGAGACAAAGGAAGCAATGAAAAACAAACGAATTCCATTTAAAATAAAAATCCTTTATTCTCTGTAAAACAGGTAAAAAAATCTGAAAATAAACAAAAGGTAACTCACTACGACGAAGAAGAAGAAACAAGTATTCATAGATAAACGAAAGGAAAAAAGATGAAGCAAATCAGTACAATAAGATAGATGACTTAATTTTACTATTAGGGGGAGCAAGGCGAAGATGGGGTCGCCATACTAGGGAGATAGAAATCTCAGGGGACGCCGTCGTAGGAAACCTGAGCGACGCCGGGAATGAGTTGTAACATTGTTACGACGGGGAGACATTGTTAATGAAAACATGGGAGGAATAATAAGGAGGATTAGCTTAGCAAGGAAAGGAGAGAATTAATTTACATACCAAGTTATGTTAGCGGGGTGTTGGAATCTGCGGCGCAAAGCGCCTTGTTTTTCATTTACAAACTACAGGGAAATGACGACGGTTGAAAAAAACGCCAAAAGAACAAGTCTCTAGCAAGTCACGCTAACGAGAGTGGGTGATAATTATTATTAGAATAAATAAATCGAAAATGAAGAATTAAAGCAGGATAAAACTAGCTAAAATCCTCATAGGAGAACGCAGAATAAAAGGAATGAAGAAAAAGAAAGACGAAAAGAAACATGTTGTAGTGAGCATGAAATGCAAACTCAAGAAAAAACGGTGAAGGGATGAATCTGTCTCTGATGGAAAGAAGGAGCGGGTACGAAACATGACAATGTGTACGCAGTATGCTGATGTATGGAAGTGAAACTTGGTCAATGAGGGTTGAGGATATGTGTTACATGGAAAGAGATGATATTAGAATGATACAATAGATTTTTAAAGTGAGTCTTAAAAGCAGGCGTAGATCTGATGACCTCGGAGAAAAATTAAATCTGAACAGTATAGGGAGATGTGTGCAGAACAGGAGACTTTATTGCTTTGGTCACATTGCAAGAATGGATGAGAGTGATTGGGTTAGTAGATGTAGAACGATTGAGATAACAGGGTCGGTTGGCATATATATATATATATATATATATATATATATACGGAGAGGAGGGAGTCATAAATATATATTTACTACCTGATCTGCCAGCTTGCTATCGCTTCGCAAACTTCATTACTTCAAATATTAAAATATTAATTTTAAATCATAAAAGTGAACTACGTGTGTCTGACTCGCTTGAATAATCACGTATGAAAATTTATTTTTGTGAGAAAAGAAAGGAAAGCTTAATCCTTAAAATAGCTGATAATAATAAAGAAAGAAAAGACTAATCATATATGCAAATTTGATTTTTATGAGGAAAGTAGAGGAGGCTTAATCTCCATAACTGATAATAAAATATAAAGGAATGAATGTCTTTTTCTTTTAATAGACACGAAAAAAAATGTTAATATTTTGGTGACTAAAATAAGCATGCAGATGCTTTATTTATAGATTCAGGAGGGAGAGAGAGAGAGGTTTGTTTATTTATTTTTAATAAAACTTATCTCGCCTATTTTTTTTTCTAAAACTTTACTTGCGATTTGTTCTTTTTTTGTTTTTTGTTTTCCTTTTTTTGTAAGTTTTACCTCAATTTGTCCAGTAAGATTTACTTCACGGGTGGTAATAGTAGGAAATTAATTGTTATTGATAAAAATAAATTACTTACTACACTCCCGGGCAACGTCAGATAACTCTGCTAGTTTGTAAATAATAGAAATTCCATTTATAACTTTGTTGTAAACATGAATATTTTATTAGTTTCCAAACAGATTTATTTATAAACTTTGAAAATTGAGAAACCAGAAAACTTGACGCAAGATTTTGTCAAATAAATTAAATATTTATTAAATCTTTTTTTTTTTTTTTTAAATCCAAATTTTTGGTTGACGAAATCTTGCGTCAAGTTGTCTGGTTTCTCAGTTTTCAAAGTTTATCATTTCAAGGGCGTTTCTAACTGTAGTAACACTTATCTCATTATTAGATTCATTTATCTTTTAATCATGACCGTAAGGGAAAGAAAGAAAGAATAAATCAATTTGCCTTTTCACTTGCAACTTGCTGAAAATCAAGTCAGTCCCTTTAAAGAACGGAACATTTGAACACAAATGTTAAATATTTGTCCATGAAATCAAATGATATTGCGAGAAAGAGCTATTTGTTATATTAAAATCTAAACAATCATTGAATTAAAGAAACAATAACAAATAATAGTTAATTAATAAAATCTCCTTTTTCAAAACCAATATGCAAATTAGTTAACCTTGCGACTGATATTGCATATGCATAAAACAGCATATAAAAAGGATGGTGCATCTGTGCTGCCATCGTCAAAATGATATTTATCATCTTGTCTAGACAGCCAGATAACTCGGAATCACACGGAGACAAAGGAAGCAATGTAAAACAAACGAATTCCATTTAAAATAAAAATCCTTTATTCCCTGTAAAACAGGTAAAAAATCTGAAAATAAAAAATAAACAACAGGTAACTCACTACGACGAAGAAGAAGAAACAAGTATTCATAGATAAACGAAAGGAAAAAAGATGAAGCAAATCAGTACAATAAGATAGATGACTTAATTTAACTATTAGGGGGAGCGAGGCGAAGATGGGGTCGCCATACTAGGGAGGTAGAAATCTCGGGACGCCGTCGTAGGAAACCTGAGCGACGCCGGGAATGAGTTGTAACATTGTTACGACGGGAAGACATTGTTAATGAAAACATTGGAGGCATAATAAGGAGGATTAGCTTAGCAAGAAAAGGAGAGAATTAATTTACATACCAAGTTATGTTAGCGGGGGTCAGAATCTGCGACGCAAAGCGCCCTTGAATTTTGTTTACAAACTGCAGGAAAAATGGCGACGGTTGAAAAAAACGCCAAAAGAACAAGTCTCTAGCAAGTCACGCTAACGAGAGTGGGTGATAATTATTATTAGATGAAATAAATCGAAAATGAAGAATTAAAGCAGGATAAAACTAGCTAAAATCCTCATAGGAGAACGCAGAATAAAAGGAATGAAGAAAAAGAAAGACGAAAAGAAACATGTTGTAGTGAGCATGAAATGCAAACTCAAGAAAAAGCGGTGAAGGGATGAATCTGTCTCTGATAGGAAAGAAGGGCCGGGTACGAAACATGACAGCATCTATTGAGTTGAATTAACTTTAAATAGACCATTTTGACTTGACCATTCGTGCGAGAAATGAGCCGAGCTTTCACATTTATTTATTTAGATATATGTACGTGCACTAAAACTTTGTTGATGTTGAATTTTTGGAACTTGTATACTTAATGATGAATATGTCATAATTTTGTATCTTTCTAAGCTGTCATAATTTAATAAGTGCAGTATTTATTGGTCTTGATTGACTTTACCTTTCATTTATGTAATTTTAAGGTGTTGTTTTCTTTGTCTAGTTAAGATACTACCCAAGTCTAAGTATTTGACTTTACTTATTTATTTATATCTAATATATAAAGTAGAGACGTTTTTTCCCCTGTACCTTCTCGGAGTATAGGAAAATAACCACATGCATCACAGACTACTAAACTCACCACTATACTACACTTATTCACTCGAGCGTGTTTTAGTACATTTGTTATTATTTTCTTCTACCTAACACTAAATATTAAATTTTGTGCCCACCATCCACGTCTCTCCGAAAAACCATATAGGTAGTAGCAAAAACTTTTCTCCCTAACAATTCTGTACTGTCACTCTACTCATCGACACCGGGAACTAATAAGCACAGTTTAATTTTCACAAAACACCCAGTTCTTATTTATTATTGGCCTGGTATTAATTTACTACATAATATAAAGTAATACGCAAAGACTTAATGACCGCTCCCGTTCACTCCGATGATTTTCCGCGAATATCAGATTACATTATTTCAAATTCTACCTATGACTTCTACATTTATATTCATTCCGGAATTAAGCAAATGAAATTAACAAACACAGTACCTGCAACATTTATTCATTCAACATGGCGGCTACAATTTCTTGATCGAATCATCTTCCTATTTAATTCAATAAGCGCCAAGATACTCGTAGACCCCGATACATTTACATTTTCAAAATCATACACCTTTAACACGCATGTTATAGAAAACTTGCCCAAATCCATTAATTTCATCAACTACAAATGACCTAAACCGTGTCATTGTTGAACTTTACATTTGGTCGTCAGAAGCTAAATCTTAACATAACATGCATGCCAATATACAAGCTTAGCTTAATTGGCCTATTTTCACATGTATTTTTAAGTCGAACCGTGGCGCAGTCGTTAAGAAGGCAGTTTCATTATCGCCAGTCTCAGCGTTCGATCCCATTCTACTCTGTCACTTTTTCCTTTTTTTTTTTAAATTTAAAACATTCGACAACATGGTAGAGGGGGGTGCCATGCAATAGGTAGTACTTTCTCCCGTGCAACGCCGGGCGACGGGTTCTGCTAGTATATAATAAAGTAAAGTAAATTTTACTCACTTACATTCAGAGATTATAGCTCTGTAAACACAAGCGATATATAGAATTCAACTATGCTCGCGATTTAGGTCGATTCTTAATGTGTGTTTTCAGAACATATGCGCCTGTTTCATTCACTTTCAGTAAATTGTACATTTTTTCCGACTCTCCTGATTCTCTTAAAATAGTCATACATATAGGAAATCTGAGTAACTTTCACGCCCACGCAAAAATCTACTACCACCTTACACCAGGAAATAATCTTCATAGGATACTTTTTCTTGATAATACCATCATTATTTCATTTTTTCTGACTTACTATCGACTCTTTCCTGCTATACTTTAAACCTAAATACGGGTCACTCCCTTCTACTTTTGCAGCGATTTGATTAGGTGTTCCAGAGATTTTTTTATACATTCCAGAATTGACCAAATAACAGAATGACCTGATTGTTTGTTACCGACCGCATTCATTATTTGTTATTGTTTGCATAAATTTTCTTTTTTCCTATTTTTCTCCTCATACAATTTCTGTAACAACATAACCTTTCTTCCCTGGTTACTTATTTTTGTGTTTTCATTTATTTACACACTTTCCTCATCATATATACTTTCCTATTCTAAAATACAAGAATACGGACAGAAACATACAAATGGATAGTCCAAACATGGTGGCTACATATTTTCTGTCTCTGTCCTTCTTTTTTCCATTACCATTCTTTTTCTTATCTTTCACAACAAACAACACTTTTGTCTTTTAGTGATATTTCTATTGCGCCTAAATCTATCTCTCCTGCCGGATACATTCGGTTATTTACTTTTGTCTTCTTAGCCATCATTTCTCTATTTGCATTCAATTACACTATTTTGCCGTCATACCTAATTTTCTGTTCTCAGATAATCAAATGCGATTTCAGATCAAAACCAAACGCTTCTTCTTCTACCAAGGGAACAAAGATTTTTTTCTTATTTTCTTTTTGTAGATGTGGGCCTGTAATCAAACCTATTTAAAAAGTATTATTACTATTAAACAAAATCCACATAACGTTTTTAAAGAAAAAACACTTGAGATATTAGTCAAAAACAATTTCTTGCTTTAACTATCCATTTGTGACCTATATGCGTTATACCTTAGGGCGACAGCAACAAAGCCGCTGTCGACTGGTACAACATTTTTAATAAACAATGTTTGATTTTATTATCTGTTTCTTACAAAACATACACTCTCCATTAAACCTACCAATAACCCTAAGTCCTTGTGACAAAAAACAACCTCCCAACGAACCAAGAAGAAAAGAAAGAGAGTAGTTTCCACCAGGACTTACAGTTAGTGGTAGGATTAAGTTTTTTTGTCTACACTAATATCTACTCATAATTCCTGATATTTTCACAATAAATATGAAAAAAAAAACTGTATACTGAAAATTTCGTTAAGATCAGATAATTCTGATATTTCGTGGATTATTTTCAATCAGATTTTAAAATTAAAAAAATTTTTTTGGGGTTTGAAAGACACAAATTACTTTCACTTTCATTGTTGATCCCTAGTTTAACGGGATCTTTTACGTGGTGACCAGAGTCTGCATCACCATTTTGGGTTTCTCTCTTAAAAGCATCCTTTGGATGAAGACGAATGACATAGAATATTTATAATGTAGTTTCATTTAATTCCATGACATCACCGTCCAGTCTGTGGGTTGCGACACAAATTCTTAGGACCTTTGATTACCATTTTCTTATCTCGGCAGAGGTCACATGCAGGTGCCGCAGATCATCGCTGAACCACTCACGTACTGAGCGCTGAATTTTTTTTTATAGAAAAATGATTTTTTACACCTATTTTTCAAATGACTCTGTAACCTTAACTTTGCGTTGTATGCCCAAACAATGTATATGACATTTGTAGCATATAAGTAGGACTATCAGAATAAATTGTAAAATTTTACTAATTTGCATATTATGATTGCGGACATCTTGAAGTTAACTATCCACTCATGGAAAATTGGCATTTTCTTATGCACATATTAGTCAATTGCTGAATTTATTGTTTATATTTTTGCTGTTGTGTCTTATATCACAAATAAAACCAGTTTTGGATGTAGTATCGTCTGCTATTAGAGGTGGTAGACTTGTCGCAATTTTGCGACAGCCGCGCTGAGAGGGTTAAATGATGCCTCTTTCAAAATACTCCTCACTCATGTTTGACCAATGAGACCATTTTGTATCTATCAGGCCCATCCCTCCCTCCCTTCCTTATTATTTCACATCATGAGTCAAATACTTTTCTTGGCCTTTAGGCTTGGGTCAAAATGTAGTATCTGTTCATAGAAGGATAACTCCTTGACTGGGACAATTTTAATTTTTGTCCTATCTAGAGTGCCTCCACATACAAAAGCCTTGTGTCTAACTTTGCCTTCGTGGCGAGGCAAGTAAATAGGGACTCAAACACTTGGAATGATCATATAGAAAAATATGGTAGGCCAAGAATGTTATGGTAGACTGTATTCTATAGCACCAAACCATATTTTAATCATGAAAATTTCATCTCTGAATTTCTGCAAACTTAAATTAATTTTATAAAATAACAATATTCTTTCCTATTTTAAAAACAGTCCTCCAATGCTTATGTGACGGAAGATATCACGAGTAACAAAATACCTTTTCCTGTCATCGTCACTCACGTAGAGTTGCCAAATGTGGTGAGTACATTTTCTGGCTCTTTTTTTTTTTGTTATTTCAAAGTCCCAAAGTGTTTGATTATATTTTAAAGGGAGATAATTGGGAAATAACCTTTTTTTACCTTATTCCCGAAATTTAATTTACAAAAAAACACTTTTAATAAACAAACTTATATCTCGTGATTTAATGTCCAAAAGAAATTGTTAGTTTTGATCTTTCGTATATTAAATTGCAGGTAAGAATTAAAAATTTAAAAATTATTTTATTTGTTTATTAACAATATTTTTTGTACTATGACTTTTCTGCCTATGGCTTAAATATTTTTTTAAAAATTTCTTTTCAGATTTATTTCCAAAATTCTCCTCATTCACAGAATGATGTGTATAGTCAAAAAGTAAACCAACAGTTGTCTGACCTGGAACAGCTTGCTTTCAAACTCAATGAATATGGTCCGACAGCGCCGCTTCTAAAAAAACCCAAGATTGGTCAGTAATGAAATTATTAATCACTTCATTATAACCTATTTTTTTAAATGTTTGCTTAAATGTTAGTCTCATGCTGAATCATCATCTTTATTGAAATTTTTCATTGCTAGAAGCTGGTGTAGGAAGAATGGTAGAACACTGAAACCTTGAATATTTACAACATTAATTTATTTGAATCTGACACGACTCCTTCATGATTTTGGCTAGGAGCAAAGTGTAATATCTGTTCTAATACACTTCATCTTTTCTGTCCTCAGTCAGTGAAGCAGGGGTCCTGCAAGACTGAGGCAATTTTTATTGTTGTCCCAATCCAGTGTGCCCTTTTGGAAGCTGGATTTTTTAGAACTATTTTATAGATACATTGTATGGCACAAAATGGGTTGATTTCAATCATAATTCTCCTTGCCACTAAACTTAAGCAATGCCAGGCCAGAAGATGTGCTGTTGTGGATTGTACAGCCCTTGTTTCATTAGAGATTTTTTGTTGCATAGGCACTTTTCAAGAAGGTGAATTTGTTACAATAATCTATTAAAGAATTTATTTTAGAAGAAAAGTGGGGGATAAAAGGCACGGTACTGATGCTACCAGATCAGACTGTCTGAAGATACCGGCTTCCTGACACAAATGCACCAAAGATTAAAGTTTTTGTTTTTTTCTTCCTTTCCCTTTACAAAAGTCAACTCTGTTTTGCAAAGCCAAAACAAAACAACATGCCATAGGTGGTAACCCGTGATCCTTGTGGCTGATCAGTCCATAATCTGGGAAAGTGGATATGGTCACTGTAACACTACACTTTGGTCCTTACCTGAGCTAGATGTGCGGTCAGAGAGTCCTGATCCAATCAATCGGTTTGTAACGTTCAGCCCCACAATATAAAACCCACACCAACCTATACAGAGCAATTAATATTCCTATTCCAACCCCCACTAATAACTAATCCCCAAAATGTGATGGAAAGCGGTGGCTGAGGATCAATTGATTAAGGTGAACAAAACATCAGCCTGGCTGTGACACCTGACATTTTTCTATAAAAAAATCACCACAAAGCGAAATGAAAGGAAAACTGGTGCTCAATGTTCCATCAAAATCAAGCATGTCATCTCTGTATCCCTGTGGACCCGGGGTGAATGGGTTCCCCTCTTGACAATTCCAACAAAGGGCTCTGAGGCTGGTTGGGAGCAAGAGTGGAAAACACACATGTAAAAAAAAAACTATGAAAGATATCATTCTGATGTCAGATGAAGGTAATATATATATATATATATATATATATATATGATAATTTTTATTTACACAGACATGTACAAAATCTGCAACACTGGCATGTCGATGTTATCGATCAACAGTTATTATACACTGAGATCTCATCAGGCAGAGTTAGAATCCGGTCTTAACCTTAGATCATATTTGGAAAGACCCGGTTATGGTTAAGATCGGATTCTAACTCTGCCTGATGAGATCTCAGTTTATAATAACTGTTGATCGATAACATCGACATGCCAGTGTTGTAGATTTTGTACATGTCTGTGTAAATAAAAATAATCATATATAAAAGCTCTATTTGATATTGAGCACTTTTTATAAACCCGGGTGAAATTCTTTGGATTACTACCCTGTGGATGTTTTACCTGGATTATTATTATTATATATATATATATATATATATATATATTGAATTGAAGAGATGTAGAGAGTTGAGGCTGGAGAAAAATTGCGATAAAATAAGATGTGGGAAATGAGAAACAAAAGAGGTGTCTCATCATGAAGAGAAAAAAAATGTATTCAGTAAGTGGACTTTAAAAACTATTGATAAGTACGAACATGTTTGAAGTTTTTCGGAGGAAGTCTGTCTACATGAAAAGAGTAATATTCATTGGTGTTTTTGATTTTTTTTATCATATTCGTTATGATATAAAATTTGACTATTCATTTTTAATCAATGCCTTGTGTCTATTTCTCTTTTCAATGACCTCATCTTGTGTATTCCTCTGTTAACCATATCACAGAACTCTGGAATTCCCTTTCGAGACAAATTTTGTGGCAAAATATAAATATTAACATATGACATCTGGATATTAATACAAGTGTAACATTATTTTTACCCGGGTCGTAACATCTTACAACTTAGAAATAGAAAACTTGCCTTAAATTACAATGTAAAACTGTAATCATATCCATCAAATACAGCTTAAAGATGTACCTTTAACCCCAAATACAAAAAACTCTGGAAAAAAAAAAAAAAAAATCCATCAAAACTTTTGGACTTTGGATGAATCTTCTACGAAAAGGTTCTGATATCCCACTAAAAACCATATGTGAAACTACCCTATCTACAAAACCTCCTTGGATTATCCGACAACCTGAGGTAATCCTGGACTTAAATGCACTTCCTAAGGAAAGTCCTCACTCTACCACATCCCAAGACAAACTTCAGGAGTTTATGGGTCACTATCTTAACTACACCAGCGTCTTTACAGACGGGCTAAAAGGACAATGATAAAGCTACATGTGCAGGAAATTACCAAGAAAACGCTGCCAAAAGAAACATCCATATTTAATGTTGAGCCTTAACATAATATTTAATGTTGAGCCGTAACATAATATTTAGTGTTGAGCCTTAACATAATATTTAGTGTTGAGCCGTAACATAATATTTAATGTTGAGCCGTAACATAATATTTAGTGTTGAGCCGTAACATAATATTTAATGTTGAGCCGTAACATAATATTTAATGTTGAGCCGTAACATAATATTTAGTGTTGAGCCTTAACATAATATTTAGTGTTGAGCCGTAACATATTTAGTGTTGGCACTTAACATAATCTCAAAATTAAAAAAAGTAAAGTTCATTATACTCTCAGACTCCCTCTCCATTATTATCCTTACAAAAATTAGAAACTTGAAAATCCTCTGGTAATAAAATTATTAAACAAACTGAACTCCTTATCCTCATCTAGAAATATTCTTTTATGCTGGATCCCTAGTCACATGGGAATAAAAGATAATGATAAAGTTGACTCTGCAGCCAAATCAGCTTTGTGTAGGTCTCTAGATGACTTTAAAATACACTATACAGGTTTGAAGGTTAACATCAATAATTTAACCCAAAACTGATGACAAGAACTCTGGAACCACAACATAAACAACATAAACATTTTCCATTAAGCCCAACTTAAGAGAATGGAAACCAGGCTTTAGAAAATCTAGGAAGCAGCAGATATCTCGTTTATGTATAGGCCACACAGAACATTAATTTATCCTAAAACAAAAGGAACATCCAGAGTTCATAGCATGTCAAATGCCATACACCATTAAGCACTTCATGATGGAATACAGTGATTTCGCTCACACTAGACAACTATTTTTTTATACTTATAACATGAAAGTTATATTTGAAAGAGTCAATACAGAGATACTTTTTATCATTCTTGAGGACAATCAAAGTATGTAATAAACTGTAAAAATAGAATATGTCCTGGGAATGACATTAAACTGCACCCAGTTGATTAAGCCCCAATTTAAGTGCTTTGGGGAGTGTGGATCCACTCCTTAGTTACTACTGCTCCCAGGTCCGCTCTGGCCCAGAGTCAGGATCCCATCTATGGATTAAACAGAATCTGCCCTGAGAACAACATGAAACTGTGATCAGCAATATAACTTTCATCCTAAATGAATAATAAAAGCAAACTCCATGGATAAATATTTGAGAAGAAAAAAAAAATTTTTTAATTATTAAAATGACTGGATCCGGCATTAAATAACTTTAAATGGGTTGATAAGCCGGTTAAAAAAAAAACCACTAACCCAAGAAACATCTATAACTTCTTAACCAAATAAGACTCTATAATAAAATTTAACTTAAACAATCTTAAAAATTAAATAAAAAATTTTTTTTTTTAATTATCCCACCTATAGGACCATATCCAACAATTTGATTTGGCATTAAATAACTCATCGATGATCAAAGGGGACCCAACTTATTCTAGTGAGTTTTATTAAAATTATTGCTGAAACTTTTGACAAATACTAGTTATTTTGCCTTATATTGGTTTTAAAAAATGATGAAGATAGGGTATTTAATTTTTTATATTTGTGTTTTTATGTAAAAGATGGGTTGTGGCAAAGAAAATGTCTTACCTTGAAAACTACTACACATTCTGTGTGGCATCTGCAGAAAAAGAAAAGTAACATTGAGGATCGGGGAATATTTATAGATGTTGATTCTTGTCCAACAACCAATCAGAAATTGCCTTTGACCAATCAGAAATTACCTTCGGTTATAAAAGCCTGTTTACTTTTGACAAAAAGGTTTTTCTTCTTTGCATGTCTTTGAAGCATGTTATCATATAAAAGTTTCCCACTTTTTTACACAGACCTTTGCATCATTGTTGTACTCTGCAAGATCTTTCAAGCTGCACCGGTTGGGCAGTAGAGGGCAGTGTTGCATCGTATGGTCCCCCTCTCCACATTCACAGATGGTTGGATAAGTTTTGTAACCCCATCTGGCGAGAGCAACTTTTGATCACCCCGTTCCCAGGCGATTGAGTGTTTGCCACTGGAGCCAGGGCCTCAGAAGGGGGGAATTCCCATGCCGGTAGGAGGGGGGGCATTCTCTAGCTGTCTGGTCTACAGTTGTAGTCTTCCTGAGATGTTGTTAGGGGTTCGACATGGCTGAGGAAGCTTTTCCTTGACAAAGGGGTGCTAACTTGGTTTACAGAAGAATGAGGTGTTATTGCGATTTTTTAAAATTTTAACTTTCTTAGATGAAACTGATTTTCATAATATCATCCTTTTTCTTTGTACTTTTAGGTCAAGCTTGCTGTTGCCAGTTTACTTATGATGATTGTTGGTACCGAAGTTTGATTATCGACTGTGATGTGGCTGGAGAGGTTTTTGTACTCTACGTTGATTTTGGCACGTCGGAATATATTGACTTAAAAAGGTGAGATATGCGAACTAGGTTTGGTTGGTTGCTTTGTTTCATGGCATATGTTTTGGCCATTTTATGCCGGATTCGGTCATTTTTATAAAAGTTTTTATGCTTCAAGTTCTTAATATTTTCAAATATTTATAGATTAATTTGTTTTGTCGGCATATGTATTTTTTAAATAGTCTGCAAACGATAGATCCTATTTAACCCATAGATGGATTCCTGACAGGTATTACCATTCCTCCGGGTCAGAGTGGACCTTGGAATAATAGCAACTAAGGGATGACTCGACATGCCCTCGAGCTCCCGAATTGGGGTCTCACCACCGGATGTAGTTTCATGTCATATCAAGGACAGATTTTATTTAACTCATAGATGGGACTCTGACACGTACTACCACACCAGGTCAGGGTAATGGCAACCAATTAATAGACTATCTGAATAACAGTGACCATACTTTTCTTGACCTTCAGGCTAGGATTGAAGTGTAGTATCTGTTCTGTCCTCAGTCGAGGGAGAAGGAGTCCTTGATTGGGTGAATTTTTATTTTTGTCTATATTAGAGTGCCTCTTTTTCGGAAGCTGGATATCCCCACATAAAAAAGTGACCATACGTATATTCAGCCAACTGTATTATTGGTTTACTTTTGCTGACTACATATGCAATTGTTCCTTTTCTGCTGAAAATAAGTGTATGTGTTCTTTTGACATCAGCAGTCTGTTTACATGCGTCCTCTTGCAAGAAACCATTGATATCTGTGCCAAGGTACCAGTTTATCAGTTGGCCCCACCATCTCCGAGGAGGTCTTTGTGGAACTTATGCAGTTTGCTACTATATCCGTCAAATTTTGTTTCGATAGCATCATGTACCAGTAGACTGACAGTATTTCTATGGGGTCACGTCTTGGTCCTTCATTGGCCAATATCTTCGTAGGTTTCCATGAGCATAATCGTTTGGCTCATATCAATAGCCCACTAACCTATTTTTGATATGTCGATGATATTTGTTGCATGTTCAACGATGAGTTAGATTCCCTATTATTTCTTAATGCACTTACTTAATTTCACACATCCTTACAATTTACATCTAAGAAGATACATAATTCCACTCTTCCTTTCCTGGATGTACTACTGCCTAAATCTGATTCGTTGTTTCTTACATCTGTTTACTGCAAACCAACATTTACTGGCCTATACTGCCATTGGGACTCTTTTTTACTCAAACAAAGAAAAATGAAATCTTATGAAATATTTGGTTCATCGTGCCTTAATGATTTGCTCAGAATCCTTGATTGATTCAGAGATTCAATTTATCAAAGAGGTTCTTATCGATAATGGTTACACTGTAGATATTGTGAGTTCAAATATCGCCCAAGATCGCCCATTTTTGTAAGCTTAAACCTTTTGGTCCTCCAAAATGTCCGACGTACCTCAGATTACCTTGGTTAGGTAATGTAAGCATAAAATTTGCTAACTAAATTTCTGCAGCTGTACGTCGCTGTTATCAGGCTTCGAACTCTACAATTATGTTTTCTGCTCGACCTACATTAAAATCCATGCACAACGATGTTCTCCCACCCGACCATATTAGTAATATTATTTATAAATTTAAATGTCGGTGCAATGCTATATATGTGGGTAGGATGGTTCAAAGGTTTGAATCCAGACTCAAACTACATATTTCTCCTACAATACTTCAGGGCCGATTAAACAATTTAAATCATTTAATTAACACATCCGAGTCAGCTATAGTCCAACACCTCATGAATAGCACCAAATGTTGCACATTTTAATTGCATTAGAGATTAGAAGTTTTACCGAAAAGCTACCGTTTTCCAGTTTCATTTGTATACAGGAAACCATACCAAATTTTTTTATTTTTTTAACTAAAACCATTACTACCAAACGGCCATAACAGTGGAAAAAGTTGTTCAAATGTTAATAAAGTTATATTTTATCAACATTAGGCCACTGTTGACCAAGAGAAGAGTCTATCAGGCATGTGTATACAGTGTCATGTATAGAAGTGAAACCAGGTCGGTGAGGATTGAGGACATGAATTGCATGGAGTGAAATGTGTAATGTGAGTTAAAAACATATTTAAATCTGATGACCTCAGAAGAAAATTAAATCTGGACAGTATAGGAAAATATGTGGAGAACAGGAGACTTTGTTGGTTTGGTCACATTGAAAGAATGAATGAGAGTGCTATTAGATATAGAAAAGTTGAGGTGGCGGAAAAAGGTCGAGGAAAACAATATTTTGTTAAGAAGGAACGAATACTCGTGAAAATTGATTAAAATTGATTAAAAAAATGAATCCTGTTTAATGGAAGTTTAATGCTAATGTATATCTATGTACCTCCTCTACAGGAGGTTAGACACAAGGTCAAGTGAGGTTTTTGAAAAGTGAGCACACTAGGTGAAGTGCACTATGGCCTATAAAATATGTCTGAGCAGCCCTGTCGGTATTCCCCAGTAGGGGCGCCTCAAGCAGTTTGCAATAAACTAACCCCTTTTCTAGGAGAGTAGGTAAAGCTTGAGAGTGTGGACCTCCTAGGACTGAACAAAACCTGAAAGAGGGGATTTGGAAGTCGATCACTCCGACTCCAAAGCCTTGTTCCACTGGATGAAACTCATGACCTCTCTGATGCTTCAATAAAAAAAATAATGCGCCTCACAAATAAAACAAAGTTGCCTCTCTCCTCAAGTCGCCAGATGTCAGACATTAAATAGTCTCAGTCAATTCCTTTTGACCAATGAGAACACAGACAATTCCGGGTTCATACTCTTTTCATCAAGATAGACTCGCCCACTTCAGTGCAACAACCAGTCGCGCTGTTTCTCATAGGTCATGAGTTCGATCTTTGCTAGCAACCTCTTTATTTGACATTTCCCTACTTTTCAAACTACATGCCAAGCAAAGATGGATCCTTTTATGATGGGAACAAAGCAAGTCGGGGGGCCACTTCCACCACTCGATCCTGGCTCAGGACCATCAGTGTGTGAGAAAGTTTGTTTGTCAACCTCTCCATTTCAGGTACACCTGTGTGAGAAACCTGAAGACCTGCAATTTATTAAATAACTAGCTCTGCCTACACAACATTGTTCGATAGTGTATTTACTTGCAATCTGTTTTGTTTTGCTTTTTTAAACTGTACTGGTTTTTTTTAAATGTTTTTTTTTTCTAAAATATTTTTTGTTCCACTCAAAGGGAAGTAACTCTGTATGAACTAATACAGAGTTACATCCTTTTTTTTTTAAGCTGATGGCCACTTGAAATAATTCCGATCCAGACAAAGTATTTTCAGGAAGGAATAAATCAAATTACATTTTATTCTTTACAACAAGCTGCAACAATCCACAAGAGAAATTGATGAACCAGAATCAAATATTGATTTTCTCTGAAGAAAGCTATCGATGACAAAGAAACAATAAAGTGACTGACTTTACTTTATATATTAGATAAAATAAACTTCTAAGCCAAGGTCAGTGATTTTGCTGCCTGGTATCATACTGTCTGTCAAGGCTATAGCATAAGCAAGGGGCATAGGAATCTATTTATTTTATTTCCCTTTCCACTCACGTACACGTTTCTTAGATTCTCATTCGTAATATCACATTTTGAAGTTTTACATGAATCTGTCTTTGTTTCTTCGCATTTGCAGAGTTCGAAAATTGAGTGGAAATTTCTTAAACCTACCAGCTCAAGCCTTTCGGTGTGTATTGAATGGAGTCAAACCAGCCAAGAAACAAGGGTCTGTGTGGACAACAGAGTCGATGCAACAGATAATTGCTGCAGTCATTAACAAGGAATTGATGGCCGATGTTAAGGTAAGTAAAATCCAGCTTATTAATCCAGAATTACTTAACTGTTCTTGCCTTTTTTTTAAGCATCTTATTACAATGGCGATATAGTGTCAGTCTCTATCTGACACAAGATTGGTGTAAAGAGCCAAGTTCAAATCCAGTCTGCATCTATTTTATCCTCTTACACTGTAGTACTATTGGTGACCGTATGAACCCAACCCCGCTCCAGCTGTGTTAAATAAAAGCTGGTGTGAATGATTTATAACGAAAGTATGGAAGCATAATAGTCGCGTGAAATAATGGAAAGTTACCACTGTCTAGGCAATGAGTGGTAGTCCTGGCCTGGCTTCCCAGCTATGTGGGCATTAGAAGAAATCAAAGGGCTGATATACTTGTAATAAAGCAACTAAAATGACAATAACAACTCGTAAACTTCCATATACAGACTGCAATGGCAAACAATATAGAATATGTGCCCAAACAACAAATTATATGAACATCAACCAACAATTAGGAAAGAGAATCCAGAACTGGAAAGAAAGCATAGTATTAAGCAGAGTCCAAATCTAACATACATATCTAATACACACACATGCTTAAAGCAGAAGCTCATTTCTGTGCACCTTTTATGATCAACTACTCACAGTCAAACCTATTCTAATAAACTGTACAAAATAAAGGAATGCCCACAAGAAATACTATCACACGCCAAACTACACCATGCTGTTCGAGCTCCTCATCACCTATAGGCCTGATGTGGCATAAAAGAAAAAATCCCAATCAACACTTCCCAAAGTTGTAAAATTGAAACCTCACCATCAGATGCAGTTTCATGGCATATCTATGACTGATACTATTTAAATCATAAATAAAACTCTGCCAGGTATTACCACAATGGGCGAGACTAGATCTGGGGAATAATGTCAACTAACAGGTGACTTCACACTCTGCAAAGTCAGATGCTACCAGATCAAGCTGTCTGAAGATCCCGGCATCCTGACCCAAAATGCACCAACCATTGATGTTATTGTTTTTATCCTTTCCCTTTGCAAAACTCAATCATGTTCTGCAAAGCTAAAAATAAAAACAAAAATTTTCTTCTTCAAAACAACAAAACCAAACAGCATGAATAAATATTTGAAAATATAAAGAACTTGAAGCATAAAAACTTTTACTAAAATGACCGGATTCAGCATTAAATAATCTGAAAAGGGTTGATATGCCGTAAAACAAAACAACCAAACTCTGCAAAGCTCCTAAATTGGGACCTAATCATCTGATGTAGTTTAAGGTCCTATTAAAAACCAAAATAAAACAATGTTTCAGAATTAAAACGTTATGTGAAGAATGTGACATAGTTTTGATTACTGACACAGAATCTCAATTATGATGAGATTTCTTTAAGTGATTTATGCTCATTCCATGTTCTAATTGGATTTGAAATGGGTAGTTTTCTTGTTTCATTTGTATTCAGGAAATCGTACCAAATTTCTTTCAAAATGACCTCTAGTTGATGTGCCATGATACAAAAAAGTCCCAAGTAAATAACAGCTTTTTTTTTCTCTTGGCTTGCTGACATAAAATTCAAGGAAATATTGTAAAATAATGTAAACAAAAACAATATAACTTCCACAAATCAAGAGATTGGAGTCATTTGAACATTATTTCGACTTTAAAAGACTGTTAAACCTGTTGTCTGAGCAGTTACTTTGACACTGGATTAAAGTGGTTCCTATTTGTTCGCTGGCAGCGGTTCGTCACAAATGCAGCATTTCGTGCACGATGCCAAATCACCTCCCTTTATCAAGCTCTTCTCGCAAAGTGTTTTTGCTGGTTTGGTCACGCACTTCAGCATCAACGAGGTGAATTTGTCAGAAAAGCCATCACTTTGAGGCAGGAAGAAGCATTGTGGTCAAGAATGTGAGTTCTTCGCTTTTTAGGAGTATTCTGTTCTTTTGTAATTCCGACAAAGCAGATTCCCACTTTTTATATAAGAGCTTTACGTCCTTATTTTTCCCCATTGAGCTTGATTTTATTTCTCTTACTTCCTCTCTCTTACTCTTTCGCTTTATTTTTCTTTCTCTTTTCTTTTTTCACTCTTCCTCTCTTTGTCACATTTTGTCCTGCCTTGCTTCGCCTCCCTTTCTCCTCTCTTTAAAAATGTTAATTTTGCTATACTTCAAACGATTCATAGCTAGAGGAGGTAGAAGACTTCTGTTTCATCAAATAATCTCTTGCTGTCTTCTTTAACACGTATCAGTTGATACTTTCAGTATAAAAATAAAAGGAATTGTAGATTAACGCCCTTTGCTAAATTACGTTCCTACCCCCAATTCCATCCAAAAAATGAGATTCTACTGTTTTTATGCAATTACAAGTGAAAACCCTGGTTAAAAATATTAATGAGAGGTCCCTGGCTCCCAGGTTGAGAAATTAATCTTGATTTCAGATTTTTTTGTCATTGGCCACTCATATTCCTGTGTTGTGGTCAACACAAAATGTGGCTCAGAGCAGTGAAGCGGATGGAGAACTGATTATCGGTCCACATATCTACAGTGTTTGTTGGTGGAACCAAGTTTGGATGTTGCTCATCTCAAGGTTGACAAAAGATCGCCGAGCTTTGTCGGTCTTCATCCATAATGAAAGTAACTGACTCAACCAACCCAGGATAAATGCCATAAACAAGCATGTAATGTCTTTATAAGCACTGATTCGAATTCAGGTCACGTTTTATTTTTCTCTTTATGGATTTTCTACCTGTCCAGCCCTGAAGATAATTATAAACTGTTTGGTTAATAACGATATTTGCCAAAATCTCATATTGTATAAAGCTTCTTTTTCATAATGTTCATATATTTTATAACCTACATTTTTCCCCCCTCATCTTTTTGTATCAGATTGCTGGTTCTCCATGTAAAATCGATTTATACAGTCCAATAAGTGTTGAGGAAAAAGACAAGAAAACGCTTGCCTATCAATCTGTGATTGATTCAGGACTTATTGATTTTGAATTGTTTAATTAACGGTGAGTAATCATCTTCTTTCGTCTAATTCAGTTAGTCTATTTTTACCTAGAGTGTATTTTTGTTTTTAAAGTCGGATCCAAATAGCATTTAAGCTGACAAATCAAACTTTGCTTATTGGAAATAAAATAACGTACTTTGCTACAGTTTATTTTTAAAAAAAATATCTAGTCCCGCCTGGAAAACTGGTAAAATGGAAACATTATTCAATTATGACTGAAAAATTAAAATCAACGTGGGAATAACTATATATAAAAAAATATAAAGAGTTGTCTCCCTTACAACTAAAATTTTTTTTCTTTTTTTGTATAAGTTTCAAAATGTGCAAACAAATAAAAATTAAAAACTAAAGTGGCTTCACTGAATCCTGGGCAACGTTGAATGCGTAGGATAACAGCAGAGAAAAAAAATACCAAAGAATGTCAGAGCACGTACGCACGCCTGTTTCACTCTGTTCTTGATTAGGCAAAGGTCCGAGGAAGAGTTTTCATACTGTATGGTGCCCTGCATGTCCTCATGAGAAGATGTGATCATTTTCAGAGGCCTGGGGGGCATCCAATCTTTTGCAGCATAGTGAAAAATCTCTTCCTGCTGACAATGTCAAAGGCTTTAGTTAGGTCGATGAAGGCAATGTACAGTGGTTGTCTCTGTTCGTGGCATTTTTCCTGGAGCCGTCTTAAGGAGAAAATCATGTTGACGATTGATCTTCTTGACAAATCAAACTAGTGTGTTTCAAAGTATACACGCTCTGCAAACAACTATAGCCTGTATAGGACAACACCGGCGAAGACCTTTCCAACAACACTGAGGAGGGATATTCCACGGTAGTTGTTGCAGTCGCCGTGGTCACTTTTATTCTTGTACAGAGCGATGATGCTTGCATCACGCATCTCCTTAGACACTGTTTCTTCTTCCCAGCATTGCTGCAGCAGGTGATAAAACAGGGCTGTCTTCTTTCCCATTTTGATGGGATGCTATCTTTTCCTGGAGCTTTGACGCAGTTTAGGAAGTCGGTGGCCTTGCTTAGTTCTGATACGTAGTGGGGAACGTCTAGCTTTTTTTTAACAGGTAGGCTGCATCCGTGCTCTCGGCAGCTGCATCCGTGCTAACATTTTCTACCGAGTAAACATCTGTCCACTGCGGTCTAATATTATTTTACCGGCAGTTGATCTTGGGGATACAATCTTGTTTATCCTTGGGCCAAAAGCTTTCTTCAAGCCATCGTACATACCCTGAATGTTGCCGCAATCAGCAGAAAGCTGAATATTTTCACAAAGATTTAGCCAGTAGTCATTGGCACAGGTCCTAGTGACTCTTTGAGCATTGTTTCTTGCCTTCCTGAGTGCAGCGACTGTTTTCTTAGAAGGCTTCCTCTTGTAGCGGATGAGGACTTTTCTTTTCGTATTGATTGCTGGCTTTAATTCAGCAGTGCCGGCTTCGAATATTATGCAACTGTTGACAGAGCAGCTGTTCTTAGCGCTACCTAAGAGTTAGGGCTCCTGCCTTAGAAAGTTGTTTTACAACGAAAGCTTGCAAATAAATAAAAATTAAATAAATAATTTTATCATTTAAATTGCAGAATGTGTTGATTTTTCAAATTTTCATTTAAATACATTTTCATGTGTGCTTCGAAGATGTTTTCAATTTGCTTATTCAAAACGCGCACACCAGTGTTAAACATCGACAGGACTTCACCCTCAACTTATGTCCCTTACAACTTAACGTGTTTTTCTGACTCTGCCGTGATTCGACTCCTCGAGTTTAACACCATTGAAATGAAGAAGATTTTGCCTCTCTCTTCTGACAAGGTGTTCACTGCAGAGCTGTAGATGACATCACCAATGTGAACCCATCTCTCTTCAGCATTGCCAGCAGAGCAGTTTTTGAGGGCGTCCTCAATCGTGTTGGCGAACCACTCACGCAGGTTTGGTATGGCCGTTCTGCTAGTGTTAATGTGAAGAGGAGGGGCTTTTCTACTTGTTCGTTTGATGGATCCACTTGGATTGGAGACGGACTTTACTGCCAACCATGGAGTGGTCGATATCACAGTCAGTATTGTGGTAACTGTGTGTGGAGAGAACGCAGTTCAGTGAGGGTCTTCATGTGATGACAGGGTCCAGCTGGTGCCAGTAATGAGATCTGGGGTGTCACTAGGATATTCGATAATTAGCAGAATGGGTTGGTTATGCAGAGGTTGTGGTAGGAACATAACTCAATGAGTCTTTGTCTGTTCGCATTCAGTTTTGTCAACACCAAAATGATCAATGCAGTTAGGCCAAGAGTCATGGATGGAACCCACTCGTGCATTGAAGTCACCGAGCAGATACAATTTTTTCATGACAGGGTTGTCTGTGATGCTAGTATCAATGTCCTCATAGAACTGGTCTTTGGCTTCGGCTAGAGTGAGATCGTAAACGCTCAGGATGTTCACTGGGCATGAGGAGGTTGACAGGCAGAAAGACAAGACACTGGATGGCAGTTCTACAGTAATGAGTAGAGAATTCTTCACTTTGAATCCAACGCCATGCAGTCTTGATTCCTCAGGTTCCTTGCCATGCCAAAAAAATGTGTAATTCTGTTCTCTGAGATTGCCGCTTGATGCGAGTCTTGTTTCCTGCAGTGCAGCTACGTCGATGTTGAGCCTTGTGAGTCACTGGTCAATGATAGCTGTTTTTCTGGAGTGATTGACTTGTTGTAGGTCATCAGAGAGGCCAGGGCACATTGTCCTGACGTTCCAAAATGCAAGATTTCTGGTTTTATTTTTTTTGGTTTGTTTGTTGCAGGGTTTTCAGTCTGCTTGTTGGTTTTTTATCTAGCTCCAAGCACCCATTGAAACAGGCAGACTGTGGCGGGTTAGTACCTTTTTAGTTGGAGGCTGCCCAGCTTGAGGCGGGCAGTAGCTGACCAGTGAGACTGATGGTTCCTCCCACTGTCGGAGACAACCTGTAGCGCCTGGGATTATGCCAATCATTCATGATGCTATCTCCTGTGTTTCTGATGCTGTAAACAGTCGCACTGAAGTGACCTCTCCATGGCGCAAGCCAAGGGAATTTATATGAAGATCCTGATCTACCCAAACCTCAGGATTCCTCTTTAGTCCTCACTGATGTGTTCCAAAGGAGAGCTAAGCAATATATTTGGCACCAGCTTGGCTGCAGGAGCTGCTGGAAAGAAGTAATTGTGATATCCAACTGTCTTCGGGGCTCCACTCCGGATTTACGTTCTAAGTTTACTCCCTTTAGCCTTTTCTCCTCCTGGAGATACCCACAAGGTAGTGGGACTATAATTCAATGGCTGGGTTTTACATTGTCATTGAAGTTCATCTTGGAACTCTTCTGCCATGGCCAGTGATCTGCGTCAAGAAAATTCATACACCCAGTGGTGTCGTGTAGACACACTAGCCCTCACAAGCAGTTTTCCAGGGCATGGCGCTTGGGGTCAACAGAAGATGAGTAAGGACCAGTGATGCCATCCATCCTACTTGGTAGGATGCAGCTTGCCGAACTTAAAAGGTACTACCTCTACCCATTTCCCCTGATATGCCCCACATATATATATATATATATATATATATATATATATATATATATATATAAGGAAATAGTAGTTTGCTTGAAGCATTTCTAGTAAACAAGTAAATATAAAGACAGTAAATTGTAAAATTGGTGGGCTTACTGTAAAATATTTAAAGGTCCGGAATAGTAGAGACTTTAATCATTTCGAGAGTAACAACCTCTCTTTTTCAAAAAGAAAACAAAAGTTTGACTGGCTGTGTCAGTTGAAAAGAACCAATTTTACAATTTAAATTTTGAAATATAAATGAATTGATCTGAGATTTACCGTCTCTTGTCATTTATTTTTGTTTATTCCACCTTCCGTTTTTTCAACATTGTATTGCTTCTGCCTCGGAATTCTCACCTTCATATTTATTTATATATATATATATATATATATATATATATATATATATATATATATTAGGAAAAATGTGACCTGTTGAGTCACCCATTCAGTTCGAGTTAAATTGTTTTAATTAGGAAAAAGTGAGTTTGCAAAGACAGTTAAATATTAAAAAAAAATGAAGAGAAAATCTAAAATTAGTTTCCTTTTGCTTGCTGTCTCTTTCTTTGTGTAATTCAATCTTCAACTACAGGGTTAAATAGTATTAATACTTGTGGTGATATTCCTTTTTGTTTATAATGAACTATTACAATCTTTTTATTTTTCTATTCTGTATTACTTTCGATTGTTAATGAACAGATAGGGGGTGGGGTAGGAGTCACACAACATACATTAAGAGAGGATGAAAGTGAGAGAAAGTTAATAAAAAAAATTGGTCTTTGATGTGTCATTTGCAAATTACTGTTAATTAAAACGATTGGAAGGTTTTCCAAACATAACTTAAAACTGAGGAATATTTTAGCATATATTTTCTGTGATTAAAATATATAGACCTTATGGAAAATAACATTGATTAATTCAGCTTTGGTATGATTATTTATATATATATTTTTTGTCCAAGTTAGCCATACTGATGACGGCTGAGAGCCAGAAACATGTGTCCATGGATTACTTTTATGTACGTATAAAATAAATAAAAGTATATATCAACGGAAAATATGTCTTATAAAGTTAAGGGCGACAAAAATTCAATCTTCTGCATTACTCTTTATTACTTAGGAAGTGAAAACGCATAAAAAGGAGAGCAACAAAGGCTACCATCACCAATAAAAAAAACAAAAAACAATTACATAAAGTACATTAAATATGTGTGTGTGTGTGTATATATATATATATATATAGTGTGTAGATTTCAATTTTGTGTAGAGAATCTGAATAACAGAGCTCAATGTAATTTAAACAGAGCAAAACAGAATTATAAAAAGAAAAACTATACACACATTAAGGTTGTACAACCTTAATGTGTGTATAGTTTTTCTTTTTATAATTCTATATATATATATATATATATATATATATATAAATAAAAATTCATTAGTGAACACAGTAAGGATTGTCTGGATTTTTAACTTGTGTATGTAAACTTTACCTGGATTATATGTTTACATATAATTTATACAGCTCCGACTGCTTACCAAAAACTAGGAAGGAGGAGCGAAGATTCACGTTTATGGAAACCAAAATGTTCTGCTAGATCTCAGGAATTACCCTGCTCGCCCACATCTGCAAAGATACTACAGCATCACACCGATCAAAGGCAAAGTGAGGGAATGGCGGTGCAGAGGACATGTGCTGAGTGTTTACGATGACACCGTCGCAAAACTTGCTTTTACATTAGAATTCGCCGAGAAGCGACCGATAGGAAAGCCGATGATGAGATGGGCAGACGCCCTGCAAAAAGATCTCTGTAAAACCGGCCTGTTATTGTACCAAGTGGAGGCAAAAATCTATCATTGCGGACCCCACTGTAGTTCCGAATTAATGCGAAAGAAAAAAAAGATAATATAGGAATATACAAATCAAATGGTTAAAAAGTAGTATATAGTCCTGAACATAATGCGATAAAAAAAAAAAAAAAAAAAAAAAAAAAATTGTGTATGGGCTATAGATATTATTTCCTATTGTTTTTTTTTGTTGAAGAAACGGAAGTTATACCATTTCTTCGACAATTCCATTAGCGATTATTTACAAATTTCAAGTGTGTTCTTCTTAAGCTTACATGTGAAAAACTAATTAGATTTTAACTCAAAATTGTTCCAAATTTACTAATATTTAACAAAAACAATAACAGGAAACAATATTTATCGCCTATACACATTTTTTACCTTTTAACCAATCAAATGCTCTAAAATATTTGATGTCAAAAATGTCTTTGTAAATTCATTCTTTTATCATTATATCTGGATTAGTCCAGATTATTCTTTAAATTTTCTGCATTCGTACTATTTTTAACTTGATTAAATACTTTCTTCCAAAGATATATTGCTCTATTAGAATTAATTTTTTGGCAGTTTCATTTTTATTTATTTATTTTTATCTTTCTTCCCAACAAATTGCCAGTGCGAGAAGAGATATTAAAAATTGTTTCTTATTTCGAATGAATTAATTTGAAGATGTCCATTAAATCTGACTTCATTTCCTCTCTGGTCAAATTTATCGAATTGTAGATTTCTGCATTGAATTTGTCTGAAATAAAATAAAAATATCACTTTCTGTATTGCAGGACTGCCAACGTGGATTTGTACCATAGACACGGACATCACAACAACAAAAAATTTTCTACCTTTTTCATTTAAAAACAAAACAAACATTTTTTTACCTGCCTTTTGCAGTCAGGTTCAGTCCAAGTTTGTCAACAGAAGTTCCTGTGACATTTTCATCTATGAAAACTGCTTTAAGATTTTATTCCACATCTCAAGTGAGATTTTTCATCTGTATTTAAAATCCAAGACTTTTAGTTTGATATATTTCCTTTCACTTCTATAACTAAGCATTTGACCAATGTTTCATGAGATGCTTAAATTCCTTAATAAAAGTTTTCGTTCTTTGACCGGTTTTTACTGCCTTTTTTTTTTTCCAGTTTTCCTTTGTTTGACAAGGACCTGAGTTCTCTGCTTTTTAGCAAATTTTTCTTTTCTTTTTTTAATCGAGAAAAATCGGATTTCCGTTTCAATTCCTAGGACCCCCTATGGATCTGAGTTCTCCACTTTTTGGTCAAAATCCACATTTTTTTTTTAAATAAGAGAAAGCGGATTTTTGCCAAATCGCTAGAACCATACCTTATATTTTCATCGCTACTTAGTTAGATTTTCTTTTTTTCTTCCTTTCTCTCTCTCTCGCTTTATCTTTTCCTTTTTTTTTATTCTCTTCCTCTTCCTTTCTTTATCTTGTGTTGCCTTGCCTTCTTTTTCATTCTTATGACAATTCTCTCTGAAAACTGAAAATGTGAATTTTGCTGTAAAGGTTAAGACTTCAAACGATTCATGAATGGGGTAGAGGAGTTAGATGATTTTTGTTTCATCAAAGAATGACTTCCTGTCTCTTTTCCATCATATGCACACTAAGTGTCTTTCTCTTAAGTTGTTTTTTGCACTGCCATCTCCACCCACACACATTTTGATTTCATCTTTTCTTGCCATTTGTTATGCGAATCCCTAGTTTAAGTATTGCAGACTTTGTTCAGAAAGATAATTGACTTTACATTTACAAAAGTTTTTTTTAAAAAATGGAAATAATGTGTTATGTGCTTGTAATCAAATGAGAGCATATCCCTCCACTCGTCCAACATCGAAAAGCTGAAGCATCAGTCCTTCTTTATCATCTAGTTTTCGTATTTAGGGTACTGCGAGTGTCCCGGACTTTGGAGTGGGCAACACAGCCAACATCTCACATCTGCTCTCTAGCCCAAAAGGTTCACATTGACCAAGTTGCATGCAATAATTTAGCTTTTTACACACTTGAACCATATATTCCCTTGTCTATCACGCTTCCTAGTGCATGGGATATTCAGATGCTTTATGGAGTTGATGTAAGAGGTGGCGCATTGTACATGTTCGAGGCACATGAGAGGCTGCGCCCATAAAGCATCCATAATCTCACCAATAATACCAAGTTTCTGATGAAGCATGAGTGATGGAATTGTTTCTTCCAGTTTACAACTGCATATCCACCTGATCATTACACCAAAGCCGTCGCAGATAAGAAGTGTTTGGAACCCATGTCTCAATACTGTATAAGATGACAGAACGAACGCAGGCTGAAAAGATTTTGCCCTGAATCTTGAAGGAAATGTGTCTAGTGTAAGTCCTCATGGATAAATTATTATCCAACACTGAAAATCACTTTCAAACATCATTTCTCGATCAACTCGTTATGTGAAGTCTGAAAGGACAATGTCTGCTCAAAATTTATTTTCTTATAGCAGGCCACAACCAACTGGCCAATCAATATGTGATTTCCTTTAAAAATGAAAGTCTGATTATTTTCGCCTTCTTTAACATAAAATGCTGAAATAAAAATGGAAAGTTTCCTACTCAGTTTCTGGAAATAAAAGGGAGTTGGGTGAAACTCAATTTTTTTGTGGTACTTGTAAGCATTGGGTACACGAGTGCAGTGGAATTACTGGTGGGTTGAAAGGAGATAACCAGTTTGTGTGCAAGAAGTGTAAGACAGTGGAGAAAGGATATCTGGATGGTGAAGCTATTAAGGTTTGTTCAAAAGTTTTTTTTAACTTGGTGATACCATTGGAGCACAGGGTGGAGAAGATGCTAGTGTGATTGCAAGGGTTAGAAGTGGATGGAGTATTTATTTACTCCTCTCAAAGAGTTAGGCACAAGGCCAGTTTTTATCTTACTCCCACAAGTAAGATGTGACCCAAGGTCGGGTCGGGAAAGTGGGGTTTGAAAAGCCAGCGCCCGAGAGGTGAGCACTCTGGACATTAAAAGTTACCTGAGCAGCCCCTTCAGCATTCCCCGGTAGGGGCGCCTCAAGCATTAAGCAATAAACTTACTCCTCCCCAAAGAGGGGAGGCGAAGCCTGGGAGGGTGGACCTCCTAGAACTGCACAGGACAGACCCATAGACCTGCGTAAATCAAGCCCTGAAGGCCAAGACAATACCAGTCTATGAGGTGCAGTATCCATCGGAACAGATACTGCCATTACTAACTAGCAGAGCATTACGACTGTTGACCAAGGGAAGAGTCTTATCAGATATGTATACGCAGTGTGATGAAGTATGGAAGTGAAACCTGGCCAGTGAGGGTTGAGGATATGTGATGCATGAAGAGAAATAATATGAGAATGATATGATGGAAATGTAATGTGAGTTTTAAAGACATGCTTAGATCTGATAACCTCAGAGGAAGATTAAATTTAAACAGTATAGGGAGATGTGTGCAGAAGACTAGACTTTGATGGTATGGCCATATAGTGAACGAATGGATGAGCGTTCTTGGGTTAGTAGATGTAGAACAGTTGAGGTAGTAGGTTCAGTTCATGGGGGAAGGTCAAGGAAAACATGGGAGGAAGTGATAAAAATGGATGTGAGGAATAAATAAAGACCTTGTCAGAGATAGGTTAGTTTGGAAATCAATTTCTTAAAGTCATCCAACGCATGCCAGTATTTAAAATGAACTTTAACCGATGATGTGGTAGTAGGTTCAGTTCGCAGAAGGCCAAGGAAAATATTGAAGTGATAAGGATGGATTTGAGAGAAAGTGGGATCAATAAATACCCGGTCGGAGATAGGTTAGTTTTAAAGTCAATTTTTTTAAAGCCGTCCAATGCATGCCAGCATGTAAAACGGATGTTAAACTGAATATGATGATGATGATGATTATGCTGCTGCTGCTGCTGCTGGATATTTTGAGATAAGAAAAGTTTATTTTAGTTTACACTTAACACTACACACGAGTACTTTCCTTCCTTCTGTTTACCTAATACCAAATGGAATTTCCATGAACATAGTGTCTTTCCAAGAATTTCCTACCTATAGCACACATTACCATAGGATGGCTTCCCTGCAGACTTCAACATGGTCATCTTCAAGTCCAATATCAACAAATACTTGTCTAGCTGTCCTCTTAAGTAATCAAATTTTGTCCAATCTATCTATCATTTTCAAACCTCTTGTATTATTCATCATCCAACTGACTATCTCATTAACCCTTATCCTCGAGTGGTTTTTGGCCTTGGTAAGTGGCGACTCATTAGTATAAAAAATTCACCCTTAACTTCTTTAAACCCCTGATGGTAATTATTCACTACAGTGCTGATGATGATAGAAATCTGTAAGTATTTAGTTTAAAAAAAGAATATGTACAGGGTGGCGCAAAAGTCACGCATTAGTTTGAATCAGTAACAACTTTCACATTTAATCAAATTTTCTCCTTATTTTTCAGAATATTACAGATATAAACATTGATAATTTATCATGGAAAAATATAGCACTGAACAACGAACCAAAATTATTGAACTTTACTTCGGAAACCATCATTCAATAATCTTAACCCAAAAAGCCTATCGTCGGCATTATAATGTCAGACAATCTCCTAGTCAGACCACAATTGATCGTCTTGTGGTCCGATTTCGGCAGCAGGGTTCAGTGAGTGATCTTCCACGATCTGGCAGACCACGTTCAGTACGGACAGCGGAAAATGTAGCACTCGTTGAGGATAGCATTGCTGAAAATCCAGACACCTTAACTCGAAGACGAACCACTCAGATTGAGATGTCCAGAAGGTCACTTCAAAGAATTTTGCGTGAATTGCATCTGTTTCTATACAAAATTCAATTGGTACAGGCATTACAACCCACAGATTTGTAATTACGCGTAGCTTATACTGTTCACATTCAGCAATTAGCCAGAGAAAAAAAATGAGTTCATCCATAAGCTGATAATGAGCGACGAAGCCCATTTTCATCTGAACGGGTTTGTAAATAAGCAAAACTACAGAATATGGGCCATTGAAAATCCAAGAACCGTTCATCAGCGTGAATTACATCCACTAAAATGTACCGTATGGTGTGGTGTTACCTCGGAAAGAGTGATCGGTCCATATTTCTTTGAAGACGAAGAAGATGTCGCGGTGACGATAACTGCACAGCGATATCAACAAATGATTGAAAATTTTTTAAGGCCAGCTGTTCAGGACAACCCAGAAATGTGGTTCCAACGAGATGGAGCTCCTGCCCGACAAAGTATGGTGCTCTTAAGGGGATTGTTTGGCGAGCGCTTAATTAGCAGATTTTCTGATTTTAATTGGCCTTCACGTTCACCGGATTTAACAGCCCCTGACCTTTCCCTTTGGGGTTATCTTAAGGAAAAGGTATATGTGAACAAGCCTACAACGATTCAAGAGCTTAAAAACAATATCAGACATAAAATCCAGGAACTAGAGTTATTCTAAGGACTGTAATGGAAAATGCCCTAACTAGAGCCCGTCTTTGTGAGGCCGAAAATGGTGCCCATTTAAAGGATATTATTTTTAAAACCTACTGCAACAAAATTACCAAGTAAATGTATTATTTATCAGAAAAGCCTAGTAAATTACTTGAAATGTTGTAGTTTCTATCACCTAAACAAACCAATGCGCGACTTTTGCACCACCCTGTATATATATATATATATATATATGTATAGAGTATAAAAATTAGCACTGTTATTTACATGTGTTACAAATAGGGAGGTGATGATTAGTGTTGGGACGATTAATTGGAATTGGGAATCGGAAAAATCAGAACTTTTTGGGGTATCGATATCGGAATCAGAAAAATTATTGCCAATTTTCCGATGCAAAAAGATTCTTTTGTCTTTGTTTGTTTTGTTTAAAACAAACTTTTCCATTACTGGTACTAATGATAAAATGATAAATATTTATTGATTTGAAACTACCAGTAAAACTCAAATCTATAGGTCACCCCCCCACCCCACACACACAAGTGTATTTTTTCATTTGCAAAAGTATATGCACGTATTACATGGGTGTTAAAGGTAATCCGAAAATTAAAAAAAAAAATACAATTTTATAACTAAATATTTAGAGATTTAAAAAGAATCGGAATTGGGGGAAAATATTGAAATCGTCCCATCACTCGTAATAAGAGTTGCTGTTTGGTTTTATGAGACGTTTGTTTGTTTTTGTTGTTTTTTTTTTAAAAGGATAAGGTTTAAAGAGATTGTCAGTTTGACGATGAACGGAACCACGGGAGGATTGGAATCAATAGGGTGAATGGGCAGGAGATTACTTAACAGGAATTGATTATCCAAGAGGACATGTTTACATTGGACTTGAAGACTACCATTTTGTCGTCGGTTGGGAAGCAGCTTTGTGGTATTTTGTTCCACAGATGAGATGTTCTAGGAAAGAAAATTTGTTCATGGAAGTTCCGTTTGGTTTTCCTGGTGCGACCAGATCAGGCTGTCTGAAAATATCGGCTTCATGACTTAAGATGCCCCAAACATTGATGTTATCTTTTTTTTCCTTTCCATTTGCAAAACTCAATCATGTACTGCAATATTAAAAAAAAAACATTTTTCCTCTATAAAACAACCAAAAGAAACACCATGAATGAAGATATAAAGAACTTTAACGATAAAAACTTTTACCAAAATGCCAGGATTCAGCATTAAATAATCCAAAAAGGGTTTATATGCCGTAAAATGAAACAACCAAACCAAACCATTTGGTTTTTAGTACAGAAAGTGAGACAGAAAGGAAAGTTCTTAGCCGTGGTTGTAGTTAGGCAAGTTCTTGCTGTGAATGTTTTACAGAGATTGAAGCTCAGTAGACAGAGGCTAGCAACATCTCTTCTGTGTGAAAGGGGCTGTAGGGAAGAAAACAGATCATACCCTACTGTCATGGCCACTAATCTCTTATTTCTTAACGGGAAATAACGCTGACCTTTCTAATCATGTATGTGGCCTAACAATGAAAAAAAGGTTTGCTCTGTTGTAAATTTATAAAAATGCAATCAAGCTTTGAAAAGGCACATTGCCACTAAGACGTAAGGGGCTACTGTAAATTAGCGGTCATATTTATATGGGCATCCTAAGTGGGGAGTTGTGCAGCGAGATGTTTGTTCACCTTACATTTAAATTTCTGTATGTTAGTACAGTCAGAGAAACGGAGGGAATTCCAAAGGTTAGCAGTTCGAGGAAAGAAGCTATTAGAGTAGAAAGCTTTCCAGCATCTAAGGACCTCTACAGTGAAGGGGTGGGATTTTGCTGATTGTTGACTTGGTAGGGGGGATTTACGTAGAGACGGCAGCAATTTAGTTGGAGCACATTCCATTGAAGTACTTGTGAAACAAACACAGGGATGCAACATTGTGACGATGGGCCAGGAACTGGAGCTTGATAGACAGTGTTGCACCTATTAACCAGGGTCCAAAAAAGAGCCTCTAATCTAAAAGGGAGAGACTAGTGGTTGATGCACCAGCCCAGATGTGACAACAATATTCCATGTATGGGCGAATGATAGCTTTCTAGAGATATAAGATACTGGCATGTGTGAGAAGTTTTCTCACACATGATAAAGGGAGCTCACCTATCTTGCAGCAGATTTGGCAGTATCTTCTATGTATGTGTTTCAATTCATCTTTATGTTGCCAAAGAGAAAGACTTTTCTATCTTCTTCACCACATCCCACTTCGGACTTTCTGTACGTGATGACATAGAAGAATTTCTGTTTTCTTGTTCAGAATCTATCCATCTAACACTTATCATTGGCTAGTTTTTGACCTTGAAGTAGTGTTTTTTGTTTTTTTATCTCTTTATATCAAGTGGCGGTACTTTCACAGATTAGGACCCATGCTAACTAACCCTAATTCTAACGACAGGGTCAAAATTAGTGTGGGTCTTAATTTGTGAAAGCACCCAAGTGGCTACATGCCTTGTCTGGAGCGATTTCCATTAAAAAAAATCTAATCTAACTTCTAATGGAATTTTCCACTTCTCTGCTTACTCTAACCTTATGTGGAAAATACCGTTTTTAACATTATTTTTACACATCTATATCCAATCTTACTACACTTGGACATGTAATGTAATCATAAGGACTGCTAACAAAAAGGCCTGTTATATCCTAAATGCACTGAGAACCTGAAATATATTCCCTCACTGAATTTAGAATACTTCTTTAATACCATCATGTCCTGCACTGTGTCCAAGTTCTCCACCAAGTCAGCATCCAGTCCGATGAATTTATGTAAATCTCCAATCGAACAACAATGCGAAAGTAATAACAGCACTGTAGACATGGAGGCTGATGATGACCTGACATCATGTTGTATTTCTGCTGTGCTTAAAAGAATGATGATAAACACTGATGTGCACAAATATGACATATCTTTATTGTTGGTGGCGATGAAGGAGTGTGTGAGGAAGAGAAACACATGCACACGAATTCGACAGGGTAGCTTTTCTTGGACCCAAATCGCCAATCGACTATGATATGATAATGATATCGATTTCGGGTTGATTATCAAAATAATTTGTGACACCCCGATTTTCACCTGCAATCACCCACTATGGGACTTCGCTGTAAATGTAGCCACGCCCCCACAGCATTTTATTTGGCGATGGGGTATTTCCTTCTGACGCTAACTTTTGCAGGTGGTTCCAAGCACAATTATTTTATTTCTGACAATCCATCATATTTGTTTTTCCTAACGACCAATGATTATTTTATTTTCGGCAATTCATCATGTTATTTTTTTTAAGAGGTTCATGTATTTTGCTTGAAGCATTGTTTGATGTGTATACATAAAAGTGATTCATAGAAGGCAATACAATGCAGAGGTGTAACGGATAGACACAAACTAAAGCAAATCAAGATATATAATGGAACAGGTTATGTAGTTTCACCTTTTTTATTAATACAATGTATATATATATTTTATTAGTATCTATTTACATTATATTATGTCCTACCTGCATCAGCATACAGTATGATATTTCGGGAACACTTCCCCTCGTCAAATGTATGTTCAACTCTAATTCAAACGCGCATTTGAAGGCCGTTGTCAACGAATTATACCGCAGCAAAAATGAAATGAATTTTAAATCTAATTAAAATTAGGGGGGGGGGGGGGTAGGTGTGTGTCCGTATCAAATGCACCTACTCCTGTCAAATGACATTTCTGCCCCATAACTTTTCATCCATTCATTCAATTTCTCTGAAACTTAGCCAAAATGTGGAGGCAATTGTTCCTAATAGAAAATAAGTATCGCTGACCTTGGAAAAAATCTGGTTCGCGCCCCCATGGGGTCAAAAGCCCCCAAAATGGCAAAAAATGACCCTTTTCTCCCATAACGTTTTATCTATCCATTCAATTTTTCTAAAACTTGGCCAAAATGTAGAGGCAATTGTTCTGGATATAAAATGAGCATCCTTGAACTCAGAAAAATTCTGGTTCGCACCCCCAGGGGGTCAAAAATGCCCCAAATTGCCCCAATTTATTGCATTTTACACTCACCACATCGAGTCACATACAGAGGGGGACCACGCACGTGCAGCTTGTTTATCTTTCGTGATCGAAAAGAAAAGAAAGAAACCAATGTGCTTTTTCACTTGCAATTTAGAAATAGATCGCAACTTGTGGAAAAGCAAATCAGTCCTTCAAAGAAAGGAACATTTAAACAAAAATGTTAAATATTTGTCCAGGAAATAAAACAATATTGTAGAAGAGAACTATTTGTTATATTAAAATAAAAACAATCATTGAATTAATAATAAATAATAGTTAATTAATAAAATGTCCTTTTTTAAAACTAATATGCAAATTAGTGAACCTTGCATCTTATAACGCATATACATAAACAATATATAAAAAAAGATGGTGCATCTATTGTGTAAAGTTTAATTAACTTAAAACAGGGCGTTTTGACTACCATTAGTGCAAGAAATGGGTCCAACTTTCGCATTTATTCATTCAGATACTTCATGTCAAACTTATTTTTTTATTCTTCACTTCTATTCCCTCAGAAAAAGGGTCTCGTCTTGTGTAATACACTTAATTCGATTTTGGCAACCACTATTAATCTATACTTCGCCAACCCATGACCTCTGTTAAGAAGGCCTGTTCAATCGAAAATGACATCATACACTTTGGTGCAGACGAGACATGCTGAAAAGTCAAAATGTTGATAATGAATGATGGCTTTCAAAAAGTTTAGAAAACTTTAAACATTGTTGAAAAGAAAGGAACACAATCCGATTTATACTTAAATTAAACTTTATTCAATATTAAAAAAAAAAACAAGAATTTATTCAAAAAGAATAATTAAGTTGTTTCTGCGTTAAAGTAAATAAACATCACGATTTTTACTGGATAGACTAATTTATTTATTTACCTCCCATAGCGGTAAGATGTGACACAAGGTCGGGAAAGTAGGATTTGATGAACCAGCGCCCGAGAAGGTGAGCACTCTGGCCAATAAAAATTACCTGGGCAGCCCCGTCGGCATTCCCCGGTAGGGGCGCTTCAGGTAGTAAGCAATAAACTTACTCCTCCCCAAAGAGGGGAGGCAAAGCCTGGGAGGGTGGACCTCCTAGAACTGCACAGGACAGACCCATAGACCGGCGTAAATCAACCCCGAAGGCCAAGACAATACCAGTCTATGGGGTGCAGTATCCATGGAACAGATACTACACTTTGATCTTGGCCAAAAATGGATAGACTAAAATTCGTTTATTACTTTGATTGCAAACAATCTGAAAACAGTTTTCTTTACATATTTATTAAAATAAAAACGTGCAAAGTCAAGCAATGAAGATTATAATTTGTTTAAAGTTACAATATCAACCTATTTGTTGTATAGAAAATATTGTTGGTTACGATGTGCTTTTAACATTTTAAACAGCATACGATCAAATACTGCAATTATGAATTTAGGTAACAAACAACCAATAATTAAATAAACAAACAACCAATAATTAAATAAACAAACAACCAATAATTAAATAAACAACCAATAATTAAATAAACAACCAATAATTAAATAAACAAACAACCAATAATTAAATAAACAACCAATAATTAAATAAACAAACAACCAATAATTAAACAAACAACCAATAATTAAATAAACAACCAATAATTAAATAAACAAACAACCAATAATTAAATAAACAAACAACCAATAATTAAATAAACAAACAACCAATAATTAAATAAACAAACAACCAATAATCAAATAAACAAACAACCAATAATTAAATAAACAAATTCAAAACAAACGCTAAATAATTTAAAAATGAAAACAAACGAATAATTATAAAAAAAAAAGTCAGTTTCAAAGTTTATATTGAAGCGGTTAAATCCCAAAATAGCAGCCAAATTTTATCAACTAGTTTTTTTTCTGATTTACTAAGCGGTTCTAGGGTAAATTAATCCACTATTTATTTTCTATATGATTTCTCTTTTTTATTTTGGAAATATTAACTTATTTTGTTTTTTTGTGGATTAAATTGTATTTTAAAGACAATTTCTTTGGCAATATTCTATATTGGATACGTCATTATTATAATGTTTAATTTGAAATATATTTCAATTTCATTTTTAATAAACATTGTTTGATTTTATTATTTGTTTCTTAGAAAAAACATACCCTCTTTTAACCCTTCCAATAACCTTAAGTCCGATTGGCAACATTTTTTATGAAGAGTTTGATTTTATTATTTGTTAATTCCTATTTGGCAAATAAAGATTAGAGACAAAAGAAATCCCCTAAAATAAAACAAATTAAAACGGTGGATTAATTTGTCCTTGGCAAATTAGACAAAACTAGACGATAAAATTTGACAGCTATTTGGAGAGCTAACCTTTTCAATATAGCTGTTTAAAATGAAAACAAATAATGAATAAGTTAGTTTAAAATGAAAAACAACGATAAATAAGTTACATGAAAAATTAAAATTAGAACAAATGAAATTCAAATAAATAATTTTAATACAAACAAACAATAGAGTTACTAGTGCGGAAATACATTTTTAATAATCAAACTTATAAAAAAATCTGTTGGATAATTTAGTTAAATGTGTGAAATTTTCTTTTACTGCTTAATTTGTTCTTAATAATATTATCATTTTTCTTTTTAACAGAGAATTTAAAGTGCACTAGACAAGCATTCTTTCTATTTTTTTTTTTTAATACTTTGATCCTAATCACGAAAGTCAACATGAAATACATTAGAGAACCTCTATTAATCCCCTGAAAATAACAGTCCATTTCAGGTACGTCAAAGTCTTGTTAGGTGACGGCTAGCACCAACTACTGTGACATCAGCAGAAAAATGAGACTCAATGGAAATGCCTTCTCTTTACGAAGGCCACGGCCAACCCCCGTAATCTAAAACTATAAATGACATTTTTGAAAAATGTAATCCTTTACTTTCAGAATCCAGTGAACGAGTACAGCTGCTTTGAATTATCATTTCAAGAATAACTACTATAATGTAAGCAAATGTTTGTTGGGTTGGTTACTTTACCTGGGCGACTCCGGCACACAGTACTGCCAGTATTAAATATTATCTGTAATCAGCAACGAAAAAAAGTATGTTTTAAATAATGCAAAATATTTGAATAAGTACTATGTAGACATTTGCAAAAATCAATATTCATAAGAAACGTAGGGATATCATTGGCTAATTGTATCTGTTGCTTTTCCAATGTAAGTACACAGTGAATCTCCCACAGTTGAGTCTATTGAAAGAATTATCAATCTTGATCAAAGATGGTTTGATTTTTTTTTTCATTATGCAAATAACACAGATTGAAAAAAATCCATATTTCATACTGCAATCGCCAGGTACAAACAAAATTTGGCAGATCTAATGCTATTCAAGTCTGTTGGCAAGAAATCTGATTGACTTATACACACGCATATATGAATATATATATATGTGTGTGATTTCGATTAAGCTGATCAGATCATTATTCGCCATACATACAACTGAATTGATGTGAATAGTTGAAATATTGTAATGGATTCATTTGTCTACAATGGAGTAATATTATTTATATGCAATTCTGAAATTTGAAATAGCAATCGAATTGAATCCTTATTTTAAGTTTATAACTGAAAATACAATCTGGTAATGTGTGTTGCAGGGGTCGAGTATAGGGATTAGTTTTTCACTTTTTAGAACCCAAACCACATGAAATAATGAAAAACATAGGAATTTTGTTAAATAAAAAATAGCCAATTTATTCGGTCAGGAAAAATGTTCACATACTATTATGGTATTTCACATACTTTTCACATATTATTATGATATACAACTAATTTTTAAAAAATAAATAGTTTAATATTTCTGTTAAACAAATGTAATTGTTTATAAGAAAGTCAGCATAGGAGAAATTTAGAGACTTCAGTGCTTTTCTCACAAGATATTATTTCCTAAATAATAACTTATTCTGATTAAGATGATTGTTTGTCATAGACACAACCATAATTAAATTATTTGATTACGATGTATTAATATTACTTATATGCGACTCTGAAATTTGAAATAGCAACAACCGAATTTAATATTTGTTTTAAATTCATCACTGAAAATATACTCTGGTAATGTGTGTTGCAGAGATCGAGTAGGTATATCGATCTAACAACTTATAGAACCAAAAGCAAATGTTAATAGACAAAGAAAAATAACAAACACAGGAATTTCATTAAATGAATAGCTTCTATTTACTTGCCTCTCTATGAGGGCAGAGTCAGACACCAGGTAGGTTTTTAATCTGGGGAAAATCCAACTCTCCAAAAAAGGTCATTCTGGATTGAAACAGTCTCAAAGAATTTCTCCTTCACTGACCAAGGACAGAAAAGATGAAATATAGTATCAGAACAGTAGCCTGTTTATTCGGCCATTGTAATAGAACTTGCATTTAATGACTCATGGCTGGTTCAACTGCGATGATCATGATGTGACTTCAGTGCTGAGTGTAGTCTGGGCTGGTCAACAGACGGACAAGTATTGTTACTCAATAGCCAGATGAATTTGCAACAGCATGAACAGGAGTAGACTGTATCAAAGGTTAGCCGCTGTCAGTTGCAGCTGGAAAGAAAAGGTTAGAGCAAGCGTCCTGTTGTCAGACAAAAACTAAATCAAGTCGTAATTTAATACTATTTATCTTCCTCCCACAAAGCAAAATGTGACACAAGGTCGGGAAAGTGGGTAAAAACCAGCGCTCGAGAATTTGAGCACTCTGGCTATTTAAAAATTGCCTGGGCAGCCCCGTCGGCATTCCCCGGTAGGGGTGCCTCAGGCGATTAGCAATAAACTAACTCCCTCTCAAAGGGTGAGAAGGCAAAGCCTGAGAGGGTGCATCTCCTAGAACTGCACAGGACGGACAACTGATAGACCGGCGTAAATCCAGACCCGAAGGCCTGGACAATACCGGTTTATTAGGCGGGGTAAAAACTCAAGTCGTAATTTAATATTGTCTCAATACAACCCATATTTGAATATTGAAGATTTGGTGGGGGAAGTAGGGGGGAGGCTGCTTTCTAGCAATCCTCACTTTTTTCGATCACTATTGCAAATCATTTGCATTCTAGCAATAGCCATTTACCATTAAGCCTTCAATGATAATGGCCATTAGTTTTCTCTGGAATTTGAGTAACAATAAGTCACAGTGCTCTTTCTCTTCAGTCTTTACATCTTCCTGGACCTGTCACAACCATTTTATGTGGTACCAACCAATGTTGATGACAGCGCATTTTTTTTTGTGTTGTGGAGAAGGGATTCCAGGTTATTATTATTTATGAGTGTACACCATATGTCAAAAATGAATGAAAAAAAATTATGCTTCGCCAGTGTTTACACTAATATTCATATTCGTATAAAATAACGTCTGAATTGGTGAAGTTAAAAAAATAAGAATAAAAGTAAACGTCTGAAACTGGAAAGTTTTTTAAAAAATGAAAAAACGTATAAATCGGCATAGAAAGTAAAAAGAAGAAAGTAAAAGTTTCATTATAAGAATAAATTGAAGGTGGAGTGGGGGTTCTAACTTGCTATTTTCTTTTTTAATACTTTAAATTGATTCATCTGGCAGTATTTTTTATTTGTTAAATTCTGTGTGACGGGACGGATATATGTATATGAATAAATGCATATTGCTCTTTATTGTGGAGTGGAGGATTACTCACTAGGAGTTCTCACGCCAATCGTTATCAATGATCTCTTGCTGGTAAAACTCCATTGGTTTTCTCGAGAGTCTGACAGAGAGCAAGTCTCTCCAGATTTCCAGTAATCTCCACATTACTATTACTACTACAACCAACACTTACGTGTGTGTTAAAACTAAGATAAGATTGGCTGATCTGATGTCCAATCAGAAACTCTACCTTTCACTTACAACTGGTGAACAAAAGGAAAGAAAACATTGAAGAATCTTTAAATAACTTCCGGTTAAAATCGGCTTAATTCAATTTACTTCTTAACTGAGGAAGAAAATCCGAGATAAAAAAATCTGTTAAAAAAATCTATTTTTACATCAGGTAATTTTATCATCGTGACTGGTTTATTTTTAATTGTTTATTTATAGAATTATTTCCCCTTTTCCACAATTTTGCGAGTCAAGCCATTCCGGAAATCAAAAGTTAATGTCGCTTGTGCAATATATTTATATCTTTGACAGCAATTCCTAAAGATCTGTAAAATCTGACCGGAATTCCCGAATTGCTGCAGAAATAAATACATTTGAAAAATATTTGCCTATAAAAGGCGACGTCGAAAAGAAATGGTCAGAATCTTTCAAAACGCTTCATCCGAACGCAGTCGATCTCGTCTCGGTACATAGAATTAAAAGACGAACAAAGTTACAAGAAAAAAGTTTCAAAACGTTGAATACAAAAAGACTAATAACCGTTCGAGATTTTTTCAATCAGAAACATTTGAACCTTTTTTAAAAAGCAAAACACAAATTAAGACCTTTTAATTATAAGAAAATATGGACTGTGTTCTCATCATCAAGACCTGCTTTCTGGTAAGTTTTATTTTCTTTCTTAGAAGTTATTATGAAACCAGACGTGTTTGGGACCCATTGGGTCACAATCATTACTAACATTCAACAGAAAATTCATAAACAGTATCTGTTAAGACATTCTTCTTGTGAAGCTAAAAGACATACCGGTGACCTAGTCTAGTAGAAGGAAAACTACGATCAGATTGGTCTCGTTCACGTGGCATGCATTTTGCATCTGGAGTCATCACTTGTTTGGTGGAGAGAGTGGATTGTGTTCTCATCAATTCCCGAGGCACTCAAAATACATTCATGATAATTCTATGTGGTAGAAGGATTACCATGCATACATATGAGGTGTGTCTAAAAAGAAACGGGATTTCAATTCAAAACAACAAACTACATGGTTTTCCTTTGAAATACTCCCACACGGAGTTGAATGCATTTTCCTCTCATTTTTTTCATATATATACATATATATATATATATATTAACATCGAAATGTTAACTCGCATAAGCTGTTTTAATGTTTATGTAAGTTTAAGGTATTTATCTACTTCCCACAGCAGTAAAATGTGACACAAGGTCGGAAAGTGGGATTTGATAAGTCAGCACCCTAAAGGAAGAACACCTATTACCTTGAAAAATTGCCTGGGCAGCCCCGTCGACATTCCCCGGTAGGGGCGCCTCAGGCGATTAGCAATAAACTAACCCCTTCTCAAAGGGTGAGAAGGCAAAGCCTGGGAGAGTGGACCTCCTAGAACTGTATAGGACAAACCCATAGACCGACGTAAATCAGGCCCTGAAGGACAAGACGATACCAGTCTATGGGGGGCAGTATCCATCGGAACAGATACTACACTTGGATCCTGGCCAAAAGGCCAAGTTTATATATACATATATATATATATATATATGTATATATATATTAGTCACTGTCCATATAGATGATCCATGATGACATCCATTTATGACACCATAAAGGATCACTCCAATGTCTTTCACCCCCTCTTTAATGGATGACAGAACAAACCGATGACGTCATATATTTAAGACCTTATAAGAGATCTTCCATCTCTGTTTTAATGGATGCCATAATCACTTTGTGACATCATCCATCATGGGGGCAAACAAACAAAAAAGATTCACAAAGTTTTAGTATAGCTTACACGCCCGTGTGTTTAAGCACTCTTTAATCTCGGAACGTTTGAACCCTGCCACTGGCTTCAAATGTATTTTAATTTCATTAATATCTGGCGATTTCCGTTGGCCTAATGGATTAGGCTGTAGGATTACAATACTTTTCTGAATCTACGAACTGTGTTCAAACCTGTTTGACTGCCTGAAACCACCACTTCCTGCACTGATGAGGACGTAAGTCCGAAACAACGTTATCTGTAGGTAAATACACTTTGATATATATATGTATATATATATCGAAACAGTTTTTCATGGTAAACAACTGATGATCCCTTAAATAATGTTAGAAACAAACTAATATAATAACTGAAAAAGTTAAATTGACTTACATGAGTTATTTTCCACTGAACGACTTGGGACTTGAGGTTTTTATTTTTATTTTTATTTAAAAAAAATTTTTTTTTAATATAGTTTTAATGGTTGAGAAACTTCCAAGACTATATATATATATATATTTTAATACATACTAGCACCTAGTGTTGCCCGGGATTGATTATGATTTTTGTGTAAAAATTTGTTGGTTGCACGTTTTAAAATTTATACGGTAAAAGAAATGAAATTTATTTTTTGATGCTTTATGATTTTAATAATTATCTCAATGAAATGCAGAGAAGATAAACCTTTACAGGTTAAAATAGGTGTTATCTCCCTTGCATTATTTGAGTCATTAGTTATCTCTCTTTGAATTATTTGAGTCATTATCTAAAATAGTTAAAGACATTTTGATATTGTAAATAACATGCTGGGAAGAAAAAGAAGATAAAATGGCTTAGTGGAATCAAATATCGATGCGTCTGATACAATGCTATTTAGAGCTAACTTTCAAAATCCGGCTGACATCATTTTATAGATTAGAAGATATCAAGAAAATGTCTAACATACATGTATATAATGTATATAATTTACATAGTATAGATTTATACTAATGTTTCCTTTATTTCACTTGCAGGTGTTTTGTTTATGTATGTTGACCATCTGTTTGGCTCTCCCTTACTCTGACAGACGAAATAACCGGACCAATCTTGTCTTGTCTGATGTCCACAAAAGGTCGACTTCATCGTGCCAGGCGTTTTATCTTTTGGGTGACAACAGATTCCAAATAAACACCAAATATCACATCAACAAAACAAGTAGCCGACCCGCCGATTTGTCGCTCTGTCCGTGGGTGGAAGATATCGACATTGATACCGAACGAATCCCCCAGGAAATCCCGTTCGTCAAATGCCGTTGTGTGAAATGTGCTGGTGATCTGTATAATTACGTCACCTTTTGTAAACCCGTCTACAAAAACATGGTCGTCTGGAAGAAGACAAAGAAGATAAACGGGAGACAATCCAACCAGTTTGAACAAGTATGGATTAACGTACCGATTGCCTGCGCCTGTTCGTTTGGAGATTTTTCACACTCTGCATAAAAACAAAAGACATTCCTGGCAGGACTATTTTTGTACGATATTCTTCCAGAAATTTCTGCACGAACTATTTTTGTTTACAGTATTCCTACACTACCAAAATTTTGAACATCAAATATCAGAAATTAGAACAAGAAAATTACAGAGTGACTTTTGACAATGTTACAAATTAAAATACACACACACCCACACACACACACACACATATATATATATATATATATATATATATATATAATATACGAGAGACATGTGTCTGCCCATGTCTTCAAAAACTACTTTTAAGATATGAACTTGAAATTTGGTAGCAATGATACCCTTCCGATGCAGATTGTGGTCATATTTATTTTTTTCTCATAAAGGTCACCTATCATATGTATTTATTGTGAAAGTTCCATAACAAATATTTATTATCTCCCTTTGTTATTCCAATTTATTACCATATCATATCATTATTAGATTTATCCCTCAGTTGATCCTATCACTTTAGTGTCAACAATATAATTAATCTGCATTTAAAATGTCCGAGCAAAAATGTATGTTATTTTAATATGTGGATATATTACACATAATTCGCTTCATTTAAATTAATGTTTAATTTTATTAGAAAACTTTCCCTTAATACTTCTAATTTACAACTATAATATATCATTATACAAATATTTATTATCTCCCTTGGTTATTCTAATTTATCACCATATCATATCATTATAAAACCAGTACATAAGATTATCCCATCGATTTGATATCTCTACTATATATATTGGTTCAGAATTATTAGGGAATAATCTCCCTTGGAGCAGATCCAAGTTATCTCCCCTGACACATTGCTAGCTAATGGAAAATGCATACTCCTATTTCCTGAAATTAAAATATCCAATTCCATCCCGCATGGGGAATACGTAAACCGGATATATCTCTCTTTCTGGCTTGGGCGCCATCTTGGCATGCCTTTCACAAAACTGTTGCCATCAGATGAGACTTCCAGAAATTTTTTACTCAAATGTTAGTCATATTTGTTTATACATTGTACATGCATATCTCTCTCTTTTTGTTTACCCTTGCAACACATGTATTTCAATTGTTTTGGGACATTTATGTAGTTTACTGTTAGTAATTATGTCTGGTTTTCACCACATTATGTATCGTGTTTCGTATATCACTCTTATTCGTTTCTCCGACAAACTGTTTCTGTGAGAGTAAACGTGTATATATGTAAACCTAACTGTTTATTTCCCTTGATCCTTTTTATTTCGACCCTGTGTGCATTACTGATTATAACACAACACACAAAATGTCGACTACATGTTTAGGAACACAAGAAGTGCAGTGGAATTGCTGGTTGAGAGAGGACAACCAGTTTGTGTGCAAGAAGTGTTAGACAACAGAGGTGAATGCAAACTCAGATATGGAGAAATGACATGTGGATGGCGAAGTTATTGAAGGTATTCAGGAATTTTGTTACCTTGGTGATACCATTGGATGAGCAGGTGCTAGTGTGATAGCAAAAATTAGGGGTTGATAGAGTAAGTTCAGGGAAATTTTTTCATTATTAACCGGCAGAGTGTTACCACTGTCGACCAAGGGCAAAGTCTATCAGGCATGTGTATGCAGTGTGATGATGTATGAAAGTGACACCTTCCCAGTGAGGGTTGAGGACATGCGTTGCATGGAGAGAAATGATATTAGAATGATACGTTGGATGTATAACGCAAGTCTTATAGACAGGCTCAGATCGATCTGATGAACTCAGAGAAAGATGAAATCTAGACAGTATAGGGAGACGTGTGCAGAACATGAGGATTCGATGGTATGGACATGTGAAAAGAATTGATGATGTAGAACAGTTGAGGTAGCAGGTCCAGTTCACAGGGAAAGGTTAAGGAAAACATGGGAAGAAGTGATAAGGATGGACTTTAGAGAAAGTGGGATAAATAAAGACCTGCCCAGAGATAGGTTACTTTGGAAGGCAATTTCAATAAAGCCGTCCAACACTTGCCAGAATGTAAAAAGGATGTTAACTTTTAAATTCTTTTTGTTTCAAATATGACACATTCAAGCAGAATGCTTATTCAATATAATATTCAACGAAAATGTGGCAAACTGCAACTTGTTTCACATCCGCAACGAGCTTGCATCAGCACACCCGCTAAATAGGTAATCAGTATCTTCGATGATAACATTTCTTCCAAACCAATATAAAAAATAAAGCATTTAAGGGTTGAGAAGAAGAAGAAGAAGAAGATGATGAAGATGATGATGATGATGATGATCATCATCATCTCCTCTGATCTCTGTCTAAGAAACAAACGGCGCACACACATCATCATCATCATCATCTCCTCCTCCTCCTCGTCTGATCTTTGTCCAAGAAACTACCGAATGCACAACCTCATACAACAACAGCATAACAAACACGTCTACACTACACAGACTAAATTATAATTCTCTTCTGTGAACCGTTCTAAGAAACTCTCATTCACTATTAACTCTTTATTTTTGTTATCTGAAAAAAACCCTGTTAATTTGTTGTCAATAAAGCTGAATATATTTTTGTATGTATTGACTTTGTCTTTCTTTTCTATATTGCCTTTCCTCTCTACACTATCATTCTCGGACAACGTCAGAGGTTAGATTGTTCTTGGCCTTTTGGCTAAGATCAAAGTGTAGTATCTGTTCCGATGGATACTGCACCCCATAGACCGGTATTGTCTTGACCTTCGGGGCTTGATTTACGCCGGTGTACGGGTCTGTCCTGTGCAGTTCTAGGAGTCCACCCTTCCAGGCTTTGCCTCCCTTCTTTGGGGAGGAGTAAGTTTATTGCTTACTGCCTGAGGTGCCCCTACTGGGGAATGCCGGCGGGGCTGCCCAGGCAATTTTTAATGGCCAGAGTGCTCACCTCTCGGGCGCTGGTCTTTCAAACCCCACTTTCCCGACCCGACCTTGGGTCACATCTTACTTGTGGGAGTAAGATAAAACTGGCCTTGTGCCTAACTCCTGGAGAGGAGTAAATAAATACTCAACAATATAACAAAACTGCATTTAAAATGTCTGAGAATGTATTTACTTACATTTTTTTCTATTTTATGTTTTTATACATGAGTATTTTTATTAAGTGATATAATTCTTTTTTTATTATTTAAATGTGTAATTTTACCCGAATTTTGTTTGTTCAAATTTTGTTTAAAATTATTATTATTATTTGTACTCACTAGGAGTTCTCACACAGGTCATCAATGATTGCTCACCGACAACCGGTGGTAATACCTTGGAGTCTGAGTGACAGCAAGTCTCCCCAGATTTCCAGTATTCTCCACCTCTTTTTGATAGCCACCGCAAATAATCTTGCAGTATCGCAACAGCCATTTACCATTGATTTCTTGCTGGTAAGGATCATTGGTCTTCTCTGGGATTTGGGTGGCAATAAGCCTCCCCAAGGTCCCAGCACTCTCTGCACTTCCAGCGGAGGTCTGGTTTGTGCTGTCCCTCCTCGATCTTATCCTCCTCGACTCTATGCAAATATTTTGTGTGGTGTCAGCCTAGGATGGTACCATTTTTTTGTTTTTTTAATTTATTTTTAATTTCTTTATTTTTTCTTTATTTTTTATTATTATTATTATTATTATTTTAATTTTAATGCTAATTCTATTATTCCGAATGTTTCACGATCCTGTGAAAAACAACTGTGAGAGACGGATATAATCACATTTTTATCTAGTTTTCAGGTTAGGATTAATGTGTAGTAACTGTTCATTATCAAGAGAGCATCCTCCCAGGCATTACCTCCTTCTTCCGGAAGGAGGATGGGTTTATTGCATGTCGCATGAGCCGCCATCATTTGTGAGGGGCTGCTGTCAAAATTATACAAGTATTTTTATTTCCTATCAGAGTGACCCTTTTTGGGAGCTGGATTTTCCTCACATTAAAAACCGACAACTTATGTTGGTTGTGTGTTTTGATCATTTTTCCCCAATGACAAGATGATCTTTCTTAGATTCGAGTTGAATAAATGAGGGTAGTGGTAGTAGTAGTAGTAGTAGTAGTAGTAGTAATTCGCCAACAGAACGAGTAAGAAAGCAAGATAAAAAGACAAAGTGCATACTCGTATGTTTTATTTTTAATGAAAAACTGGTTGGTTTTATTTTATTTTAATTTTAACTTAATTTAAGCATGACGTTAATTCAATTTATGATTATAACAAACTGATAAATTGACAGAATAAAAATGTGCCTTCATTATGAAAAAGATAAATCATGAAAATCCTTCTCCTTCTCTCTCTCTGTCACACTATATTTTGTGCAATTTTTGCAGATTGCGAAAATGTACACACTTTTTTTAGCTGAGAAAAAGTTTTTAATTCAACAAAAACATGTAAATTAATCATAGTTTTCGTTTTCTTCAGCCCGTTTGCTGGTCTTATTTTTGGCATATTTGCAACTTGCGTTCTGCAAGATTCATAGGTTTTTGCTCGAGAGTAAATAAAAGAAAAATATATGTAAGTGAGCAACTGCAGAGTCAAGGTTTTTAACGATGTTATTTATTTATTTTTGATTGAATAGAGTTACTGAATAGCATACATCCTTGAGGTACACCGTTTTCCTGCTCTTTTAAGTCAGAAAGTGTAGTTCTTACTCTTATGTTTAAATTCCTGTTCTCTCAGAGATTTTGGATAAAAAATGGCATTCTGTCCAAGGTTTCGGAGGTACTTCATGATACCGTACTTCCAAGTGGTATCGTATGACTTCTCTAACACAAAACGATTGCAACCAGATGTTCTTTTTTTAATGAAAACCTCTCTAATAAAGGTTTCTAGTCTGATCAAATCATTAGTGATGCCTCTTCTTTTTCTCCTGAAACCTGATTGTAATTCTGATATCAGATTGTTTGATTCAAGGTACCTGCCATTAATCACCCCTTCCAATATTTTACAGATACAACTTGTTAATGGTGTCTATGGTTTGGAGGATTTGATGGATCAGTTTTAGGTGTTTGATTATTTGAGTCTTTCCTGAGCTTTGGTATCAGTATTACTGTGGCCTGCTTCCAGAGATTTGGAACTTTTCTTCTGAGCCATATTTTATTATAAATCTCTAGAAGGTATTTGAAGGATGCCTGAGGCAGTTGCTTTAGAAATTCATAAGATATATCATCAGGACCAACAGCCGTATTGTGAGTTTTGTAAGCGATTCATTGAATTCCTTTCTGTAAAGGGCTGGTTATAGGTTTCTGTATTTTTAGAGTTGAAATTAAGTTTTTTTCTTTTCTTCAGTTTTTTTAACTTTTCAGTTTCAATTTTCGAGGCAAGATTTTGTGAGAAGTTGTGTGCTAAGATTTAACTATGTCCTTTATATCTGTGATCTTTGTTTTTGCCATACACGCAGAAAACCAAATTGCTGTAATTATTACAAAGGCATTATAGTCCACAAATTGCATTCCTACCTTATTCGCTGCATGTTTTCCTTATACGCACTTCTACGTGACCCTTCCTGACCGAAGGGAACGCCGCCTGCAAATAAGTTCTTTCATACCTTGAAAAGGACTAAACCAAGACAAAAACTGTTGAAAAACAGAGGAGGTTTATTCGACTTGATCTTCGTTCCAAATTACTGACAAGTGGGGATGAAGATGAAGACAGAGGGAGATTGATAATTACTGTTTAATCATATCTTGTCAGTACATTTCAATTTATCATGTTCATACATGGCGTGCTTTTAAGGAACTAACTGTCTTCCTCTATCATTCCCTCTTTGAGCCATGTGACGTCATATCCGTTTTTATCAATTTCTACAGTCTAGTTATCCTAACCTCTAGTTCAGCAACTTTCATTTCCTGTTATTCTCGACTAACCGTTTGTATAATATTTAACAGTATTTAACCAATATTTAACCAATATTTAACAGTATTTAACCAATATTTAACAGTATTCTTTTTGGTAAGATGTTTTATTGATATGCTATTGTTTTTGCTCGCTATCTTTGTCATCATGTTTCATATGGTTTTTAATTTGGTGTTCATGAAGTTCTTTTGGATTCCTTGATAATTCTTCGAGCTCTGGTTCTGTTGTGTTTGAATAGGTTTTCTTTAGTAGAATTAAAATTGAATTTTCTGTATAGTGTGTCCGGATAGCCTACGCCATATCTTGTCAAACCAGGGTTTGTGTAGTTTATTAGGATTAGATGACTTTGGCCAATTCTCTTCAGCTATGGTTACTAGTGTTTCTGTAAAGTATGTTAAGGGTCTTTATTGTTTATGTGTGCTTTGAATGTCGATTTTGAATAGCATTACTTTTGGAATCGCTTCCAGTTGGTCTTCTGCAATTTCCATTGTGGTACTCTTTCCTCGAATTGAGGACGTGCACTTTCCAAATAATTGGAAAGAGGTCATTCCAAATCTAGGGCTGAGTAAGTTCCCATTGCTGAGTGCAAGTAGGTATTTCTGTTATTATTATAAAAGCAGATGATATTTGTGTCTATATAATTTTCAAGAGTCTGCCCTGATTTGTTTGTGTTTTTGCTTCTCCATATTTCACTGTGACTATTAAAGTCACCCAACAAGATGAATGGTTTAGGGAGTTGCTTTATTAAATACTTGATTTCAGATTTGACTATGGTTTGGTTTGGCAGTAGATAAATAGAGCAATGCAAAGAAACAACGGTTGGTTTTATTTTATTTTAATTTAATTTATACATGGCGTTCTATATTCAGCCATGCCTTTAATTCATTTTCTGTTTATAACAAACTAGAAATATTACAGGATTAAAATTTGCCTTCAATATGAAAAGGATAAATCATGAAAATTTAATGGATATTAATTAAATTTTTTATTTAATCAATTTAAGTGAATATCTTGAAATTCTTTGCAATTTGTAGTAAAACCGCATTGATTTCAAGTTAAATTGTTTGAATAATAAAAAAGTGAGTTTGCAAAGCCAGTTAAAAATTAAAAAATAAATCCATCACTCTATATATCCCTCTCTTTATCTCTATCTCTCTTTTCCTTTTTAACTACGAGTTAAATAGTATTACTGCTTGTGTTGATATTCCCTTTTGTTCAATCTTTGTATTCTTTCCTTTTTTTATTACCTTCGACTGTTGCAAACCCAATTTTTCTTTTAGTGACATATATATTTCTTTCATTGAATTGTCTTCTCAAAAATAAGTATTTTCTCACAAAAAATCAATTAAGAGAAAATGCAAAAAGGAGATGATATTTTTCATTGAGTGGAAAAAAAAGTAAGTTAAAGAACGCCAGATTGATACAGCTAGTATTTTATAGACGGTGTATTCCTTATTGTTAAAAAGGAGATTACAATAACGTATTTCATAAGAAGACCCATTTTAAGTATATCACAGCAAGCTTACAGATAAACGTGTATAAAATAAAGGAGAATACAAGGTAAATCTGCAGAAGGGACATATTATTTTGAACACCGCTTTGTACTGCCATTAGTTCTGATTATATTACTCAACATAAGTTTGTTCTGTACATATAAATTTAAACAATTCTTCAAGATTACTTAATTCCGAAACATGTGTTGTAAACGGTTCATTGTATACAATTAATTAAACATGAGTTGTTATTTTACACATAGCTCTTTTGGCGGGGGCGAGTGACTGTGGGTTCATACTAGTGCTGGGACGATAAGTTGGAATCAGGAAAATCGGAACTTTTGGGGTATAGGAATCGGTATCAGAAAAAAATGTGCCTATTTTTCGATGCCAAAAACGATTCTTTAAAAATTTTGTTTGTTTGTAAAACTAAAATCTATAGATCAGTCCCTACAAGCGTATTTTTATGTTTGGGGAAATATATGCACATATTACATGGTTTTTTACGGTAATCCGAAAAAACAAAACAAAAAAACGCCAACTCTATAGCTAAATATTTAGAGATTAGAAAAGAATCGTAACCGGGCATTTTGAACAGAATCAGTAATTGTATCGGAATCGGGAAAAATATTGAAATCGTCCCATCACTAGTTCATACCTTTCTCGGAAGTATTGTTAGTATATATTTTCTTTGTTTTTCACCACTCTGTAAGGGAAAACATATATACTAAACTCAATGTTATGGGGGGGGGGGGCACGGAATAATGGGGAAATACGACCAAATACACATTTTATTTAAATATTGACAAACATAAAGTGTACTTAACACAACATAAAAGAACATACAATAAGAGGGCTTGTTACTCATCACTCGTAGTGGTATCTACCATACATGGTAAGTTTCGAACCTAAGACAGAGTCACTTTATATTCAACTACATGGGATCCGGTCAGATATGGTGTACTCCCATCTCTCTCCTCCTGTTCGTTGGACCTCTCTGTCCAAATGGGAAATAAGCCACCAGTGTTATTAGCAATTCCTTGTCATTCTCCTTTGTTTTTCTACAGTATTAGTGTATAAGTGAACACAGAGACCTGTAATACTATCAAATATTTTATGTTCTATATTCTACGTTTTTAGCGATCACGTGTTCGAGTGTATCTTTCCTGAACACGTATTATAGTACACATTATAATAAACAAAGAAAATAACAATGTATATTAGTACCAAAGAAAGAATACAATTAAGTCCCAATAGAATCAGAAAGACACACGTTGCCGAGGTAGAAGATAGAGAAGATGCGTAGACAATGTATAAGTAGATATTACGTAGATTTGTGCTTGGCTGTTTTGGGGAGTCTAGGCAGCTGCTACGGGAAATGACGCCTTATTCGTAAAGTGTCATGCAGAGAATGACAGCCGATCAGACCACGTCCGATGACTTTAAAAGACTATCTGGAAGAAAGATAGATAAATATAGATAGATAAATGGATAGATAGATATATATATATAGAGAGAGAGTCTTGTTCTAAATTCTGCACATTTGTAGGACAGAGTAATTCAAGAGAAATAACCCCGATATCGGTCCAAAGGAGATAACTCCGATATCAGTCCAAGGGAGATAACTCCGATACTTCTAAGACATATCCAATTCTACAATCCCCATAATTACACACACACACACACACACACACACACACACACACACACACACACACACACACACACACACATACACATAAATATGATTAATCCACGCATGTTTTTGTTGAATTAAAAAGTGTTTCTCAGCTAAAAATGATGAATTATTTCACATTCAAAAAACAACTAAATATAACATCATGGAAGACATAAAAATACACGTAAATTATAATTTTAATATTTATGACAGTGTGTGGCGAACCAAAAATGCTACCCGAGTGAACGTTAGAAAGCAAATGGCGTGAATTTCAACTCCCTTTCTTTCTTTGTGTCGTTTGGATACGCTTTCTTTATTACTCACTAGAGACAAAGAGAAGTCTCACAGAAACGCGTTGACTGAAGACTTCAGACAATCAGAAACCGACACGTCGATAAGAAACGCGAACTGTGTGACCCCTATGAAAGAAACGAGGGCTCGCATCTCTCTTTTTTTCATCCAGGCAGACCACGAAGTTACACACGGGAAATACGATTTCCCGAGGGCAACACAAAAGAACACTTCAGAAGTACATACAAACTTGTCTTGCCCCATGCGCGCATACCCTACTTACATACACAGTATCAGACAATGTAACAAACCTACACATACAGAGCTCACATTGCTACTTCCGCACACACACGCTCTATGACTCACGCACTAACAAATAGACATACACATTGGTAGCCCTCGCGTTCGCCTACTTACAACAAACAATTTCTAATGAGAAACACGAGTTTTCAATAAACTTTACCAAAGAACATTTCACTCATGAAAACGAACTTTTATAATCTATGTAAACTGTAGCTTTACTAATGCCTTATCTAAAATAATTTGTTTGTTAATAATAAAATGTTTTGTTGCTATAATAATCTTTTATTTCCTTTCATTCGTTCATTCACAAAACGCTATTCATAGAAGAGCGGACACTTGCTCGCTGGTGACCCAAACATTTGCCCTCTAATAGATCCATATCCATTTCATTTCCAGTGTTATTTTACTACCCATGTTAAGTTTAACCCTTCGCCATATTGGTATCCACATGGTCGATTGACATGGACCATACTTCTACTTATATCTTAGATTATCTTTTACCACAAATAGGTCACAGATGTGTAAGTAAACGAATATATTGTTTTTTGGCTAATTTCTCAATTGTATTTCCTTTAAAATAATTTGTGACGCCAATAGTAACGCTAATCTAAATAGCATGAGGATTAAAACGTTTAGTTTCTATTTATCTACCTCCCACAAGGTAAGCGTTGACACAAGGTCGGGAAAATGGAATTAGATAAGCCAGCGCTCGAGAGTTGAGCATTCTGGCCATTTAAAAATTGCATGGGCAAGTTTTTCACGATTCTTCTATAATAAATAAACGTGGAGGCCTTAAATTGTTTTCCTTTAACTGCGACTCAGAATTTCATTAAGGGGTTTTCTGATAACATCGTGTCATCTTATTATGTTTAAAAATTTTATACATGTTTTTTTTGTTTATATATAACCTTCTTTTGTTTTAACATGTCCTAAAGCTTTAATGACATTTATACACTTTATTTGCAAAGAGAATTTCACCCGGTTTTATTTTATCTATAGTCTTCAACGTATATTTTAACAGTTTCTTTCATATGCATCTCTTATGTTCATATTATTTCTGGTTACTGCAAGGAATTTGACTACATTTTGAGACGAGATCATTAAGAGTTTTCAAAAAAATGTATCTTTTTAAAAGTATATGTATCTGTTAAATACCATAGCCAGATATCTAAGTTCATAAAAATATCTAAAGTGATATATATATATATATATATATATATATATATATATATATATATATATATATATACTTTTACTTTAATCGCACCGGACATAACGTCTCCTCGCTGTATTGAACACAAAATTCTGTCTCCGAATTGCATATTTCTCGGCTGGTGTAAGAGAAACGCCGCACTGTTTCCTAATGCTGTCCGACCATCTTTTTGGTGGGCGTCCTCTTAGTCTTGTGTTTGAGAAGTCTTTTCTGCAGCTGGTATTTATCATCTCACTACTCCTAGCAACATGACCGAACCATCGAACCCCCCTGATTCATACGAATTTACATTTTACTTTAATCGCTCAGGACTTAACGTCCCCTCGCTGTATTGAACACAAAATTCTGTCTCCGAATTGCATATTTTTCGGCTGGTGTAAGAGGAACGCCGCACTGTTTTCTAATGCTGTCAGTCCAACTTTCTTGGTGGGCGCCCTCTTGGTCCTGCGTTTGAGAAGTCTTTATCATCTCACTACTCTTATCAACATGATCAAACCATCGCAGCCTCCTAGCCGACACAACATCTTCGATGGTTTCCGTCATACCCAGCGCTTCGCGTATGCAAGCATTACTAAGCCTGGCATTCCTAGTAACCTTGAGGATTGTCCTAAGATGTTTCATCTCAAACACCAACAGGGCCCTGACCTCGTGTTCTGCAGTAGTCTATGTCTCTGAACTGTATATGGATATTGAGAGAATGAGTGCCTTATACAGATTAACCTTAAGGGTTCTGGACATGTCTCTAGAGATCCATATTGCGTTTCTTAAACGGCCAAACGCCTGTGACGCCATGGATATCCCGTGCAAGACATCTGAAGCACAGTTGGGAACTAGACTGCCAAGAAACTTGAACTCTGCAACTTTTGGAATTAATTGATCGTCTATTTTGATTTCTTCATCAGCTTCTGGTGACATAATTGCACATTTAAGGGGATAATGTTGAAGCCTATTTTTGGCAGTCTTTTTCAAGCTCCGAGATAGAAATTTTAAGTTTTTCAAAAACAGCTCATAGCAGATATGAGTGTGGTATCATCTGCATATCGAACACCAATTGACAGACATGTCATATATATATATATATATATATATATATATATATATATATATATATATATATATATCGTTATTTTGTTATTATTGTTAGTGATAAATGATTGTGTTACAGATGCTGCTGTTTTTTTGCTTCCTAAGCGATTGGCTAACTTAATATGTATTCGAGTGTATGAGTGAGGAATGAAGGGAGGAAAAGATTATTTTAGACAAAGTATTTATAAACTTATAAGTTGACATGGATATAAAGGTTAGTTTTAGTAAAGAAATGTTGATTGGTAAAGTTTATTCAACTCGTGTTCTTTGTTAGAAATGTTCATTATTTTAATCAGACACAAAGGGCTAAAGATGTGTATGTCTATATTTGTTAGTGTGTGTAAGTGGTAATATATGTGTGGATAAGAATTACTTTGTTCTGCTACTGTGTGTGTGAGTCATGGCGATTTGCTTCTGTTCGTCTGACTTCTTATCAATGTGTAAGTAGGTGCGCGCGAGGCAAGGAAAGCTTGTACGTAAGTTTTGAAGTGTCCGGTTCTTCTTGCCGCCCCGACCAACAGGATCGGGGGTAGAGTGGAAGGCGTCTTCTTGTGGGTTTTTTTCGTGGTTCGTCTCTTGATTCTGTCTGCCGAACTCTGCGAACTCTCGTTCTTATAGGGGTCATGAAGTTCGAGTTGGTTTATTACTTTTGTCTTAGAAACGATATTCATTGATTGGACTATACTAAGGTAATGTTTCTGTGAGAACTCCCTTGCTGTTAGTGAGTGAAAAATAAAGCGTATCCCAACGAAGCAGAGAAAGAAAGAGGGTAGCAATTCACGCCATCTGCTTTTTAGCGCTCGTTCGGATCGCGTCTCGTCCACTACAAGTTTCCTCACTTGCATACGTAATGTATATATATATATATATATATATATATATATATATATATATATAAGTATACATTTTTATTTATACAAACATTATTGGTTACATATGTGCATACATGTTTCGGTTGCACTTTCCCAGAAAGTCAACCTCATCAGACCAAGAATTTCAGTTCTCTGAAATTCTTGGTCTGATGAGGTTGACTTTCTGGGAAAGTGGAACCGAAACATGCATGCACATATGTAACCAATAATGTTTGTATAAATAAAAATGTATACTTATAAACAGCTCTACTTGTTATTGAGCACTTTTTATAAACACTTGAGTTTCTACGGATTTACATTTACAGAAACTAATACAATACATGTATGATATATATATATATATATATATATATATATATATATATATATATATATATATATATATATATAGGCAAACATTATTAAATAACATGGAGTGTTTTTGCTTAATAAGACTTTTTAATTTTTTTAATTTTTCGATTTAGTATTTCAGTGAAATTGGTGTATGTAAGTTCCGTGGGGTTCTTGTTCTATTTTTTTCTCTTTATTTGCGAGTACTTTCGATTTTATTCGTCAAATCATCATTAGGCGGGGTTATTTTTGGTGTCTTTACAACTATGTCTGTACTGTTGTGTTTTTTAACGGCTAGTAATTTACGATTTTAAAATGAGCGTCTATAATAATGCGAACGCGATTACATTACATTGATCAATAATGTGAATTGCGAAACTAGTCACAACATTTTAAAGTGTCTAGCATAGTAAATAACATTACTAAATTCTTAGCCGTTAAGCAATCATACTTTTGAATTCTGCACGCTCTTAGAACGCACTCTTCTGATGAAAAGAGCTTATTTTTTTAAAAACCACGGATTAAGGAAAATATTTTTTATTCCTTTCATGAATACTTGATAAATTAATAAATATTGTATTTTATCCAATTTTTATTTTCACCACTCATGTTCTTATAGTGCTCTATCTAGTATATTGAGCATTGACTTACCACGATAGGATCTAATATAAAGATATAATATCTATCTCTATTGTTTCATTTGTATATATATTTTTGTTTTGTTTAATAATTATCAACGGACACGTTACTGCGGCTCATCAGCGTAACTATATATATATATATATATATATATATATATATATATATATATATATATATATATATATATATATATATATACAAACATTATTGGTTACATATGTGCATACATGTTTCGGTTGTACTCTTCACAGAGAGTAAAAAAACAAGGAAGTGAGATGAATTTGGAAAACTTTCCCATTAAGTAAATCTTTTTGGGGGATGAGATATGTTTATAATTTTCACCGATCAAGCTCAGTATCGGATTACATTCTTTATTTGTTAACTCTTTCAATTAGTTTCTATCTTTTTTGAAATCAGTTTTATTACCTACCGTTCCTTCTATTTCTTTCTTTTCTTATTTCTTTATTTTTGTATTACCCACTTAGCTTGGATTTCTTTCTTCTCCATTTAACACTTCAAAAGTTTTAAGCATAAACATCTTATCTTCATATAAAATACACACGTGTGCACAAATCTATAGATACACAAGTACACACATAAACATACATATATATATATACATATATAAAATAAAACAAACACAAATATATATGCATATATCCATACACGGATATACATATATATATATATATATACACACACACACACACACACACACACACACATATATATATATATATATATATATATATATATATATATATATATATAAACATACGTGCACACATTCACACACATACATAGATAGACGCATGCATGCATGTAGATTCAAAAATCCACATCCACTCACACATATGCGTACATACATACATACATACATACATACATACATACATACATACATACACACATACATACATACATACATACATACATACATACATACATACAGCCCATGGATACATTTTCTTTTTCCACTGATTATTTCAGCATAATATATTGCAATATATATATATATATATATATATGTGCTCCTTTTGTCATTATTTAAACGGTTTTTGAATTAACTCGTTCTAAACACGTGTGCAGATTACACTCATGTATATGCATCACCATAGAATGTACGTCACTCTATACCTATACACATATATACATACATGTTTAAATGCTTGTACTACTAATATTTTACTTTCACATACTGGTATACCATATAGATATGTCTATATAAAAAGACTTACCCACATATATGGACATGTTCATACAGCACATACATAACTACACACAGTGACATATAAATATGCCCATTAATCTACGCATACGTACACACGAAATAAATATAAAAATAAAAATATAAAAATATACAACTTTTACACATGTATAGACATACCCATACATATAAGATATTAGTTCAAGCATTCCCCTATTCTGTGAATTTAAAACACGATATTCAATAAACATGATCTCATTTGAAAATACTTCATGATCAATAAAATGTTTAACCAGAAACCATTTGACATAGTGTAATTTTTCAAAATAATATTTAATGTCAATTGTTTGTGATTTATGCTTAAAATAAATCTTTCGGATTGTTTTTGTCTCAGTTCAATTTTGCTATTTTTTCTTTGTTAAGTGATGTCTTGTTATTCCTTTGTTTTTCATCATTTTATCCGAAAGAACTCACTAAGAATGAAAATAAGGACAGGGGAGAGAACAGTTTAAGAATAGATATTATGATTGATGTTTTGAGGCAAACTTATTGTTGACCAGTTTTTATACTAGTTTTTCTCACTGGCTAGCAGTATGGCTAGGCGATTATACAAATTAAAATAATATCCTCTTCTACTCTGCACTGTATATAACCTCCTTTGTACCATTAGCATATACAGGGTGAGGTGGGGGCATAAAACACAGTCCAAGACCATGATGTTACCTGGTACGAGTTGGAGGGGGCCGGAGAAAGCATTTAGTGTAAATCCATGTGTGTACTCGGTATTACATGGTGTCAGATGGGATAGAGAGAACTATCAAAAACTAAATCTTTGAAATTCCCATTAGTACCCATACATATGTACCACCTGTGCAATGACCACCTGCGAACACACGAATTTCGTTGAATCAACAAATAGCCAGTTCTTATTTACGTGTCCTCCCCACGAGGGCAGAGTTAGACAGCAAGTCGGTTTTTAAATAATGTGGAACAAATCCAGCTTCCCCAAAAGAGGCACTTTGGATTGGAACAAAAATAAAAATTTGTTTCAGTCTCGAAAAATTCTTCTTCACTGACCAAGAACATAAAAGATGAAGTGTAGTAATAGAACAGATACTACACTTAAATAACAATTCCCGTGGATCTTTCACAACGATTTCGTGTGGTACCAACCGATGTTTCTGTCCCGCGTTTTTCTGGTGCGGGGAGGAAGGTGTAAGATTATCATTATGCCTTACTTACTAGAACCTCTCACGCCAATCGTTATCAACGATCTCTTGCTGGTAAAACCTATTGGTTTTCTCGAGAGTCTGATAGACAGCAAGTCTCTCCAATTTTTCAGTAATCTCCGCATTTCTATTACTACTACCACCAACACCCACGTGGGTTTTAAAATTAAGATAACATTGACTGATGTCCAATCAGAAAATCTTAACTTCACTTACAACTGGTGAAAAAAGGGAAAGAAAACATTGAAGAATCTTTAAATAACTTCCGGTTACAATCGGCTTTATTCAGTCTACTTCTTCATTGAGGAAGAAAATCCGAGATAAAAAATCTGTTAAAAGAATCTATTTTTACATCAGGTAATTTTATCATCGTGACTGGTTTATTTTTTAATTGTTTATTTATAGAATTACTTTCCCTTTTCTACAATTCTGCGCGTCAAGCCATTCCGGAAGTTAACTTTGTTTCTGCAATATATTCATATCTTTGACTGCCATTCCTAAAGATGAGTAAAATTAGACTGGAATTCCCGAATGGCTGCAGAAATGAATACATTTGAAAAATGTGTGCCTATAAAAGGTGGCGTCAAAAAGAAATGGTCAGAATCTTTCAAAACGCCTCATCTGAACGCAGTCGATCTCGTCTCGGTACATAGAATTAAAAGACGAATATCTGAATCTTATTTTAAACAAGAAAACATAAATTAAGACCTTTGAATTAGAAGAAAATATGGACTGTGTTCTAATCATCAAGACCTGCTTTCTGGTAAGCCTTTTTTCTTTCTTTTGTTAGAATTATTAAGTACCCAGGTTATTGGTAATAAAAAATACAATCACTAGACAACTTCATATTAAACTAGACATTTTTTATGAACAAAGGATGGCGACGCCAAAGGTGATGTGTTATTATTCTTAAAAATCTTCCGTTTGTTCCTCAATTCATTGGATCTTAGAGATTTGAACACTATAATTTTACACATTTGTTCTAAAAATGAATACCTTATTTCGAAACAAGATCAGATAATTCTAATTTCATTGAGAACCGGAAATGACAAACAATTTTGATTAATAGAAATATTTGTAAATGAAGATGGCCGCATGTACAAACGGGCAGAGTCAATAGATTTGAGATCAACAAAATGTGAGCATGGTTCCAAGAATTCAAATACAACCATTATATGGCGTACGATCGTTGCGAAGACAATTTGGAAATATTTAATTTAATTTTACATTATGGTATATAAGACTCCAAACGGTCTCTTCTTGAGCGCCCTTCGCAACATCACATCACATCACAAGTTCTCCGAGAATACATTAGATTTCCGTATTATCCGAAAGAAACATATATTCGACAATATTGAAGACACACGGTTCAATCATGTAACTACATATAATACCAAACAGTCAGCTCAATAAGAACAATAGCAGTCAAGGCACCTTAGACACAACAAATATAGCAAATCAAATTTAATACACAAACTAAGTAAATTAAATATACAAATTATATATTTAAAATATTCATAACGTAGGATGAATCAGGAATAAAAACAGAAAGAAAAAATATATATTCTATCTGTAGCTACCCGGCGTCAACGAGAATTGAGTGTAACTTTAGTGTAAAATTTTGTTGGTTGCACCTTTTCAAAGTTATACTGGAAATGCAATTAATTTTATTTTTAAATTCTTTATGATTTACATAATAATCTCAATAAAATTTAGGGGAAAAATCTTTGCAAATTTAATTTTGGTTATCTCCCTTTAATTATTTGAGTCATTAGTTATTTCCTTTGCATTATTTGAGTCATTTTATAAAAAAAGTCGCCCGAGTAAAATCTTCTTAGGCGGAATAATTTGCTTTTGAAAAAACTGAAGTTAGACATTTTGGTATTTTAAATAACATGCTGAAAAGAAAAAGACGACAACATATCTAGGTAGAATCAAATATCGATTAGTCAGATATGCGATGCTATTTAAGTCAAAGGACAAAATCCAACTGGCATAATTTTATAGATAAAATATATATAATATACATGTATAAAATGGATATATTTACATAGTATAGATTTATACTAATTTTTCCTTTATTTCACTTGCAGGTGTTTTGTTTATGTATGTTGACCATCTGTTTGGCTCTCCCTTACTCGGACCGACGAAATAACCGGACCACCCTTGTCTTGTCTGATGTCCACAAAAGGTCGACTTCATCGTGCCAGGCGTTTTATCTTTTGGGTGACAACCGATTCCAAATAAACACCAAATATCACATCAACAAAACAAGTAGCCGACCCGCCGATTTGTCGCTCTGTCCGTGGGTGGAAGATATCGACATTGATACCGAACGAATCCCCCAGGAAATCCCGTTCGTCAAATGCCGTTGTGTGAAATGTGCTGGTGATCTATATAATTACGTCACCTTTTGTAAACCCGTCTACAAAAACATGGCCGTCTGGAAGAAGACAAAGAAGACAAACGGGAGACAATCCAACCAGTTTGAACAAGTATGGATTAACGTACCGATTGCCTGCGCCTGTTCATTTGGAGATTTTTCACACTCGGCATAAAAACTAAAGACATTCCTGGCATGACTATTTTTGTACGATATTCTTCCGCTAATATTGCATAACAACTATAAAAGAATGTTAAAAATCGAATATCGGAAAATTACAACAAGAAAATTACATATATATATATATATATATATATATATATATATATATATATATATATATATATATATATATATATATGAGAGACATGTGCCTGTCTATTCGTGTAAAACTTGAAGTTTCGAAGGAATAACACCATTTACATGCAGATTGTAATAACAGTCATAGTTATTTATTCTCATAAAGGTCACCTATCTTATTTATTTATTGTTAAAATTCTATAACAACTATTTATTATCTTTCTCGGTTATTCCAATTTCTAACAATATATCATTATTACATCATTCCATCCGTTGATTCTATCGCTTTATTGATTATCAATAATATAATTAATCTGCATTTAAAATGTCAGAGCAAAAACTCATTTCATTGTATGTTATTTACAATAGCATTCTATATTTTTATATGTGAATACATAAAACATATTTGGCTTCATTTGTTTATTGAAATTATTGTTAATTTTATCTAAAATCTTGTCACTGAATACTTTTAATTCACAAGTATAACATATCATTATAAGAATATTTATGTTCTCCCTTTGCTTATTCCAATTCATTACCATAGCATATCATTATAAAACAAATAGATAAGATGATGCCATCTTTTTGATATATTTACTATATGTGTGGCGTCTCTGTCTACCTGTATGTCTGTCTGTGTTGAATATCCAAGCCGGGTGTACCGAAAAAGTCATCTGGCACGAATAAACGTACTTTACACATACGTTCACCCAACCGGAAGAAACATCACGATTGCTTATCGAAAATAAAATAATTATTGGTTGAATGCAATCCCCATGTTCGGAAGAAACAAACATAGTGAATCGTCGGGAAAAAATAATTGTTGATTGAATCGATATGTAAATATTAGCTACAGATAGCAATACACCGTCGTTAAATAAACGCCCTAGAGGCGTGACTACGTTGACAGCGAAAGCGAAATCCCACAATGGGCATTTGCAGGTAGATAGGTTAATGTCACAAATTGTTATATAATATCAACTTGAAATTGAGATCGTCAGTCGATTGACAATTAGGCCATAGAAAGCACCCTGTCAAATTCATGTATGTGCGTCGACCTTCCTCACTAACTACACTCGTTCATCGCCACCGACCATAAAATTATATCGTTATATTTTTATACGTCAGTGTTGTCATCATTCTTCTAAGCACAGCAGAAATACAATACGGCTCCGAGGATCTAATAAAAATCTAAGCCCTATAAATAGTACAAACCAAGAAGATATATGGTAATCTGTGGTTTAGGACTGGAAGCAGGAATATACATAGATTCTCATTCATTTCTAGACAACGCCAAAGGTGTCCGCTTCTCACGAATATAACGAAACTGCATTTAAAATATCTGATCATATATTTTCTTCTATTTTATAATGTGTATTTATACGCGGGTAAGTTATAAAAACGATGATATTATTCTCTGTTATTATTTTAATAAATGTGTAATTTTACATGAATTTTGTTTTTGTTTTGTTTCAAATTATTATTATTTTAATATTGATTTTATTATTCCGAATGTCTGATAATCCCTGAAAAAAAAACAACCATGAGGGACAAATATAATCACATCGGCTAGGAACAAAGTGTAGTATCTGTTCGGTTATCCTCCCAGATATTACCTACTCCTTTTGAATGGATAATGGATTCGTTGCCAACAGAAAGAGCGAGGGGGGCAAGACAAAGATTTAGCAAATGTACAAATAACAAATAAATTTGCATACTGATGTAACAATTGTGAGAAGAACAGTGATGAGAACTCCGCATGAAGAATATGTGAAATAATAATAATGCAGTTTTCATTTAATTTATGTCATTAATATATGCAACAAACAGAAGGGAACCAAGAACAGATCCCCGTAGTACACCAGATGACATCTCATACGGTGAAGAATGCTGTCGTAAAACAGTGAAGACCTTTTTTTTTTAACTGAGAATGAAAGATTTCAACCACTTAAAAAGATAATCCTTCACACCCATTGCAGAGAGTTTTGTCATCAGCATTTTGTGTGTCACAGAATCAAATGCGTTAGCGAAGCCAAGGAAACCCACATTGACATTTGAATCATATGAATTTAAATGATTAATTATCTAAGTTTTAACTACAGAAACACACAATTTTTCATTATTGAGAAGAAAACATCCGGCATACGTTTTAATGTAATAGTTGTTAAAAATAGTTTGCTAGACGAACTTTGCATCAATAAGTTGTGAGGGAACAGTTTTGTAGTTTGTAAGATGAAATTTAATGTAATAGTTGAGAAAGAATAGTAATGCTGATTACAAGAAACAGTGTGAACTTAATCTGTCATTAATATATGCAACAAGCAGACGGGAACCAAGAATAAAACTCTGATACACCAATATTTACAACAACATTTGTAGCCATTATTATGTAGTTTGCGAAGAGAATTTTGCATTTTGTAGTTATGAACGAATTTTTATGTAGTTTGCGAAGAGAATTTTGCATTTAGTAGTTATGAACGAATTATTATGTAGTTTGCGAAGAGAATTTTGCATTTTGTAGTTATCAAAGGAATTATTATGTAGTTAACGAAAAGAATATTGAACTTAGTAGTTATGAACGTATTATTATGTAGTTTGCGAAGAGAATTTTGCATTTTGTAGCTGTGAACTAAAAATAGTGTAATTTATTAGAAGAATCTTGCATTTAGTAGTTATGAACGAATTATTATGTAGTTTGCGAAGAGAATTTTGCATTTAGTAGTTATGAACGAATTATTATGTAGTTTACGAAGAGAATTTTGTATTTAGTAGTTATGAACGAATTATTATGTAGTTTGCGAAGAGAATTTTGCATTTTGTAGCTGTGAACTAAAAATAGTGTAATTTATTAGAAGAATCTTGCATCTAGTAGTTATGAACGAATTATTATGTAGTTTGCGAAGAGAATTTTGCATTCAGTAGTTATGAACGAATTATTATGTAGTTTGCGAAGAGAATCTTGCATTTTTAAGTTATGAACGAATTTTTATGTAGTTTACGAAGAGAATTTTGCATTTTGTAGTTATGAACGAATTATTATGTAGTTTGCGAAGAGAATTTTGCATTTTGTAGATGTGGACTAAAAATGATGTAATTTATGAGAAAAATCTTGAATGTAGTTGTTATGAACGATTTATTATGTAGTTTGCGCAGAGAATTTTGCATTTTGTAGTTATGAACGAATTATTATGTAGTTTGCGAAGAGAATTTTGCATTTTGTAGTTGTGAACTAAACATTATGTAATTTATGAGAAAAATCTTGAATGTAGTTGTTATGAACGAATTATTATGTAGTTTGCGAAGAGAATTTTGCATTTTGTAGTTATGAACGAATTATTATGTAGTTTACGAAGAGAATTTTGTATTTATTAGTTATGAACGAATTATTATGTAGTTTGCGAAGAGAATTTTGCATTTTGTAGCTGTGAACTAAAAATAGTGTAATTTATTAGAAGAATCTTGCATTTAGTAGTTATGAACGAATTATTATGTAGTTTGCGAAGAGAATTTTGCATTTAGTAGTTGTGAACTAAAAAATATGTAATTTATTAGAAGAATCTTGCATTTAGTAGTTATGAACGAATTATTATGTAGTTTGCGAAGAGAATTTTGCATTTTGTAGTTGTGAACTAAAAAATATGTAATTTATTAGAAGAATCTTGCATTTAGTAGTTATGAACGAATTATTATGTAGTTTGCGAAGAGAATTTTGCATTTTGTAGCTGTGAACTAAAAATAGTGTAATTTATTAGAAGAATCTTGCATTTAGTAGTTATGAACGAATTATTATGTAGTTTGCGAAGAGAATTTTGCATTTAGTAGTTATGAACGAATTATTATGTAGTTTGCGAAGAGAATCTTGCATTTTTAAGTTATGAACGAATTATTATGTAGTTTGCGAAGAGAATTTTGCATTTTGTAGTTATGAACGAATTATTATGTAGTTTGCGAAGAGAATTTTGCATTTTGTAGTTGTGGACTAAAAATGATGTAATTTATGAGAAAAATCTTGAATGTAGTTGTTATGAACGATTTATTATGTAGTTTGCGAAGAGAATTTTGAATGTTGTAGTTATGAACGAATTATTATGTAGTTTGCGAAGAGAATTTTGCATTTTGTAGTTGTGGACTAAAAATGATGTAATTTATGAGAAAAATCTTGAATGTAGTTGTTATGAACGATTTATTATGTAGTTTGCGAAGAGAATTTTGCATTTTGTAGTTATGAACGAATTATTATGTAGTTTGCGAAGAGAATTTTGCATTTTGTAGTTATGAACGAATTATTATGTACTTTGCGAAGAGAATTTAGCATTTTGAAGTTGTTAACTAAAAAATATGTAATTTATTAGAAGAATCTTGCATTTAGTAGTTATGAACGAATTATTATGTAGTCTGCGAAGAGAATTTTGCATTTAGTAATTATGAACGAATCATTATGTAGTTTGCGAAGAGAATCTTGCATTTTTAAGTTATGAACGAATTTTTATGTAGTATGCGAAGAGAATTTTGCATTTTGTAGTTGTGAATTAAAAATGATGTAATTTATTAGAAGAATCTTGCATTTAGTTGTTATGAACGATTTATTATGTAGTTTGCGAAGAGAATTTTGAATTTTGTAGTTATGAACGAATTTTTATGTAGTTTGCGTAGAGAACTTTGCATTTTGTAGTAATGAACGAATTTTTATGTAGTTTGCGAAGAGAATTTGGCATTTTGTAGTTATGAACAAATTGTTATGTAGTTTGCGAAGAGTATTTTGCATTTTGTAGTTGTGAACTTAAAATGATGTAATTTATGAGAAGAATCTTGCATTTAGTAATTATGAACGAATTTTTATGTAGTTTGCGAAGAGAATTTTTCATTTTATAGTTATGAACGAATTATTATGTAGTTTGCGAAGAGAATTGTGTATTTAGTAGTTATAAACGAATTGTTATGTAGTTTGCGAAGAGAATTTTGCATTTTGTAGTTGTGAACTAAAAATGATGTAATTTATGAGAAGAATCTTGCATTTAGTAGTTATGAACGAATTATTATGTAGTCTGCGAAAATAATTTTGCATTTTGTAGTAATGAACGAATTATTATGTAGTTTGCGAGAAGAAATTTGCATTTAGTAGTTATGAACGAAAATGGAGGTAGTTTATAAAAAGAAATTTTGCATTTAGTAGTTATGAACGAATTATTATATAGTTTGCGAGAAGAATTTTGCATTTTGTAGTTATGATAAAAAAATCATGTAGTATACGAGAAGAATTTGGCCTTTAGTAGTTATGAATGAATTATTATGTAGTTGGCGAGAAGAATTTTGCATTCAGTATTTATCAACGAATTATTACGTAGTGCCCGAGAAGAATGTTACTTTTAGTAGTTGTGAACGAATTATTATGTAGTTTGCGAAAAGAACTTTGAATGTAGTAGTTATGAACGAAATATCATGTTTTTTGCAAGAAGTTCGCATGTTGTAGTTATGAACGAAAGATCATGTTTTTTGCAAGAAGTTCGCATGTTGTAGTTATGAACGAAAGATCATGTTTTTTGCAAGAACTTTGCATGTTGTAGTTATGAACGAACCATTATTTCGCTTGCGAGAAAATCTTTGCATTTAATAATTATGGGAAAACAGTCTTTGTAGCCGTTGGGGAGTATATAGCACATAAAAACAGTGTGAGGAAACCTCTAGACTGGCTGCTGCTGATGGCATTCGGATCTTCTGAGGACGTCTTCATTAATTTGTTCGTTGGACGATTAACCGGTTAAGCTGCTTGATTGTAGGTTTTACTTAACATTATCTTCATTAAATTTTTAGTTGAAACCGAAAGAAAATTATGAAGTCAATTGTTTTAAATTAATGCCATATAGACATGAAATAGAAGACTCACTAAATGTTACTAGAAGCAGACGACTGACACGAAAATTCTCATTACCAAAGACTGAACAACAGTTTAATGGCAATAGCACTCAAGTAAAAAAGTAACCTAAAGTGGTCCCTCGATTTATAAAATCGGGGGACCTATTTTTTGAGGCATTTCCGTCCGTCTGTCCGTCCGTCTGTCCGTCCGTCTGTCCGCCTGTCTGTCCGTCCGTCCGGATTTTTCTCCGCAACTATCGATTGAATTTCTCTGAAATTTTGCATGAAGTTGTAACTTTGGTTAGGTTAAAAAGTGACATTCTCCGAATTTTGAAAAAAAATCTGGTTAGCCCCCCCCCCCAGAACGTCAAAAGGCCCCGAAATGGCAAAAAATGACATTTTTTGCCCCATAACTTTTCATCCAGTTATTCAATTTCTCTGAAACTTGGCCAAAATGTGGAGGAAATTGTTCCTAATAGAGAATAAGTATCGCTGACCTTGGAAAAAATCTGGTTCGCGCCCCCAGGGGGTCAAAAGCCCTCAAAATGGCGAAAAAAACCCTTTCTCCCATAACGTTTTATCCATCCATTCAATTGTTCTGAAACTTGGCCAAAATGTAGAGGCAATTGTTCTGGATATAAAATGAGCATCCTTGACCTCAGAAAAATTTTGGTTCGCGCCCCCAGGGGGTCAAGAATGCGCTAAATTGCCCAAATTTATTGCATTTTACACTCGCCACATCGAGTCACATACAGAGGGGGACCACGCACGCGCGGCTTGTTACGTTTAGTTTTTTTAATACAAAACTGGCCCTGTGCTATTGTTACATAACCTCTCCCTCTGAGGGGAGATTTAATGTCTCAGATGTCACAATACATTAAAATACATGAACATTCATAACGTACCTTGCTAGCCGTTCGTTTCTTACGTAATCCAGCTTGACCGAGGACGCCGTCTGCAAACAAGTTTGTTCATTCCCCGAAAATGAGGACGAATACAAGGCAAACGATTAAAGACAAGATGTTGTTTATTCGCTTTGTTGTTTTTCTCGAACCACTGACCAGTGAGGCGGAGGGAGACAGACAGAAAGAGGTCAATAATTACTGGTTAATCATATCTTATCCGGAATGTTACTAAAAAAAACAAGTGTGTGTTTCCTACCGTACTAACGACTTTCCTCCCCCTCACTCTCTCTTTGGGCCATGTAACGCCGCATCCGTTTCTAGCACACATGAGGTCGACCCACTAAGTTGACCCTGACTGAACCCCATTTGCTGCTTACCTGAACTAACGAAATTTTACTCGCACAATATTTAACACTATTCCTCTGCAGGGTATGCATGCCCTGTTTGGGAGAGATCAACGCATGCTAAAAAAATTAATCCAGTGTTGAACAACACCTGCTGCTTGATCACTGGTTGCCTGAAGCCTACTAAGCTGAGCAACCTGCATCTTCTCACTGGCATTACCCCTGCAAATGTGATACGGAAAGTTGCCAGCCGAGTCAACATCACAAAAGCTACCAGTGATGAAAACTATCTCTTTGATGGACGGAAACAAACAGCCCAACGATTGAAGTCAAAGAGAAGCTTCCTCAGGAATGTTGAGCCCCGAACAACATGCCAGGAAGTGACCAGACTACAGCTATAGACCAGATGGTTAGAGAATGCCCCTCCTCCTACTTACATGTGAGTCCCCCTTTTTATGTCTTCTCTCTTTTCTCAGAAGCACCTTGGGTAATATGTAAAACACTGAACCGCCTCAGAACGGGAGTGGGGCGATCACAAGTTGCTATGGCTAGATGGAGCTACAAAATCGACCCAACCATCTGCGAATGTGGAGAGGAAGATCATTCGATTCAACACTGTGATTTCTGCCCTCCACTGCCGCTTGAAAGATATTGCAGAGTACAACAATAATGAAAAGGACGGCGTAAAACAGTGGGAAACGTTTGTATGACAACATACGCAAAGAAGAAAAATACAAAATTAATGTAAGCATGTAATTCAACTAATTCCTGTTCAAACGTAAAGCCAATAAACCATAGCTTTGATGTATTAATGTAGCACTCATAATATTGAATCTGGTAAAAAGTGAATACATGAAAATTCAAATGTTCAAAATTGCAATATAAAAATATAAATTCTCATTAACCATTAACAGAAATAAACAAATGAACAATGACGATGAAACCTTCCCGGCGTCCCAATCACAATGACATCATTTTCGGTGTAATGAGTCGTCATTTTTCATTACATTACATTCAAAATATGGTTTAAAAACAGGCTCGTTTCTGAATAAAATGTCTTTAATTAATTTTATTAATATTTTTTTATTAATATTACTGTGGAGAAAAATATTCTAAATACATATGTAAATTTGAGAATAGCAGTTCGGGTCTGGATTTACGCCGGTCTATTGGGGGTTGTCGGTCCTGTGCAGTTCTAGGAGGTACTCCCTCCCAAGCTTTGCCTCCCCTCTTTGGGTGGAGTAAGTTTATTGGTTACTGTCTGAGGCGCCCCTACCGGGGAATGCTGACGGGGATGCCCAGGCAATTTTTAAACAGCCAGAGTGCTCAAATTCTCGAGCGCTGGTTCTTTCCCACTTTCCCGACCTTGTGTCACATCTTGCCTTGTGGGAGGAAGATAAATAGAAGCAGTTATAAGTGTATAGTTGTAAATATCAGTTTATTAGAAGTTTAAAACAAATGAATTATGTAAATTAAAACAAAACGCATCGAAGCACTATATATACTACTTGACAGAGTAACATGTTGAGTAACATACTGAAGGCATGGTGTGTTCGAATCGCAGTTTCGTCGTCATATTTGTTTATACTTTAATTATATGTTGTTTAATCTAAATTAAGTAATTAGTAGCTCCCCAATGTAATTCTTAGGTTTAAAAAGATTACTCCGTCTCTAAGGTCATTTTTACGTTTACAAAAATTCTCGCCGACGGACTGACAGACTGACAGACAGAAAGACAGACAGACAGACAGAGAAAGAGCTCGGGATATGAATCGTGACAAGAATGAATTCGTCAGCACATGTGGTTACCACAAAAAAAAGTACAATCAGGTAAGTGTTTCTTTCTGATATTCACGACCTTCTCGTTAAGACAGTCAAACTGTGTACCAATAGATAAGATCTCACGAGAAATATATGCACATTTTAGTTAGGTTGTTTAGTTACACAGCAATCATTCAGACTCATGGCCGTATTAATTCCAACCGAACCTTTGAAGGATTACATCAAGACCCTGAGGCAGTTGCTTTAAAAAAATGATAGCATATATCATTAGTACTAACTGCGGTATTGTAGGTTTTGTAAGCGATTTGGTTGATGTGTGTTTGTGTAAAGGGCTGGTTATAGCTTTCTGTATTTTTTAGAGTGGAAATTAAGTTTTTTACTTTTAATTAGTGTTTTTTATATAAAAAATTAAGTTTTTCGAGGCAGTATTTTGTGAGAAGTGTTAGCTATATCCTTTCTGTCTGTGATCTTTGTATTGTTTTTATCAGATGCTTTACTGGTATGCAATTATTTTTACCAGTTATCTTTTTCATCATGTTTCAGATGGTTTTTAACTTGGTGTTAATCAAGTTCTTTTGGATTCCCTGATTCATTATATTTGTTGTTTTTGAATAAATTTAAGTTTTCTTTAGTAAGATTAAAATTGTATTTTCTGAGAGCAGCATATGTTGTCCGGATAGCCTTTAGTCATTTCTTGATAAACCAGGGGTTGTGTAGTTTATTAGGATTAGATGACTTTGTTCCATTCTCTTCAGCTATGGTTACTAGTGTTTCTTGAATATGTCCTAAAGAAAATATCCTGTCTAAATATATATATATATATATATATATATACATATATATATATATATATATATATATTCATTTACATACATATATATATGTATATTCATTTACATATATGTTAAATATATATATATATACATATATATTTATTTATATATATATATATTTACATGTATATGTATATATATATTAATTTACATATATATATTTATACATATATCACATATATATATATATATATATATATGTATATATATACATATATATATATATACATATATATATATATATATATATATATATATATATATATATATATATTAAGCATTTGCTATGGAGAAAAACTTTAATTATGGAGTAGGACATACTGGTTGGAATAAGCTCCATAATATGACTAATAAACGGGCTAGCTGTATAAGCTGTTTTAGAAAAAAACTAGTATCAAACACTGTGGAATTTTTTTTTAAGATTTCGTTTTATTTAATTAGAAAATAAATAATAATAATAATAATAATAATAATAATAATAATAATAATAATAATAATAATAATAATAATAATAATAAGTATAAGATAATTAAAAAATAAGTACAATAATATTAACAGAAGGAGAGATGAGAGATGAGAGAGGAAATAATTTTACATAGTCTGGGGGGATTAGCAGGTGAAAACTCTGATGGAGATGTTTCCCTTTGAACACTAGTTATTTTTGTTCGGATTAGAATCGCCGATTAAAGGAATAGAAAATCTACTATGTTAATAAGATCAAATATTTTTTAAATTTAATAATTACCTACATTACTTTTAACAGAACGATGAAAAAGGTAAAATGTACATATTAGAAAACACAAATACTTTATTTGGCGTAGACTTAATGCAGCTATTCAACCTATGGTGATTATCAACCAAGATTTCTCGCCAGAAAAAAATAAATCTGACGACTTCCCTTTGTACACTAATTGTTTTTGTTCGGATTAGAATCGGCGATTAAAAGGAATAGACAATCTACCGTGTTAATAAGATCAAATATTTTTTAATTCTAAATTTTAAAACTTTTAAATTCTTTTATTTTTTGTTTATTTTATTTTACTTTAGTCCTGTTTTTACCTTTATTACCATTTATTTTTGTTTGGATTAGAATCGGCGATTAAAAGGGGGAGACAATCTACTGTGTTACTTAAAATAATTTTTTTTAATTTTAAATTTTTAACGTTTAATTTTTTAAACTTTTAAATTCTTTTATTTTTTGTCTATTTTATTTTACTTTATTTCTGTTGATTTTCATTTTTTTTTGTGGTGTAGCCCCATGGTTTTAAAAGCTGCTTACTCTAATAATTGACCGTTAATCGTATAAGTTTGTTTTAATAAAAAAGAAACTTGATTGGGTTTTCTCACCATTCAGATTATTAATTAATAATTACTAGCTTTTAATATGAATTTTTCCAATTATCCGTTTTAGCTTTACAGGGGATTTTTTTCTATTCTCGATTGATATACTGGGGGGGGGGCGTACTCTATTGTTTTTAACTGAGATCACCGTGGTCAGACTGCTGCCGGATATTTGATGTTATTTTTTTTGGGGGGGGGGTATCATTTGTCTTTGCTGCCTTTTTCTTTACGTGAGTCTATTCCATGCCCTCCTGAATTATCAGAATTTTATCAGATCTCGCCTTTTGATACTCTCCAAGGTTTTTGAAGTCCTCCCATCGTTTTAGTTTTCTGTGTTTTTTTCCGCCTTTGGACTGTATGAGTTGTTTCGACAACTCCACCATATATCTCTATTATTCCCTGATGACTGACGGATAGCCTTTTGAACTGTAATTTTTGTTTCATCCGCCAAGATACACGTGTAGGACTACGAATAGATTAATATGGAAAAACTGATGGTTTTGTATGTAAGACGAAAATGTAAATGATTATTCTCCAGTGAAGTGTGGAAATAAAGAAATTAAGGAACTGATGTAAATTATGTCTTTGAATTGCTTTTTACATAGACTTTGGAATTGAATTGAGCTTGTATTTGTAAATTTTCGGATACTGTAAGGAATATAAAATTGAAAGCATATTTTCTTATAAAAACCCAATAATATAATTGTTGTGGTTGCAAGGTTGAACAATAATTAGTGAGGAATACAATGAAGACGCAAACAACAATGAGAATGCAATAATAAGTGTATTAAAGAAAAGGTATAGTTACAGTATGTACAAATGAAGGTGTCGAGTCAGAGAGTCTTGGTGGGAGGACATGTACGCTCTTCGGCGTCACTTCCGGTGGCATTTAGGTAACACACACTAAGGCCAACCTAGGCTTGCCATTTATAGTGTAACGTTATTCGTATATGCAAATGAGTGGTTGCCACCACAACACCCCCCTCCCAAGATTTGAAGTCACACAGATTTCAATATCTTTTTCTTTTTGGGTTTACCATCAATGGTTCATTAAATTTTCTTTTCCTACCTGATCTTCGGGGTTCAGGTGTATATTGAGGCGGTTCCAAATTAAAGGATTGGTATATGACATCTATGGTTTCCTCCTCTTCGACTGTTGTCGTATAATCATCATCTTGGATATGACGTTTTTTTATCTGATTTAGGTGCCTTTTATGTATACTCTGTGGACCTTTAATCACATATGTACAATCACCAATGCGTTTATCCACTACTCCACATTCCCAGTAAGATGTGTTATTCTTGTAGCACTTAAAATATACTCGATCTCCCGAGTTATATTTCTTTCTTCTCGTGTGTGTAGTGTTTCGGATAATTGCCTGTCTTGGCAACAGTTTATCAAACGCTGATTTTACCTTTCTGGCAAACATTAGATCAGCTGGTGATATGTTTGATGGTGTACTAGGATGTGGTGTGATCCTATAAACTTGCAAGAATTGTTGCAAAGCTTTTTCTGTTGGTGTTTCAATGGATTTCTTTAACGCTCGTTTTAGCGTCTCCACGAACCTTTCCGCAAGGCCGTTCGACCTTGGATGATACGGCGGAGTCGTGATGTGCTTCACTCGGAACGTGTCGCAAAATTCCTTAAACTCTGCGGATGTGAACTGCGTTCCGTTGTCAGTGACCAGTGTGTCTGGTACACCGAATCTTGCAAACAACTCGTGTATGAACCCTATTGAGTTGTTCGTTGTTGGATTCCTGCAACGCATTACCTCCGGCCATTTTGTGTAACTATCCACTACAATTAAATAATAGTTTTCTCCTACTGGACCAGCGAAGTCCATGTGGATTCTCGACCATGGTTGGTCGGTTTTCGGCCAAGGTTTGTGTACTATAGGTGGGGATTTTGCTGCTAACTGGCATCCTTTACATTTATTTATTGTTTCTGCTATGTCAGTGTCCATGTTACGCCAGTACACGTAGCTTCTCATTAACGACTTCATTCGATTTATCCCCGGATGTCCCGTATGGAAATCTCTTAACATCCTATTCTGCGATGTTTTGGGTATTACCACTCTCTCATTGTACAGTAACACATCGTTACATATGGAGAAAACTTCCTGCACCTTTGTGTCCGTTATAATTTTCTCTTTTATGTCCTTTATGTATTCGTCTTTCTCGGCTTCCCTTTTAATGTCCGACAAAGTTACGGGTAGTTCCTTAATGATGTTTGCTACCATATTTTTTACTTCAACATTTGTCCGAATTGCTGCAATGACTGATTCTTCCAGATTGTGTTTCTGTGGTATCAGTCTTGACAGTCCATCCGCATGGCAAATCTTTTTTGATGCTAGATGTTGTAGCTGGAAATCGTAATTAAGTAAGATTGTACCCCAGCGCAGCAATCTATTTGCGGTGTATACCGGCAATCCTTTTTTTGATCCATAGATCGTGACTAACGGTTTATGGTCGGTTTCAAGTAAGAATTGTCTACCATATAAATATCGGTGAAATTTAGTCACGGAAAAGATTATGCTCAATGCTTCTTTTTCGATTTGTGAATATGCCCTCTCGGCTGGTATCAGCGTTCTCGAAGCGTGCGCTATTGGTTTTCTAGACCCATCCGGCATAATATGTTGAATGCATGCTCCTAAGCCGTAGGAACTAGCGTCACTAGCGACGACTATTTTTAATTTTGTGTCAAAGTGCGTTAAGAATAATTCGGATGTTAGTGCGCTCTTTATTTTGTCAAAAGCGGTTTGACATTCTTGCGTCCAGTTCCAAGGTGTATCCTTTTTAAGCAGATTATTTAAGGGGGCTCGCAAGTTATGCATTCCTTCAATAAAAGATTGATAATAAATTGCGAGTTCTAAGAAACTCTGCAAGATTGTTACGTTATCAGGTGCTGGCATATTTTTTATTGCCGCAGATCTGTCTGGGTCTGGACGTCGTCCATGTTTGTTTATTATGTGTCCAAGATACCTAATCTCGCTCATACAAAAGTCACATTTACTTTCTTTTACTTTAAAGCCGAATTCTTGTATTCGCGTAAATACTTGTTTCAAATGTTCCTTATGTTCTTGTAGGGATTTGCTCCTGACAACAATGTCGTCCAGGTATGCACATGCGCACTCAATACCACTTAGCATGGTGTCCATCGCTTGCTGAAAAATGGCAGGCGCTACTTTGATGCCAAGGGCAATCGGTTGTATTTGTATAATCCCTTATGCGTATTGATGCATAGTATTTTTGAGCAATTTTCCTCGACCGGTATTTGCAAATATGCATCGCTCAAGTCTATCTTGGAGAAGATATTACCACCATTTAACTTCGTGAATATTTCCTCTGGGCTTGGTAGAGGGTAATGGTGATCTTTTAATAGGGAGTTGACCCCGGTCGAAAAATCTGCGCACACTCTAACTTCGTCATTCTTTTTCTTTACGTATACGGTGGGGGCTGCCCACTCGCTGTGTTCTATTTTTGATAGAATTCCTGTCTGTTCCAATCTATCTAATTCTTTATTAATCTTTTCCAACCCAGCAAACGGAACGTTTCGCTTTTTTCTAAAAATTGGGCTGGCGTTTTCTTTAAGTTCAAACGAGGCCTTGAATTTATTACAGCGACCTAAGTTAGTCGTGAATGCTTCAGGAAATAATTCTTTTAAATCGTCTTTTATATTTACTGTTGTTGGAGAAGAACATTCTATTTTTTTACAGAATGTATTGATTGGCTTATCCCATAGTCCAAATTTTTCAATTAAATCTATTCCAAACAGATTTTCACTATTTTTCAGTACGAATATTTTTCATTTCTTCGTAATCCCTTTTAATTTTATCGGAAGGACAACTTCTCCTTCAAATTTTATACCACCACCAGTTACCGTCCGGGCTGATTTACTCGTTTTCATCATGGTTGGTTTTTTACCCAACTTTTTCCATGTATTCAGGTTTATAATAGAAATATCGGAGCCGGAGTCGAGTTATAACTTTATTGGTGTTTTAAATATTTCCACTTTTACGTATTGTCGCCGATCTTTGTCTAATTTTGTATTTGATTTTGTTTGCTGTACTCTCTTTCTGGTGTAATCTTTATATCTGCAGCAATCGCTTTTGTGTCCCACCTTCTTACAAATGTAGCATTTTTTCTTTTTATAAGGACAATCTGATTCCCAATGCTTTTCTGCACATCTCTTACAGTTATATCTAGGAAGAGGCTTGTTATATTCTGTCCTATATTTATGGTTATTAGGATTGTAATATCCCGTTCCATTTCGATTGCTTTTCTTTGTAAAGTTCTTGGTTGGTGTGTATGGTTTTCTAACTTTTCTTACATATGCCACTCCGGATTCTTCTATATTTTTTAAATCCTTTTTTAGTGTAATGGCCCTTTCACAGTCCTCTGCTAGTTTCTGGAGGGTTAAATCTTGCTCAGATTCCAGCTTAGACAACACTCGTCTGCGTATTTCTGCATTTTTCGTGGAAACTAACCCTTGTGCGAAGATTAGACATTTAAAATCTTCTACCGTTAGTTCCGCAAGCTTAAAATTATCGCAGTTTTTATTGACAACTGATGCGTATGTCAAATAATCTTGGTTGTCCATCTTTCTTAGATTCATGCACAGCCATCTTTTATGAAAAAGAGATATATTTTGATTAAATAATTCTTTTAGTAATTTCACAGCTTCCATGAACTCTAATTCCGCAGTTTTTTTAGGTAATATGTAATCTATGAATTTGCTGTGTTCTGATGTACCCAATTTCCTGAGTAAGAGGCTCACTTTCTGGCTATTTGGCCAATTTTTACAGTCCAGTTGAAAGACATCCTCGTATCTTGTATAGTATGCTTCAAAAGTCTTTCCTTCCTCCGGCACATAATTAAATGTGTCCATACTATTAAAGATAGTTGTATGGGAGAAATTAACACTGTCGACATTTTCTCGATTACTCTTTAGTAGTTCCAGTGTTTTAGCCAAACGTTCATTTTGTCTTTCCTCGCGGTCAGCTTGTGCCTGATTTTGTCTTTCCTCGCGGTCAACTTGTGCCTGTAAAAATTGCATGAACATTTTTGATAAGTCTTCCATTTTTTTTTTTCTTTTTTTTTTTTCTTTTTTTTTTCGAGTCACAATTGAAAAAAATGTATGCAGTACATTTAGTTCTTTGGAGTTTTTTTTTCTAGTATTTTAGTAATTAAAATACTCTTAAATTGAGATTACCCTTTTTTTTTTTTCTTTCGTGACGTTTTACTGTATTATCCGTTATCCAGTGACAACTTTAAAAAAAAAATCCTTTCCTTGAGCTTTAATTTCTAGCTATGGTATTTCCTTTTAGTACCGCCGCCAAACAAATTATTAATTAAAAGATTCCTTTAGTTGTTGTTTTGCTAACGGGGAGCAGTAATTAGAATCCACTGGTGAACTTTTTTTTTTTCGTAGGTTACTTCCTTGCTTTTCGTAATACGAGTCTGACCTGTCGTTTTGCGACAGAACAAAATCCGCTTTTCGTTTGCAAGTTGGTCCTTTAGTAATACAAAACAGATTTGTCGTTTAGCGACAAAACAAAAATTCACTTTTACATTCGTTTGCAAGTCGGATTCCCAGAAAACGGCGTAAATTGTCGCTTTTGCCACGTTCGAGTTTTTTTTTTTTTTCACTTAAGTTGAAACTTTTCTTTAGCGTAAAATCCGTTTGCTCGTCAACACTTTGCATTGTACTTTTTTTTTAAATAGTTCTTCGTCAAACTGTTATATTTGACGCTTCATATCTCGTCGCCAACTGTTGTGGTTGCAAGGTTGAACAATAATTAGTGAGGAATACAATGAAGACGCAAACAACAAGGAGAATGCAATAATAAGTGTATTAAAGAAAAGGTATAGTTACAGTATGTACAAATGAAGGTGTCGAGTCAGAGAGTCTTGTGGGAGGACATGTACGCTCTTCGGCGTCACTTCCGGTGGCATTTAGGTAACACACACTAAGGCCAACCTAGGCTTGCCATTTATAGTGTAACGTTATTCGTATATGCAAATGAGTGGTTGCCACCACAACAATAATATTCATTATAATATTTATTTATATATATATATATATATATATATATATATATATATATATATATATATACCTATGTCGGCAGTACTAGCACTGGTTTTAGAGAAGTACATGGCGGTCTGGGTTATGGTATACGGAGTGTAAGAGGGTTATCATTTAACTTTCTTGTCGGCAACACCTGGTTCGAGAAGCGTGACAGTCACCTAGCGACATACAAATCTGGAGATGCAATTACTCAAATTGACTTCATCCTGTTTCGTAAGAATATGCGAAACTTTGTAACATATGTGAAGGTGATCCCCGGTGAGGAAGTTGCTATACAGCATCGACTACTAGTTTGTGACTTGAGGATAGACAGGCTTCCAAAGACCAGGCATAAATTTACTCCCCGACTGAAAGTTTGGAAACTTTAGGACCCAGAAATTTGCAAACACTTCGAGGAAGCTTTTACTTCGCACGTGTCTTCCTCAGCAATGTGAGCCGATATCACTACAGAGGAAATGTGGTCTAACCTCAAGACAGGCTTACTGGAAACAACAAAGAAGGTATGTGGCCTCACACGACCCCATAGATGGCTTAGAGAGACTTGGTGGTGGACAGATAAGGTCGAACAGACTAGCAAAGCTAAACGCTTAGCTTTCAATGCCTGGAAATCTGGAAAGGGCTCGAGAGCATAGTATAACATAGCCAAGCGTGCATCAAGACAAGCGGACTATCATGCGCACCAAGAGGAAGACAAGCAGTTCTACAAAATGGTGGATACAAACTCTGCTGAAGTATACCGCCTTGCAAACCGGATGGGAAGGGAAACTAGGGATTTTGTGGGTGACAAGCCAGTAAGAAATGATTTAGGAGAATTGTCAGAAACCTAGGAAGCATTGGAGAGGGGCTGGCTGGAGCATTATAAAAGACCCCTTAATGTGGAATCAGATATAGTGGTAGAGATGGTTCGAGCTGTTGGTGACACAGGTGCGTCCGTGATCTGTGACCTTGCATCCTTAATAGTCCGCGATAGCAGGATTCCCACCGAATGGAAGGAAAGTTTCATTGTCTGTCTCGACAAGAGCAAGGGAGATGCTCTGGACAGGGGCAATTATCAAAGTCTCAAACTGACGGAGCAGGTCATGAAAGTCGTTGAGAGGATCGTTGACAGTCCATGTCAATCAATAACTCCCAATTTAGCTTCGTCCCTGGCAGAAGTACAACTGATGCAATATTCGTTGTCCAGCAGATGCAGGAGAAATTCCTTGCAGTAAACAAACGTTTCTATATGGCGTTTGTGGACCTTGAGAAGGCGTGATCTGGTGGACACAACAGAAACTTGGTGTCGAGGAGTAAATTGTGAAATTGGTGCAGGGGATGTATGCAAATGCTCGCAGTCGCTTCTGTGTCGGTAACAGCCAAAGTGATGAGTTTGATGTGGGGGTTGGGGTCTATCAGGGATCGGTACTCAGTCCCCTTCCTCTTCATTATATTGCCTGAAGCTCTATCACGCAAGTTTCGCACCGGAGGGTCTCTGTGCTGACGACATGGTTATCATTACTGACTCGCAGGATGAATGCGTCGGAAGGCTCCTCACATGTAAGGAAGCTATGAAAAAGAAAGAGTTGAGAGTGAATGATGACAAAACAAAGATCATGATCTGCGGTACTGGCCTCGACCAACTTCATGATTCAGGCAACTTCCTGTGTTCTGTTTGCAGCAACAGTATTTTGTGTAGTGACTGCAAGAACTGGGGGCACAGGAGGTGTCGTGGACTACAGCATCTGACCGAGGTCACTAACTAGGTGATCTAGATGCCGGGAAATTGCTCGCCCACTTGATGGTCGACCATTGAGGGAGGTTCAGACTGGCCAGGACAAGTTGAAGTTAGTTAACTCTTTCTGTTACCTGAGAAATATGCTTTCACCATGTGGCGGCTACAACCTTGCAACCACGACGCGTGTGAAGATTGCTTGGAAGAAGTTCAGTGAGCTGCTACAAGTTCTCACATCACGCCATCTGCCGTACAGGACCCATGGTCAAGTGTATAACACTTGTGTGTAGAGCGCTATGCCCATATGCCAGTTAAACCTTCGACCTGACAAAGCCAGACCTCCAACGTCTGCAGCGCAATGACAGGGCAACAGTTAGCCAAAAGATACTTCAACCGTGCAGACAAATACGTTCCCGGAAAAATTTGGTCTTGCAGACCTCGATCCCATCTTGAGGGATAGAACACTTCACTGGTATGACCTCGTGGACAGATCCAGCAGTGCAATCAACTGTGCACTAAACATACAAGTTTTGGGTATGCGCAGAGTTGGCCGGCCAACGTTGTCTTGAGGAGAGCTGATAAAGAGAGACTGCAGAGACTAGAAGCTCTTAAACGCTGACCCTCAGGATCGACAGAAGTAGAGATCTGCGGTGAGGACTGCCATGCGCACAGCTAACCAACTGTCTGGAGAGAGGTCCACTGGTGTGAATATTGCCCCCAATCCTGCACGATTATCAAAGGACCGATACAGAAGAAAGAAGATTTATATATATATATATATATATATATATATATATATATATATATATATATATATATATATATATATATATATACATTTATTTATACAAACCTTTTAACTACATATGTGCATACATATTTCAGGTACGCTTGTTAAAATGAAATTAGGAATAATTTTATATGAAAAAACTCTCAAGGCCAGTGTAAATATATATATAAATATATATATATATATATATATGTGTGTGTGTGTGGGGGGGGGGGGTGATAATTCAGGTATGTTTATGTTAACAGGGTATAATCCCAGGAATCCTTACTGTGTTTATATGAAAATGTATTTATGCAAACATGTTTCTTTTGAAAGGTGGTCTGAGAATGTTCAGTTGGTTTTTAGCTCGAACCTAAATATACTGCAAACGTGTAGCCAAAATATTTGTATAAATGACATTGTTTATATATATATATATTGGTAGGTATAAACAATGTTATATATATATATATATATATATATATATATATATATATATATATATATATATATATATATATATATAGTAAATGCAGAGGTTGTTTCCAATCTATTCTAACCATATTAATATCAAAACACGTTAGGATTATTTTATTCTATTGATATAAGAATATATTGTAATACCCTATCTATGGGCATCTCCAACTCACTCAAACAAATCTCGATTTTTCTCATTTGCATAGTTATTTATTTTTAAGTTTTTAATTAATATTCTGTAATATACCTTTCTTTCTTTGTAGTGTCAAATTTTCTTTTACATACGCAATCGTTTTATCGATAGTACTATTATTATAATTCTAAATAAAAAAGATAAAGAGATTTTATATAAAAAAAAGTTGCGTTTAAAAACTTATTTAGAATTTCATTTTCAAGGGAGATACTTTACTTCCAGCTTTAGTAAAGTGTCAGATATCGCTGCATGTCGAGAACAGATAATACACTTTAGTCTTAGCCAAAAGGCCAAGAAACCATAGGAAGTATTTTTCTGACTAGGCATTTTTAAATAAAAAAATAACAAAAAATGATTAAATTGGAATATTTTTTAATGGGCGGTGTAGTGTAGTATCGGTTCTGTTGCCATAAGACTGTCCTCCGTTTTTAAGGGTGTGTAGGGGAGAATCCTCCAAGAATGAAAAAAATCAAGACTCGATTTAGTCAGAATATCTTTTAAAATGTTCTGACTAAATCGAGTCTTGGGGATAGTGTAGTATCGGTTCTGTTCTCATAAACCGTCAACGCAAGAATGACTTCCTCCTTTTTGGGTGGAGGGAAGTAGTGTTCGTTCATCATGCTATTATCCTCTGTTAGAGTGGAGGGCAGTGTAATATATGCTCGTTCACCATAATACTAGCTAAGGAAGAACGATAATTCAAGTTTATAATAAACATGTCTTTTTTAACTAGAAAATTATGAAAGTTATCGTTCTTCCTTAGCCAGCATATTCAACTTTGTTTATAAAGATGAAGACTATATTTTTCCAGCCAATTTTCATTTAGGCGTTTCACGTGGACAATGAAACTTGCCATGGTTTTTAATGTTATCTAAATAAATAGATGCAAACATTTTTTCCTCCTATTCTAACTATATTGACATTAAAACGGTTTATGCTTATTTAATTCTCTGTAGTATATTTTCATTCCTCATGATACATTCCTCACAGGCATAACCTCACCTTCGTTGTCATTATATCATCCTCCCGGGCATTACCCCCTTCTTAACCACTTCTTTGAGGGGGGGGGTCAGTTTATGTAGTTCTTTCATCATGATATCATCCTCTCATTTGCATATTTATTTATTTTTAAGTTTCTAATGAATGAATATTTTCTAATCTTTTAATAATTAAATACATGCGTTTATTATTTCTTTAAGAAATTTGTATCCGTTGTTGTTCCTATTTACTTCCTCCCACGGGAGCAGAGTTAGATACAATGTCAATATTTAACGTGGGGAGAATCCAGCTCCCTTAAAATGGGCACTCTGAATTGGAACAAAAATTTCAATTGCCTAGGTCTAGAAGGATTTTTTATTCTCTGCAAGAGAACATAAAAACTAAGTGCAGATTCAGTACAAATACTACATTTTGCTCCTAGCCAAAAGGCCAATGTGTTAACATGTTGGTAGTGATGATGATGATGATGATGATGATGATGATGATGATGATGATGATGATGATGATGATGATGATGAATTAGAAATTTGTCATAGAAAAGAAATACACCTCCTCTTTTTCTTTAATATTCTTTACATATTTTTTCTTTCTTTTATAATAAAGGTAAAAAGTACGAAGTACCACTTTCGAATTACTCAGTAGAGTATTTGACCAATCGACGTTCCACCCTTATGTTTATTCATTTCATTTTATAACCAGTTTTAATGCGGAACTCATGTTAATCTTTATGCTGAAACAAAATAAAATGTTTATGAATGAAACAAAATAGAATTTATCGACGTTGAATATTCCATATCAATTAACCTTTTTGTTGTTTTTTCCTAAAAAACAAAATTTGACGATGTTCATGCACACTATATTTCCCCCATATTGGAATATATCAAATAACAATACGACAATCATCATTTTTTTAAATTTCCTCTAAATTTCCAAAATGTCAAATGAAAATTACTTTTTGGTTTCTGTAAAGAAGACTACAGCGTCAGTAATTGCTACCCGGAGGGCGGGTGGTTTTTGCTATATATATATATATATATATATATATATATATATATATATATATATATATATATATATATATATATATATATATATATAATAAAATGAGTCATGAGAATAAAAATTTGAAAAAATGAACAATATTTATTGAATCACCAAGCAGTTCAAAATAGAAATATATGAATAAACTTTTTTTCTCCTTTCCTTAACCCATGTATTTTCAAAATTACAAGTTTTTTACCATCATCATTATTCCTTTCTTTTTGCCTATTTCTATTAACTTTTTTGTTCTCGATTTTCTTTTTTCTTCTGCCTTATTTCTTCTTCTTCTTCTTCTTCTTCTTTTTCTTCTTTTTTCCTTCTTCTTCTTCTTCTTCTTCTTCTTCTTCTTCTTCTTCTTCTTCTTTATGTTTCATTTTCTTATAATTTCTTGAATATTTCCCATGCAGAATTTGGTCGTTGATGCTTTTACAATCACATTTTTGATCTGCCTTAAGAATATATTTTGCTGGCAATGGATTAACTGATTCTTTGATTTTTTAAAAGATTTATATACTTGAGGTCACACATTTGTTTGCTAATGAAATTTTAACATCGGATATGAATCCCTATAATTTCTGAACAGAACATTTTCATTATTTGAATTTCTGGATAACTTTCTGCTTTATTTGCTGAACATTCATAATATACTAGATGTACCTTTTTGGATATGTTACATTTTTCCATAGAAGTTAGTTCTTTTTGCACAAAATTTGTGTATTTTCTTATATTTTTTTATATATTCAAATCTGTGCTAACAGTAATATATTTTTACTGATATATATATATATATATATATATATATATATATATATATATATATATATATTTGTGTGTATTTTGGCAAATATTGTTAAACATAACATAATTTTCTGCTTGATTATACCTTTTTATTTTTTCAACTTTTCTAATCATCTTTTTTGTGCCAAAATAAAATAAAATAAAAAAATGAATGAATGTTCCCATAAATTTCGATTTTTCGTCGAATCATCCTCAGGTGACAAAAACAAATGAATAAAAAGCTGGTGACGTTACAATTTAAATTTCAGGATTAGCTAATTCTGGCGTATTGGAATTTAAATTGTAAATGTTCTTATTGTTTTGACTATTAATGACTTCTCATACAGCGTTCTCGGATGTTCTTGCTAGACAATCAGAGAAGCGAAAATTAAATTTAAAAATTTATTCACCTAACTATGAGGTGTTTAGGGCTTAAAGTTGAAATTACTTAGACGTTACTTTTAACATATACTAGGGCAATTATAAACCATATATGAAAGAAAATTACGACCTAGTAATGTTAACCCCGAGTTGAATCATCCACACAACGTAATTAAGTATATCCCAATATCAATTAATCATAGAATTAGCAATAATTTATCTAATGAGAACATTTTAATAGTAATAGTCATACCTACAACAACGCCTTACGAAATAGTGGTTATTTTAACACCAACATTGAATACTAAGATGGAAGGAATAAGAACACTAGAAAGAGAAAGAGAAACCGAAGAATCATTTGGTATACCTCCGCGTTTAATCTCCTAGTTAAATAGAAAATTGGACACATTTTTCTTAATCCTTTAAATGGATATTTCCCAACAAATAACACATTATATAAAATATTTAATAAAAAAACACCGTTAAGCTTAGTTATAATTGTACAAATAATTTAGAAAAAATAATTTAGAGACATAATAGACAGATATTAGAAAGTAATTATAACAATATAATTAACAATATACAAGATAATCGTAACAATAATGAATGTAATTGTAGAAATAGGAATTAATGCCCGTTGCAGGAAAAGTGTTAAACTAAAAATATAGTTTATTTGGTAACTGTATTCTCGTAAAAAACTCCTAACTTAAAAAATGTACATATGTGGTACAAGTACTGATTTTAAGGCTAGATACATAAACTACAAAAGATCATTTAACAACCCCTATAATAATAAAATAGGCACCTCATTAACCAAGTATATAATATCTCTAAAAGAAAAGAATATAGTACTTATAATAAAATGGAACATTAATAAATTTTTTGACACCTACACTGCATAACCCTACTTGTTTTGTTTGTCTTCGTGAAAAATTGGCTATTGTTATGTTCCCTGATAAGAATTATTTGCTTAATCAGTGTTGTGGTGGCAACCACTCATTTGCATATACGAATAACGTTACACTATAAATGGCAAGCCTATTTTTACGCTAAAGAAAAGTTTCAACTTAAGTGAAAAAAAAAAAAACTCGAACGTGGCAAAAGCGACAATTTACGCCGTTTTCTGGGAATCCGACTTGCAAACAAATGTAAAAGTGAATTTTTGTTTTGTCGCTAAACGACAAATCTGTTTTGTATTACTAAAGGACCAACTTGCAAACGAAAAGCGGATTTTGTTCTGTCGCAAAACGACAGGTCAGACTCGTATTACGAAAAGCAAGGAAGTAACCTACGAAAAAAAAAAGTTCACCAGTAGATTCTAATTACTGCTCCCCGTTAGCAAAACAACAACTAAAGGTATTTTTTAATTAATAATTTGTTTGGCGGCGGTACTAAAAGGAAATACCATAGCTAGAAATTAAAGCTCAAGGAAAGGATTTTTTTTTTTAAGTTTTCACTGGATAACGGATAATACAGTAAAACGTCACGAGAAAAAAAAAATGGAAGACTTATCAAAAATGTTCATGCAATTTTTACAGGCACAAGCTGACCGCGAGGAAAGACAAAATCAGGCACAAGCTGACCGCGCGGAAAGACAAAATGAACGTTTTGCTAAAACACTGGAACTACTAAAGAGTAATCGAGAAAATGTCGACAGTGTTAATTTCTCCCATACAACTATCTTTAATTATATGGACACATTTAATTATGTGCCGGAGGAAGGAAAGACTTTTGAAGCATACTATACAAGATACGAGGATGTCTTTCAACTGGACTGCAAAAATTGGCCAAATAGCCAGAAAGTGAGCCTCTTACTTAGGAAATTGGGTACATCAGAACACAGCAAATTCATAGATTACATATTACCTAAAAAAACTGCGGAATTAGAGTTCATGGAAGCTGTGAAATTACTAAAAGAATTATTTAATCCAAATATATCTTTTTTTCATAAAAGATGGCTGTGCATGAATCTAAGAAAGATGGACAACCAAGATTATTTGACATACGCATCAGTTGTCAATAAAAACTGCGATAATTTTAAGCTTGCGGAACTAACCGTAGAAGATTTTAAATGTCTAATCTTCGCACAAGGGTTAGTTTCCACGAAAAATGCAGAAATACGCAGACGAGTGTTGTCTAAGCTGGAATCTGAGCACGATTTAACCCTCCAGAAACTAGCAGAGGACTGTGAAAGGGCCATTACACTAAAAAAAGGATTTAAAAAATATAGAAGAATCCGGAGTGGCATATATAAGAAAAGTTAGAAAACCATACACACCAACCAAGAACTTTACAAAGAAAAGCAATCGAATTGGAACGTGATATTACAATCCTAATAACCATAAATATAGGACAGAATATAACAAGCCTCTTCCTAGATATAACTGTAAGAGATGTGCAGAAAAGCATTGGGAATCAGATCGTCCTTATAAAAAGAAAAAATGCTACATTTGTAAGAAGGTGGGACACAAAAGCGATTGCTGCAGATATAAAGATTACACCAGAAAGAGAGTACAGCAAACAAAATCAAATACAAAATTAGACAAAGATCGGCGAAAATACGTAAAAGTGGAAATATTTAAAACACCAATAAAGTTACAACTCGACTCCGGCTCCGATATTTCTATTATAAACCTGAATACATGGAAAAAGTTGGGTAAAAAACCAACCATGATGAAAACGAGTACATCAGCCCCGAACGGTAACTGGTGGTGGTATAAAATTTGAAGGAGAAGTTGTCCTTCCGATAAAATTAAAAGGGATTACGAAGAAATTAAAAATATTCGTACTGAAAAATAGTGAAAATCTTTTTGGAATAGATTTAATTGAGAAATTTGGACTATGGGATAAGCCAATCAATACATTCTGTAAAAAAATAGAATGTTCTTCTCCAACAACAGTAAATATAAAAGACGATTTAAAAGAATTATTTCCTGAAGCATTCACGACTAACTTAGGTCGCTGTAATAAATTCAAGGCCTCGTTTGAACTTAAAGAAAACGCCAGCCCAATTTTTAGAAAAAAGCGAAACGTTCCGTTCGCTGGGTTGGAAAAGATTAATAAAGAATTAGATAGATTGGAACAGACAGGAATTCTATCAAAAATAGAACACAGCGAGTGGGCAGCCCCCACCGTATACGTAAAGAAAACGAATGACGAAGTTAGAGTGTGCGCAGATTTTTCGACCGGGGTCAACTCCCTATTAAAAGATCACCATTACCCTCTACCAAGCCCAGAGGAAATATTCACGAAGTTAAATGGTGGTAATATCTTCTCCAAGATATACTTAAGCGACGCATATTTGCAAATACCGGTCGAGGAAAATTGCTCAAAAATACTATGCATCAATACGCATAAAGGATTATTCAAATACAACCGATTGCCTTTTGGCATCAAAGTAGCGCCTGCCATTTTTCAGCAAACGATGGACACCATGCTAAGTGGTATTGAGTGCGCATGTGCATACCTGGACGACATTGTTGTCAGGAGCAAATCCCTACAAGAACATAAGGAACATTTGAAACAAGTATTTACTCGAATACAAGAATTCGGCTTTAAAGTAAAAGCAAGTAAATGTGACTTTTGTATGAGCGAGATTAAGTATCTTGGACACATAATAAACAAACATGGACGACGTCCAGACCCAGACAGATCTGCGGCAATAAAAAATATGCCAGCACCTGATAACGTAACAACCTTGCAGAGTTTCTTAGGACTCGCAAATTATTATCAATCTTTTATTGAAGGAATGCATAACTTGCGAGCCCCCTTAAATAATCTGCTTAAAAAGGATACACCTTGGAACTGGACGCAAGAATGTCAAACCGCTTTTGACAAAATAAAGAGCGCACTAACATCCGAATTATTCTTAACGCACTTTGACACAAAATTAAAAATAGTCGTCGCTAGTGACGCTAGTTCCTACGGCTTAGGAGCATGCATTCAACATATTATGCCGGATGGGTCTAGAAAACCAATAGCGCACGCTTCGAGAACGCTGATACCAGCCGAGAGGGCATATTCACAAATCGAAAAAGAAGCATTGAGCATAATCTTTTCCGTGACTAAATTTCACCGATATTTATATGGTAGACAATTCTTACTTGAAACCGACCATAAACCGTTAGTCACGATCTATGGATCAAAAAAAGGATTGCCGGTATACACCGCAAATAGATTGCTGCGCTGGGGTACAATCTTACTTAATTACGATTTCCAGCTACAACATCTAGCATCAAAAAAGATTTGCCATGCGGATGGACTGTCAAGACTGATACCACAGAAACACAATCTGGAAGAATCAGTCATTGTAGCAATTCGGACAAATGTTGAAGTAAAAAATATGGTAGCAAACATCATTAAGGAACTACCCGTAACTTTGTCGGACATTAAAAGGGAAGCCGAGAAAGACGAATACATAAAGGACATAAAAGAGAAAATTATAACGGACACAAAGGTGCAGGAAGTTTTCTCCATATGTAACGATGTGTTACTGTACAGTGAGAGAGTGGTAATACCCAAAACATTGCAGAATAGGATGTTAAGAGATTTCCATACGGGACATCCGGGGATAAATCGAATGAAGTCGTTAATGAGAAGCTACGTGTACTGGCGTAACATGGACACTGACATAGCAGCAACAATAAATAAATGTAAAGGATGCCAGTTAGCAGCAAAATCCCCACCTATAGTACACAAACCTTGGCCGAAAACCGACCAACCATGGTCGAGAATCCACATGGACTTCGCTGGTCCAGTAGGAGAAAACTATTATTTAATTGTAGTGGATAGTTACACAAAATGGCCGGAGGTAATGCGTTGCAGGAATCCAACAACGAACAACTCAATAGGGTTCCTACACGAGTTGTTTGCAAGATTCGGTGTACCAGACACACTGGTCACTGACAACGGAACGCAGTTCACATCCGCAGAGTTTAAGGAATTTTGCGACACGTTCCGAGTGAAGCACATCACGACTCCGCCGTATCATCCAAGGTCGAACGACCTTGCGGAAAGGTTCGTGGACACGCTAAAACGAGCGTTAAAGAAATCCATTGGAACACCAACAGAAAAAGCTTTGCAACAATTCTTGCAAGTTTATAAGATCACACCACATCCTAGTACACCATCAAACATATCACCAGCTGATCTAATATTTGCCAGAAAGGTAAAATCAGCGTTTGATAAACTGTTGCCAAGACAGGCAATTATCCGAAACACTACACACACGAGAAGAAAGAAATATAACTCGGGAGATCGAGTATATTTTAAGTGCTACAAGAATAACACATCTTACTGGGGATGTGGAGTAGTGGATAAACGCATTGGTGATTGTACATATATGATTAAAGGTCCACAGAGTATACATAAAAGGCACCTAAATCAGATAAAAAAACGTCATATCCAAGATGATGATTATACGACAACAGTCGAAGAGGAGGAAACCATAGATATCATATACGAATCCTTTAATTTGGAACCGCCTCAATATACACCTGAACCCCGAAGATCAGGTAGGAAAAGAAAATTTAATGAACCATTGATGGTAAACCCAAAAAGAAAAAGATATTGAAATCTGTGTGACTTCAAATCTTGGGAGGGGGGTGTTGTGGTGGCAACCACTCATTTGCATATACGAATAACGTTACACTATAAATGGCAAGCCTAGGTTGGCCTTAGTGTGTGTTACCTAAATACCACCGGAAGTGACGCCGAAGAGCGTACATGTCCTCCCACCAAGACTCTCTGACTCGACACCTTCATTTGTACATACTGTAACTATACCTTTTCTTTAATACACTTATTATTGCATTCTCCTTGTTGTTTGCGTCTTCATTGTATTCCTCACTAATTATTGTTCAACCTTGCAACCACAACAATCAGCGAGATGAGATAGGTTTCAATTGTAGGCACTTCAAACGGTTCTCTCCGGATAAGTACGATAAACACCTAGTAAACTTAACATAACTAACTTTAAAACATAACATAAAAATTAAAGCATCCTTTGATAAGTATAAAACTAATCCCATAAACTTTTGTAAAGGTGTAGCTGTTAAGTTTACCAATAAAATTTAAAGAGTTGGATTATCTGTAAGATCTCTACTATTTTGATGTGGGGTAGATTTTAAGAGAACTAGTAAATAAGTTATACAATTTGGTGGTTTAATCAAGGCTTGTAATAATAATAATAATAATAATAATAATAATAATAATAATAATAATAATAATAATAGTAATAATAGTAATAATAATAATAATAATAATAATAATAATAATAATAATAATAATAATACAGTTAGGATTATCTGATTTACCTCCACTTATTCAAATTATACTATTCACACATATAAATATAAGCCGATTAAGTGAAAGTACTAAATTAAGTGATAGAGAAGATCAAGTTCCTATGATTTCAAAATGTAATATTAAGTTAAAATTAAATATAGCTAAATCATCGGTTCAAAATTTTGTAGAGATGGCCTTTATATTTAAAGGCCATCTCTACAAAATTTTGAACCGATGATTCAAAATTAGTTTTGTTTAGATAGTTAGAAAAATATATTTAATAAATCTAATTCAAAGTTAGTTTGTGTCTTTTCCATTTTGTTTTTTTCTTCTTCTGCCTTCGGCAATAGAGACAGTAAAATGCAAGCGTGTTTGATCGAGTTATTTTGTGATTTTGTAATTCATGACCTTGGATTTACCTTTCTTTTCCTTTTTTTTCTTCTTTTTTCTTCATCTCCTGATTTTCTGGTGATAATTTAAAAGTTGCATTGGATTTTCGTTTTTTCCACAGGCTTGATAAGATGTAATACAATTGAAACGCGCATTAATTTGCGTCGACTGTACAAGTGTTTATTTAACTTTATAAATGCTCTACACTTTATTGAGCACTTTTGAAAAAATATTGGTTTTATGTTCATTTTGTCAATATATTTGAATTTGATTTATATATATATATATATATATATATATATATATATATATATATATATATATATGAGGATAAAATGCACGATATATCATAAAATAAAATGCTGTGAAAAACAAGATATGTGAAAAAGACAGACGCAAAAAAATTAAATATAGGAAAAAATCATCAACAAACGAGAACGTATACCGGTTTCATTCGGATCAGCGAACTTCTTCTGAAAAAGTCATATATATATATATATATATATATATATATATATATATATATATATATATATATATATATAAGTTCCAGTTAAACTGATCATATCATAATCAGAAGCCGAGTATAGAGATTAAGCTTACGATTTGTAGAACCCAGACCACACGAAAATAGGCCAAAAAAATATGAACAGACATTTTGTTAAATATACAAATAGCTAGTTTATTTGGTCATAATAATACAATTTGCGTGTAATGGTTCAAGACAGGTCCAACTGCGATGTTCATTATATGGTTGCGGTGCCGATTGCAGTCAATCTAATGACTGAATAAGTAGAATCAGTCGACAGAACAAGACCGGGCAGCTGGTCAAGACAACAACTTGACAAGAATGGTTAGTCAACAGCAGGAATATCAGCAGGAGTAGACTGAATCAAGAGCGAGCTGCAGTCAGTTGCAGCTGGAAGGAAAAGGTTAGAACAAGTGTCGTGTTGCCAGATAAAAATAAATTGAGTCATAAGTTAATATGGGCTCGGGGCGGGAAAACAGATCAAACCTATATCTGAGTATTGATAGCTGGAAGGAAGGAGCATGAACGGATACTACACTTGATGTCGGGTAGTTCGTAATTTTTTTTTTACTGATGGGTGATAATTTATCAAAGCCCGGGGGCAACTCGAGGATATAGGTCAAAGAGATCGTAAGTTGAACGCTAATCGCCGCCATGGGAGGGACGGAAACAATGAGTGAGATGAGCAGAAGATTACTGAAGAGGAATTGATTATCAAAGAGGACGAGTCAATAAGTATTTGTTTACATTAGACTTGAAGATGACCATGCTATAGTTGGTTGGGAAGCAGACTCGTGGTATCTTGTTTCACAGATGGGATGTTCTAGGAAAGAAACTTTGTTCATGGAAGTTCCGTTTGGTTTTTTAGTAAAGAGAGAGAAAGATAGAGAGAGGGGAGGAGTTCTTAGATGTGGTTGTAACTAGAAGAGTTTTTGCTATGAATGTTATACAGGGAGGACCAAAGATTAGTGACTAGCCGAGCACTTATAATGGACATAACGATACAGTAAAGAGAGAGAGACTGGCAACCTCGCTTTCTGCGTGAAAAAGGTTTTAGGGACGAGAAGAAACCGTCACCCCACTTGTGAAGTTAATTTTGTATTCGGCCAAGACAAAAAAGAATGATACGAGAGGCACTTCTCCAGATATGACAGCAGTACTCCATCTTAGGACATATCTGATTCTTCTACACGTAGAGGACTGCGTCGAGACTGAGATAGTTTCTTACGCGGTAGAATAATCCAACCATTTTCGAACAACCTGAGGAACAGATTTGATGTAAGTCTCCCATTTCAGGTCTACGAACTTATCAAAGAAAGGGGCTTCCTCGAGGAGAGGGCCATTCATTTCGATTGGGGATAAATGAGGATTTGAACGTTGCTGGTGAAAAAAGAGAAGTTGGGTTTTTGAGACATTAAAAGTAGCAAGCCACATTTTCCCCCACTGCACCATGTGCTCTAAGTCAGAAGAGAGAGAGAGAGAGAGAGAGAGAGAGAGAGAGAGAGAGAGTCATCAGAAAGATCTTGATAAGCAATTCTCTTCGAAGTGCCGCCATAAACAGTTCTATCGTCTGCATAGATGTCAACGAATGATCTCAGAATGTAATTCGGAAGATCATTTATGAAGATCAGGAAGAGAGCTGGAAGCAGATAAGATCCTTGAGGTACGCCGTCATTGATGCTATGTGCTTCGAACTTTTCCCGTCAAAAACTACTTTTATAGATCTATCAGAGAAAGGATTTCATGGTTGAGAGGACATTTCCATATATCTAATAGCTAACAAGTTCGTGGGCCAAACCTTTGTGCCAACCCCTATCGAAGAGCAACAGCATTAGAAATGAAGCTCCCGTCGATAGATTCCTTGATCCTGTGTGATATCACAGTCAGCACGTCAGCTGTAGATCTTGCAGGACGAAATTCCTATTGCTTGTAACTAAGTAGATTGTTTTTGCTGTGGTGGTGTAAAACTTTTTGATTTATTACAGATTAACGCAACTTACTCATGACACATAGGAGACTGATCGGTCTGTACTGGGATGCAAATGTCCGATCTCACAGTAATGATTCACCATCGCTTTGTATTGTTGCAATCGACGTTTATGATTGAGCTCTTGTTGATGACGGCCATTAACTTTTTCTAGAAATTTAGAACAATAAACCACTTCAGAATGTCAGTACTCGCCATACCCCTCTAGTAGAGGTCTGGATTGTGCTCTTCCTCCTCAGTCTTTCAATCCAACTGAACCTTTCACAAGCATTTTGTGTGGTATAAACCGTTGTTGCGGTTGCCGCGTTTTTTGTGGTGCGGGGAAGAGGGTGTAAGATTATTATTATTATTATTATTATTATTATTATTATTATTATTATTATTATTTACTCACTAGGAGTTATCACACTGGTCATCGTCAGTGGTCGCCCACTGCCGACAACCTGTGGTATTCCCTGGAGTCCGAGTGACAACAAGTCTCCTCAGGCCTCCAGTATGCTCCACCTCTTTTCGTTCATCACCGCTGATGACCTTGCGGTAATCGCAACAGCCACCTACCAGCGATTTCCCGCTGATAAGGGCCATTGGTCCCCTCTGGGGCCCGAGTGGCAACAAGCCTTCCCAAGGTCCCAGAGCTGTCCGCGCTCTTCCAGTGGAGGTCTGGTTTGCGCTTGCCCTCCTCGACCCTCTGTCCATAATTTTGTGGCGTCAGCCTATGCTTGCGCCTCTCTCGTGCGGTTGTATTTTCCCCGGTTCTGCTGTCATGTGCTTCCATGTTGTTATTATTATTATTATTATTATTATTATTATTATTATTATTATTATTATTATTATTCCTCGCTAAAAGTTTTCACGCCAATCATTATCAGTGATCTTTTGCTGGTAAAACCCATTGGTTTTCTCGAGAGTCTGACAGACTCAGTAATCTCTGCTTTACTACAACTACTACAACTATTACTACTACTACTACTACTACTACTACTACTACCAACACCAGCGTGGGCGTTAAAACTAAGATAACATTGACTGATGTCTAATCAGAAACCTTAAACTTCACTTACAACTGGTAAACAAAACGAAAGAAAACATTGAAGAATCTTTAAATAACTTCCGGTTAAAATCCGCTTAATTCAATTTACTTCTTCATTAAGGAAGAAAATCCGAGATAAAAAATCTGTTAAAAGAATGTATTTTTTTACATCAGGTAATTTTATCATCGTGTCTAGTTCATTTTTAATTGTTTATTTATAGAATTATTTTCCCTTTTCTACAATTTTGCGCGTCAAGCCATTCCGGAAATCGGAGATAATGTCGCTTGTGCAATATATTCATATCTTTGACAGCCATTCCTAAAGATGTGTAAAATCAGACGGGAATTCCCGAATTGCTGCAGAAATGAATACATTTGAAAAATATTTGCCTATAAAAGGCGACGTCGAAAAGAAATGGTCAGAATCTTTCAAAACGCTTCATTCGAACGCAGTCGATCTCGTCTCCGTATATAGAATTAAAAGACGAACAAAGTTACAAGAAAAAAGTTTCAAAACGTTGAATACAAAAAGACTAATAAGAGTTCGAGATTTTTTTCAATCAGAAACATTTGAACCTTTTTTAAAACAAAAACAAATTAAGACCTTTTAATTAGAAGAAAATATGGACTGTTTTCTAATCATCAAGACCTGGTTTCTGGTAAGTACTTTTCCTTCTTTTTTTTACAGTTATTAAGTACCCAGGTTATATAAACTCGACGTATTTGTGACTTGTCACAACAACTCTCACTATTATAAAATCAGTCTCTTTACCGCTATATTTACATTATGGATCGTATAGAAGAAAAGAGACTTATTATTTTGCCATCTAATTTACATACGTGTTTGTGGTGTGTACATACATTATGTTAATTATTCGGCAAGGCTAAAAGGGAGAGTCACTCTTTCTCTAAATTCACATATAGACATTACGAAATCTTAAAGAATGGTTGAATCAACATAGAGGGCGAGAGAAATGCGCGACTAGTTCAGTTAATTACAAATTACGGCTAATTAGAAGAATAATAACAATTTTTCTCAAACATAACTCATGCCAGAATTAATGTATATTTTAGCATGTATTCTGTGTTATAATAACACAGAATACATGCTAAAATATACATTAATTATGGTAAGTATATAGGAAAAAGCTTTAGAGAAACAAACGTCAATTAACTGCCATTTAGTATAGTAATAGATATAAGAATTTCTTTATTAACAGTTCTTTCACATTTATAGCATCAACATCTTTCATACATCTTTAAACGTGTAACTTCAATTTAAGGCTGGGTAAAGAGGCTGAGGGGAAATTACTGTTAGAAGCCAGCTATACTGGATTGTGAACCACACATAATTCGCCCTCCCACTGCTTGGATTCTGCCATTATCTAGCGTCTGTGACTTCATTTCATAACTGCGTGCATAGAATTATTTGACATAAATTTTTACCACATGTATTATTCTGATGATTCTCATTTAAGGCAATTCCTTGTTGTACACTTGTAGTTACCCGGTGTGACCGTAAATTGATTTTAGTGTAAAATTTTGTTGGTTGCACCTTTTCAAAGTTATCCTGGAAAAGCAATGAAACTTATTTTTAATGCTTTATTGTTTCAATAATACTAATCTCAAACATATTTAAGAGATAAAGTTTTACAGGTTAAAATGTTTATTATCTCCCTGGCATTATGTGAGTCATTATCTAAGATATTCGTCACATGAAAAATCTTCTTAGGCGCAATAATTTGCTTCTGAAACAAACTGAAGTCATGTTTCTATTGTAAATAATATGCTTGAATGAATAAGAAGACAACATAGCTAAGTATAATAAAATATCAGTGTGTTAGATGCAATGCTATTTAAGTTTAAAGTTCAGAATCCAACAGACATAATTTTATAGATTAAAAATATAATATACATGTATATAATAGTTTAGATTTATAATATTTTTCCATTCTTTCTCTTGCAGGTGTTATGTTTATGCACGTTGACCATCTGTTTGGCTCTCCCTTACTCTGTCCAACGAAATAACCGGACCACTCTTGTCTTGTCTGATGTCCACAAAAGGTCGACTTCATCGTGCCAGGCGTTTTATCTTTTGGGTGACAACAGATTCCAAATAACCACCAAATATCACATCAACAAAACAAGTAGCCGACCCGCCGATTTGTCGCTCTGCCCGTGGGTGGAAGATGTCGACATTGATACCGAACGAATCCCCCAGGAAATTCCATTCGTCAAATGTCGTTGTGGGAAATGTGCTGGTGATCTGTATAATTACGTCACCTTTTGTAAACCCGTCTACAAAAACATGGTCGTCTGGAAGAAGACAAAGAAGATAAACGGGAGACAATCCAACCAGTTTGAACAAGTATGGATTCACGTACCGATTGCCTGCGCCTGTTCGTTTGGAGATTTTTTACACTCTGCATAAAAATCAAAGACATTCCTGGCAGGACTATTTTTGTACGATATTCTTCCGCTAATATTGCATAACAACTACGATGAAAAATTGTTTAAAATAAATATAGGAAAATTACAAGAAGAAAACTACAAAGGAACTTTGAACAATGTTACAAATTAAAACACACACACACACACACACACACATATATATATATATATATATATATATATATATATATATATATATATATATATATTAGATGTACCTACACGGCGATGCTCGGGAGGTTTTTTTTACTTTGATATTTGTTTCGTACTTTTAAAAAGTATGCTTTGTTTTATTTGGTTCGCTTCTATCAAAATATTTTTAAAACCTAGTATTGATACGCTATCAAACAGCTATTTGTGTCTGACTTTGAAAAATCCACAGGATAACTCTATATGCTAGAATAAATTTTCTCTCTCTCTCTCTCTCTCTCTCTCTCTCTCTCTCTCTCTAAATATATATATATATATATATATATATATATATATATATATATATATGATGGTTTTAAAGATTTTTACTTATACTAATATTATTTGGTTACACATTTGCAGAACATGTTTCAATCGCAGCTATAGAAAGCTAGACCTTATCGAGCTAAAACATATTTCTTTAATGTTTTCATTTTGTGGAATCGTTCCAAAAAATGAAAACGTATATAGCTATAGCTGTGACAGAAACATGTTTTGCAAATGTGTAGCCTAAAAATATTTGTATAAACAATTTTTATTGCCATTAAACACCTCTATTTATTATTACTTTTATACTCTTATATAAACACAGAAAGAATTCTCTGGATTTTTATCCTCTGGATGCAAACTTTAATATATATACAAGAAACATGTGTCTGCCGATTCACAAACTACCTTTAAGCTAAAAACTACACATTTGACAGAAATTACACCATTTCCATGCAGATTGTAATAAGGGTTCATATTTATTTTTTCTCATAAATGTCATCTATCATATTTATTTATTGTGCAAATTCCATAACAAATATTTATTATCTTTCTCGGTTATTCCAATTCAAAACCATATGTCATTATTATATCAGTCCATATGTTGATCCTATCGCTTAAGTGTTAATTATATAAGTAAACTAACTTCATTGTATGTTAATTACAATGTTATTCTATATTTTTATATATGAACATATTATACATAATTGACTTAATTTACAACTATAACACATTATTATAAGAATATTTATTATTTGCATAAGTTATTCCTATGTAGAACCATATCATATCATTATAAAACCAGTACATAAGATGATACCATCGTTTTGATATCTATAATGTATGTGTGGTGGCTCGGTCTACCTTTCTGTTACTCTATGTTGAATATTCAGGCCGGGTGTATCGAAAAGGCCATCTGGCAGGAATAAACGTGCTTTACACAGACACGCACCTGGCCGAGAAAAAAACAACATGACGTTGAAGATAAAATAATTGTTAATTAAGTCGAAGCTACCTGGCCGGTGGATTGTTTGAAATAAAATAATTTTTGATTGAAACCACCTGCAAATGTTAGCTACATATGGAAATAACCCGTCGCTAAATAAACGTGGCTACACTGACAGCGAAGGCGAAATCCTATAATGGGTGTATGGAGATGGATGCGTGGATGTCACAAATTGTTATATAATGTCAATCCGAAATTGAGATCGTCAGTCGACTGTAAATTCTTGTACGTGCGTCGACCTTCCTCACTAACCCGCCCTCTTTCACCGCCACCGATCAAAAACATATATTGTTATATGTTTATGCATCAGTGTTGTCATCATTCTTTTAAACATGGCAGAAATACAACATCTGTCCAGAGATGTAATAAAAACGTAAGCCCTATACCAAAATTAAGCACAACTTGCCCCGGCTAAAGTTTTATGAGAAATTCAATTATGGTCTTTCTTATTGTATTAGGGTGTTTACAATTATTGTATTGTGGGGTTTGCGTTCGTGTTGGGCATTCATCAAAGGCAAATTCGGAGTCTTATTTTATTTTATAATATATATAACTTGAAAATCAAAAATTATTGAAAGTAAAAAATAGGGAGACAAATAGTAACATATGGTTCAGATCTGGTAGCAGGAATATAAATAGATCCTCATTAATTCCTGGAAAACATCAGAGGTGCCTGCTACACACCTATATAACAAAACTGCATTTAAAATGTCTGAGCATATATTTTCTTCTATTTTCTTATGTGTTTTTATACGTTAGTATGTTATAAAAACGGTGATATTATTCTTTTTTATTATTTTAATAAATATGTAATTTAACCTAAATTTTGTTTTTGTTTTGTTTCAAATTATTCTTATTATTTTGATGTTGATTTTATTATTCCGGATGTTTGCTAATCACTGAAAAACAACCGCGAGAGACAAATACAATCACATTTTATCTGATCTTCGGCTTGAAAAAAAAGTGTAGTATCTGTTCGGTAATCCTGTCATATATTACCTCCTCCCATCGGAGGGATAAGAGGTTTATTTGTACTTTGGTACTATAAATGTATTTTTGTTCCGATTTAGAATATCCCGTTTTCGGCAACTGGATTTTCCCAGGTTAAAAACCGAACGCTTATGTTGGTTGCATGTTTTGATAATTTTATCCAATGATCAAATGATCTTTCTTAGACATGAGTTGAATACATAATAGTAATTCGCAAACAGAAAGAGTGAGCGGGATGTGATATCGTAGACTCGGCTCACAAGGCTGAAACGAAGGACAAAGTAAAACAAAGAAATAAACAAAGACAAAGAGATATGGTTGTGGCTTCAATCAGTACCGACTTTTTAAGTGAAACGTAATCACATCGGCTTTGTTTATTTATATCTTGTTATATCAAGGGGAGGCCACTCTTGCAGCTTGATGTAAGTGAGATAACTCTAAATGCTAGAATTACACTCCTCCTCTCCTCCATTACATTTCGATTTCCAGTTCATGTGTGTGTATGAATGTGTTGTAAGATAGCACAAAGCATAGTCGATCTTGCTCACTTACTTTTTTATGAAATGTATTCGTGTAACAGAATTAAGGAGGGACTTGGAAGTCTATTGGATGAAGGAGTTGACTCTGATTTCAAAGAGACCCTCCAAAGTTAATTTCGCCGAATTAAATTAAATTAATTCGACCGGTTGCCTCAGTCAAGGAAAATCGAAAGTTTTAGGCAAAATACAATAGTCCTCGGTGTGTTTGAGTGTAGTGCACTTGTAAAATTATAAACTGTTTTACTTGTCAATTTATTTACATATTTATTCATCTAATAATATCTTCAGACTTATCTGGGGGGGGGGGGGGGCTTTCCGCAATGGATTGCGTCCTACCAGTGGTGGATTGTGTCCCGGTGTCATTGATATTTCGGAGGGCCTTTCCGATTGTGGATGTGGGCGGTATTCATGTTCGGAATCTGATTCTGACTTGCGGCTTGATGTTGTTAGTACTTCGGAGGGTCTTTCCGGTTGTTGATGTGGGCGGTATTCATGTTCGGAGTCTAATTCTGACTCTAGGCCTTCTCTAGGAGAACTGTCAGCGTCTATCCGGTTGAAGAGAGGAGAGTTTCTGGTAATTTAGTAATCTCCTCTCTGTGCTGTCACAATGCTACCCTTTTATACTGATACTTGTCAGTTGTTTTGGGTTAAACGGTGGGGATAACTTGTTGAGATGTTTCTGCCTAACAAGTACTTTGCCACTTAGGCAGAGGTGTGAGACCTTCGCCCTTCTTTTTATGTCTACATAGGTCTTCATCTTTTTTCTCACGCATCATTCTCTGCTACGTAGGTTTTGATTGACTCTTGCATGAGGTCCTTTGAAACAGCAGGTATGCCGATATTCATTTTCCTTCCAGTGAGGGCTTCAAATGGAGATGTTTTAGTTGTATTGTGGGGGTAGCCGTGCACTGCCTTAGGAAATGGGCAGCTGGGGTTTCCAGTTTAGGTACTTCACGGTGTGGTGTGGATATACTTGTCTAAGATTCTAATAAACTGTTCAGCCTCTCCATTTGCCTCGGGCCACAAAGATGTAACTTTTCTGTGACAGAATCCTGACTGGGTGACAAAGTCCTTGAATTCCTTTCCCGGGAAGGGGGATCAATGTCAGACTTATATTAGGGTAGCTTTGTCTGGCCAAGATTGTGTCGAAGCGAGGAATAGCCACTCTTGCTGAGAGCGAGGGGAGTACTTCTACCTCCGGGAACCTGCTGTAGTCATCGATGGCGACTACCACGTAGTCTCCAGATGGGAAAAGACCAGGAAAGTCCAGAAAGATTTCAGCCCATGGGGCAGTGGGTAGTGGTGTGGTGCGTATGGGTTCACGGTGTAATGATGTCGGGTTGGAAACCTGGCAGGAGATGCAGTTGCGACCCGTCTCTTACACTAGTTTGTCGATTCCAGGGAACCAGACCTTTCCCCTCACTAAACACTTTACTAAACACTGTTCAGTGGTTTAAATACGTAAACAAGTCGTCCATGGTCGGCATGGGATGTTTGACACTTTGGATGGCTTTGTTTGTTTTCTCACGTCTGTACTGAATCGTACACCACTTGTTTTTTGGGACTATCACCACTGAACTTACACAGGGCGTAGGCCCAGTAACATCCTCAATTATGTCAATTTCCTTGAGGCGTTTTAATTCCGACTCGACGTCCTTCGAAAGGGTATCCTACGGTGTCGCTGGGTAACTGGTGGGGCAGAAGGTTCGATGTGTTGGTTAATTGTAGGTCTGGAATCTTTTCCATCTTTTCGTCGAATAGTGAGGGGAATTCGTCAGGGAGAGACGCTGTCACACAAAACGTGAAATTAAAAGTTATCATACCCAGTGCCTCGACAGATTGCGCACTGAGTATATTTTTTGTTCGTATCTGAACAAAGGGTCTTCATTATCGACAACGAACATTTTCGCCCTGCAGCATTTTTCTTTAAATTTAACCGTGGCGATAATAAATCAACGAGCGTGCATGGCTTGTTTGAACCGATATGCAAATATCAGTGTGACTGTGTTATGTATTGTTAGTCGGTGTTGCAGACCGTCATACATGCGTCCAAAAATTATGTTGACACCGGCACCGGTGTCTAAAACAAAGGTCACTGGGGGGTCATTAACAAAAATGGTGGCCGTGGGTGTTCTGGTTGATGTGGGAATTTTCACCGTGAACACAGATTCATCACTCAACGTAGATATTAATCAAGTAGGAAATTTGTCTTTGGAATTGCAGACTTTGGCGAAGTGATTCCTTGGCAGGACACGTCACATATGTTGTCGAGTATCCACAGTAGTGGCAAACATGTCCACTATTTTTGTTTAGTCTCCTACGTGGTCGGGGCCTCGGAGTAAAGTAGCGACTACTATTTCGTGTTTATCCGTGGGAGCGTTCGCTGTTTCAGTTGTTGGTATTTTTACTGACTTCTTTTCTGCGTGTGTACCGCTTGTGGCTTTCGTTGTTGTAGTGGGACGAAAGTGCATGGATTTCTTGTTGTTCCATGTCTGCAACACGTGTATGGGTCAGTTCAATAGCCCTGGCTTCGTCAAGTATTTGCTTGAGGGTAGAGTTGTGTCTTAGCGCCCTTCTTTTAACTTTAGAGGACGAACAGCCTTGCACTATCCGGGCCAGTATTTCTCGGTCCGTATCTGGGAAGTCACACGTGGATGCTAGAGTTCTTAGTCTAGCGTGGTAGGAGTCTAAGATTTCGTCCGGATTTTGCGTTGCACGTCGAAATTTTAGAATTTCGTACAATGTGTTCTTTTGAGGTGTGAAATGGTCGGTTAGTGATTTATTCGCTGTTTCGTATTAGTTCGGTAATTTTGTTCCACCTTCTGTTTCAATGATTGTTTGTCCGTGAAATTGTGGAAGATGTCGAAAACTTCATCCCCGGCGTAGCTTTTCATTTTTTGTCGGTGTCGATATCCAAATCAATGAATAAGTTTTCAAATTTATCTATCCTCTTTTTCGAGCGAATCCCAATTGTGTTTTGATCAGAGTGGGCGGTAAAATTTGGGAAAACGGGTAGACCGCTAGCAGCCATATCTCTCTCTCTTCTCGTGTAGATTTTTATTTTTATTTTTGAGAAACGTGAGTAAAGCACTTAAATTCTCGTCGCAAGATGTGATATCGTAGATTCGGCTCGCGACGCTGAAACGAATGGCAAAGTAAAACTAAGAAATGAAACAAAGACAAAGAGATATGGTTGTGGCTTCAATCAGTACCGACTGCTTAAGTGACGCGTAATCACATCGGCTTCGTTTATTTATATTTTGTTATATCAAGGGAAGACCACTCTTGCAGCTTCATGTAAGTGAGATAACTCTAAATGATAGATGTTACAGGAGCAAGACAAACATTTGACAAATGTACAAGTGCCAATGTTATTTAACATGAATAAACTTGCATACAGTTGTAACAATCATTAAAAGAACAGCTATGTAACTTATGAGAACTTTGCGTGTATAATATAGTTGAGCATATAATATGTGAAAGAACAATAATGCAGTTTTCATTTAATCTGATTTAATATATATATATATATATATATATACATATATATATTTATATATATATAAATATATATATATATATATACATATGAATATATATATATATTTATATATATATATATATATATATATATATATATATATATATATATATATATATAAATTGAGATAAATAAACTTAGAACATTATTCATATCAGGTCCAAGAATTCAAACACAACAATTATTTGGCGTACTATCCTTTCCGAGACAATTTGAAAATTTTATTTTGTGTTATATTTTTGATGACTCCAAAAAAGTCTTCATCAGCACTCTATACAGCATCACATTCAGAAATTATTTATGAAAAAGCTTCTGTAACTTCATGGACACACACACACACGCGCGCGCGCGTGCGCATATATATATATATATATATATATATATATATATATATATATATATATATATATATATATATATATATATTAGCTGTGCGTACACGACGGTGCCCGAGAGTTTTTGTACTTTGATATTTCGTTTTTTTTGTTTTGTTTTAAACTATGCTGTGTTTTATTTTGTTTGTTTTTATCAAAATATTATTTATTTTAAACCTAGTCTCGATATGTCAGAACTATTGCTATCTGAGTCTAACTTTAGAAAGTCCACAAGATTACTTTTTATGTTAGAAGAACTATATATATATATATATATATATATATATATATATATATATATATATATATATATATAGAGAGAGAGAGAGAGAGAGAGAGAGAGAGATTAGTTTAAATTATTTTTCTAATTTATACAGACAAAACATGTTTCGATCACAGTTATAGGAAGCTAGACTCTATCAATCGCCAAGTCTTTTATTTACGTTTTCTTTTTGTGGAATTGTTCAAAAAAAATTAAAAAGTAAAAAAAGGACTTGAAAAAGTCTGACTTCATTTAGCTGTGACCGAAACATGCATAATATTTGTATGAATAAAAATATATATAACCATTAAACAGCTCTATTTATCATTGAGCACTCTTATACTCTTATATAAACACAGTAAGAATTCTCTGAAACCTTTATCTTTCTTGCCCTGTTGATGCAAACTCAATCTGGATTACTATATATATATATATATATATATATATATATATATATATATATATATATATATATATATATATATATATATATATATATATATATGGTACATGTATTGTATTAGCTTCTGTAAATGTAAATCCGTTGAAACTCAACTGTTTATAAAAAGTCTCAATAACAAGTAGAGCTGTTCTTAAGTATTAATTTTATTCATACAAACATTATTGGTTACATATGTGCATACATGTTTCGGTTGTACTCTTCGCAGAGAGTGAACCTCTTCAGATTATATATATGAAAGACGTGTACTTGTCTATTCGTGTAAAACTTGAAGTGTGGGGGGAATTACACCATTTTTATGCAGTTTGTAATAAGCGGTCATATTTATTTTTATCATAAAAGTCACCAATCATATTTATTTTTTAATTTATTGTTTTAATTCTATAGCAAATATTTATTATTCCTCTCGGTTGTTCCAATTTATAACAATATATCATTATTACATCATTCCATCCGTTGATTCTTTCGCTTTAGTATCATTAATATAATTAATCTGCATTTAAAATGCCACAGCAAAAACGCATTTCATTGTATGTTATTTGCAATGTTATTCTATATTTTATATGTGAATATATAAAACATATTTTTTTCATTCGTTTTATTTAAATTAATGTTTTCACTGAATATTTTAAATTGATAACTATAACATTTCATTTTAAGAATATTTATAATCTCCCTTTGGTTATTCCAATTTATTACCATGGCATATCATTATAAAAAATCGATAAGATGATGCTATTTTTTATATATTTACTATATGTGTGGTGTCTATATCTCTCTGTGTTGAATATGCAGCCGAGTATACAGAAAATGTCTTCTGGCAAGAAGAAATGTACTTTACACAGACACGCTTCTGGTCGGATGAAACCGCATGATAGATTGTCTCAAATGATCGCGCACAGCTGCTTTGAATTATCATTTCAAGAAGAGCCATGATAATGTAGAGAAATGTTTGTTTATTTTTGGGGTTAGTCACCTTTGGCTGGTGACTCTGGCCCACAGGCACCGCCAGTACTAAATATTAACTATAACAAGTAAGGAAAAAAGAGTAAGTTTTAAATGAGTTTAAATATTTGAATAAGTAGTATACAGACATCGTGTTTAGGCTGTCATTTGCAAAAATCTGTATTTATAAATAAAGGGAGCGATATCATTGGCTAATTGTATCTGTTGCTTTTCTAATGCAAGTAAACGGTGAATCTCCCGTAGTTTAGTCTATGAAATGAACTATCGGTTCGGATGAAGAAGGTTAGAATATAGAGATTGGTCTCACAACATGCAGATCCAAGACCACATGACCACATGACAATAGCAAAAAAAAGAAACATAAGAATTTCGTTAAATAAACAAATAGCTAGTTTATTTGGTTATAACAATATACATTGCGTTTAATGACTCAAGCTTGACCAACTGCTGTTATCATTCTATGGCTGCGATGTTGAGTGTAGTCTGAGTTAATCAATATAATGACTAAACAAATAGAGTCACTTGACAGCCGAACGTAGTCGGAGAAAGAAGAACAGAGCAGCTGATCAAGCAGGAGTAGACTGAATCAAGAGTGAGCTGCAGTCAGTTGCAGCTGGAAGGAAAAGGTTAGGACAAGCGTCGTGTTACCAGACAAAAATAAATTGAGTCATAAGTTGATATGGGCTCGGGGCGGGAAAACAGATCAAACCTATATCTGAGTATTGATAGCTGGAAGGAAGGAGCATGAACGGATACTACACTTGATGTCGGTTAGTTCGACCTGAAACTCCTGTTTACCCGTAATGTTTTTTTTTTTTTTACTGATGGGTGATAATTTATCAAAGCCCGGGGGCAACTCGAGGATATAGGTCAAAGAGATCGTAAGTTGAACGCTAATCGCCGCCATGGGAGGGACGGAAACAATGAGTGAGATGGGCTGAAGATTACTGAAGAGGAATTGATCATCACAGAGGACGAGTCAATAAGTATTTGTTTACATTAGACTTGAAGATGACCATGCTATAGTTGGTTGGGAAGCAGACTCGTGGTATCTTATTTCACAGATGGGATGTTCTAGGAAAGAAACTTTGTTCATGGAAGTTCCGTTTGTTTTTTTAGTAAAGAGAGAGAAAGATAGAGAGAGGGGAGGAGTTCTTAGATAAGGTTGTAACTAGACGAGTTTTTGCTGTGAATGTTATACAGGGAGGACCAAAGATTAGATTATAATGGACATAACGATACAGTAGAGATACTGTCAACCTCGCTTTCTACGTGAAAAAAGGTTTTAGGGACGAGAAGAAACCGTCGCCCCACTTGTGAAGTTAATTTTGTATTCGGCCAAGACAAAAAAGAATGATCCGAGAGGCACTTCTCCAGATATGACAGCAGTACTCCATCTTAGGACATATCTGATTCTTCTACACGTAGAGGACTGCGTCGAGACTGAGATAGTTTCTTACGCGGTAGAATAATCCAACCATTTTCGAACAACCTGAGAAACAGATTTGATGTAAGTCTCCCATTTCAGGTCTGCGGTGAAAGTCAGCCTACGAACTTATCAAAGAAAGGGGCTTCCTCGAGGAGAGGGCCATTCATTTCGATTGGGGATAAATGAGGATTTGAACGTTGCTGGTGAAAAAAGAAAAGTTGGGTTTTGGAGGCATTAAAAGTAACAAGCCACATTTTCCCCCACTGCACCACGTGCTTCAAGTCAGAATAGAGAGCAAGAGAGAGAGAGAGAGAGAGTCATCAGAAAGATCTTGATAAGCAATTCTCTTCGAATAAACAGTTCTATCGTCTGCATAGATGTCAACGAATGATCTCAGAATGTAATTCGGAAGATCATTTATGATGATCAGGAAGAGAGCTGGAAACAGATAAGATCCTTGAGGTACGGCGTCATTGATGCTATGTGCTTCGAACTTTTCCCGTCAAAAACTACTTTTATAGATCTATCAGAGAAAAGATTTCATGGTTGAGAGGACATTTCCATATATCTAATAGCTAACAAGTTTGTGGGCCAAACCTTTGTGCCAACCCCTATCGAAGAGCAACAGCATTAGAAATGAAGCTCCCGTCGATAGATTCCTTGATCCTGTGTGATATCACAGTCAGCACGTCAGCTGTAGATCTTGCAGGACGAAATTCCTATTGCTTGTAACTAAGTAGATTGTTTTTGCTGTGGTGGTGTAAAACTTTTTGATTTATTACAGATTAAAGCAACTTACTCATGACACACAGGAGACTGATCGGTCTGTACTGGGATGCAAATGTCCGATCTCACAGTAATGATTCACCATCGCTTTGTATTGTTGCAATCGACGTTTATGATTGAGCTCTTGTTGATGACGGCCATTAACTTTTTCTAGAAATTCAGAACAATAAACCACTTCAGAATGTCAGTACTCGCCATACCCCTCTAGTAGAGGTCTGGATTGTGCTCTTCCTCCTCAGTCTTTCAATCCAACTGAACCTTTCACAAGCATTTTGTGTGGTATAAACCGTTGTTGCGGTTGCCGCGTTTTTTGTGGTGCGGGGAAGAGGGTGTAAGATGATGATGATTATTATTATTATTATTATTATTATTATTATTATTATTATTATTATTATTATTATTATTATTATTATTATTATTATTATTATTATTATTATTATTATTATTATTATTATTATTATTATTATTATTATTATTATTATTATTATTATTATTATTATTATTATTATTATTATTATTATTATTATTATTATTATTATTATTATTATTATTATTATTATTATTATTATTATTATTATTATTATTATTATTATTATTATTATTATTATTATTATTATTATTATTATTATTATTATTATTATTATTATTATTATTATTATTATTATTATTATTATTATTATTATTATTATTATTATTATTATTATTATTATTATTATTATTATTATTATTATTATTATTATTATTATTATTATTATTATTATTATTATTATTATTATTATTATTATTATTATTATTATTATTATTATTATTATTATTATTATTATTATTATTATTATTATTATTATTATTATTATTATTATTATTATTATTATTATTATTATTATTATTATTATTATTATTATTATTATTATTATTATTATTATTATTATTATTATTATTATTATTATTATTATTATTATTATTATTATTATTATTATTATTATTATTATTATTATTATTATTATTATTATTATTATTATTATTATTATTATTATTATTATTATTATTATTATTATTATTATTATTATTATTATTATTATTATTATTATTATTATTATTATTATTATTATTATTATTATTATTATTATTATTATTATTATTATTATTATTATTATTATTATTATTATTATTATTATTATTATTATTATTATTATTATTATTATTATTATTATTATTATTATTATTATTATTATTATTATTATTATTATTATTATTATTATTATTATTATTATTATTATTATTATTATTATTATTATTATTATTATTATTATTATTATTATTATTATTATTATTATTATTATTATTATTATTATTATTATTATTATTATTATTATTATTATTATTATTATTATTATTATTATTATTATTATTATTATTATTATTATTATTATTATTATTATTATTATTATTATTATTATTATTATTATTATTATTATTATTATTATTATTATTATTATTATTATTATTATTATTATTATTATTATTATTATTATTATTATTATTATTATTATTATTATTATTATTATTATTATTATTATTATTATTATTATTATTATTATTATTATTATTATTATTATTATTATTATTATTATTATTATTATTATTATTATTATTATTATTATTATTATTATTATTATTATTATTATTATTATTATTATTATTATTATTATTATTATTATTATTATTATTATTATTATTATTATTATTATTATTATTATTATTATTATTATTATTATTATTATTATTATTATTATTATTATTATTATTATTATTATTATTATTATTATTATTATTATTATTATTATTATTATTATTATTATTATTATTATTATTATTATTATTATTATTATTATTATTATTATTATTATTATTATTATTATTATTATTATTATTATTATTATTATTATTATTATTATTATTATTATTATTATTATTATTATTATTATTATTATTATTATTATTATTATTATTATTATTATTATTATTATTATTATTATTATTATTATTATTATTATTATTATTATTATTATTATTATTATTATTATTATTATTATTATTATTATTATTATTATTATTATTATTATTATTATTATTATTATTATTATTATTATTATTATTATTATTATTATTATTATTATTATTATTATTATTATTATTATTATTATTATTATTATTATTATTATTATTATTATTATTATTATTATTATTATTATTATTATTATTATTATTATTATTATTATTATTATTATTATTATTATTATTATTATTATTATTATTATTATTATTATTATTATTATTATTATTATTATTATTATTATTATTATTATTATTATTATTATTATTATTATTATTATTATTATTATTATTATTATTATTATTATTATTATTATTATTATTATTATTATTATTATTATTATTATTATTATTATTATTATTATTATTATTATTATTATTATTATTATTATTATTATTATTATTATTATTATTATTATTATTATTATTATTATTATTATTATTATTATTATTATTATTATTATTATTATTATTATTATTATTATTATTATTATTATTATTATTATTATTATTATTATTATTATTATTATTATTATTATTATTATTATTATTATTATTATTATTATTATTATTATTATTATTATTATTATTATTATTATTATTATTATTATTATTATTATTATTATTATTATTATTATTATTATTATTATTATTATTATTATTATTATTATTATTATTATTATTATTATTATTATTATTATTATTATTATTATTATTATTATTATTATTATTATTATTATTATTATTATTATTATTATTATTATTATTATTATTATTATTATTATTATTATTATTATTATTATTATTATTATTATTATTATTATTATTATTATTATTATTATTATTATTATTATTATTATTATTATTATTATTATTATTATTATTATTATTATTATTATTATTATTATTATTATTATTATTATTATTATTATTATTATTATTATTATTATTATTATTATTATTATTATTATTATTATTATTATTATTATTATTATTATTATTATTATTATTATTATTATTATTATTATTATTATTATTATTATTATTATTATTATTATTATTATTATTATTATTATTATTATTATTATTATTATTATTATTATTATTATTATTATTATTATTATTATTATTATTATTATTATTATTATTATTATTATTATTATTATTATTATTATTATTATTATTATTATTATTATTATTATTATTATTATTATTATTATTATTATTATTATTATTATTATTATTATTATTATTATTATTATTATTATTATTATTATTATTATTATTATTATTATTATTATTATTATTATTATTATTATTATTATTATTATTATTATTATTATTATTATTATTATTATTATTATTATTATTATTATTATTATTATTATTATTATTATTATTATTATTATTATTATTATTATTATTATTATTATTATTATTATTATTATTATTATTATTATTATTATTATTATTATTATTATTATTATTATTATTATTATTATTATTATTATTATTATTATTATTATTATTATTATTATTATTATTATTATTATTATTATTATTATTATTATTATTATTATTATTATTATTATTATTATTATTATTATTATTATTATTATTATTATTATTATTATTATTATTATTATTATTATTATTATTATTATTATTATTATTATTATTATTATTATTATTATTATTATTATTATTATTATTATTATTATTATTATTATTATTATTATTATTATTATTATTATTATTATTATTATTATTATTATTATTATTATTATTATTATTATTATTATTATTATTATTATTATTATTATTATTATTATTATTATTATTATTATTATTATTATTATTATTATTATTATTATTATTATTATTATTATTATTATTATTATTATTATTATTATTATTATTATTATTATTATTATTATTATTATTATTATTATTATTATTATTATTATTATTATTATTATTATTATTATTATTATTATTATTATTATTATTATTATTATTATTATTATTATTATTATTATTATTATTATTATTATTATTATTATTATTATTATTATTATTATTATTATTATTATTATTATTATTATTATTATTATTATTATTATTATTATTATTATTATTATTATTATTATTATTATTATTATTATTATTATTATTATTATTATTATTATTATTATTATTATTATTATTATTATTATTATTATTATTATTATTATTATTATTATTATTATTATTATTATTATTATTATTATTATTATTATTATTATTATTATTATTATTATTATTATTATTATTATTATTATTATTATTATTATTATTATTATTATTATTATTATTATTATTATTATTATTATTATTATTATTATTATTATTATTATTATTATTATTATTATTATTATTATTATTATTATTATTATTATTATTATTATTATTATTATTATTATTATTATTATTATTATTATTATTATTATTATTATTATTATTATTATTATTATTATTATTATTATTATTATTATTATTATTATTATTATTATTATTATTATTATTATTATTATTATTATTATTATTATTATTATTATTATTATTATTATTATTATTATTATTATTATTATTATTATTATTATTATTATTATTATTATTATTATTATTATTATTATTATTATTATTATTATTATTATTATTATTATTATTATTATTATTATTATTATTATTATTATTATTATTATTATTATTATTATTATTATTATTATTATTATTATTATTATTATTATTATTATTATTATTATTATTATTATTATTATTATTATTATTATTATTATTATTATTATTATTATTATTATTATTATTATTATTATTATTATTATTATTATTATTATTATTATTATTATTATTATTATTATTATTATTATTATTATTATTATTATTATTATTATTATTATTATTATTATTATTATTATTATTATTATTATTATTATTATTATTATTATTATTATTATTATTATTATTATTATTATTATTATTATTATTATTATTATTATTATTATTATTATTATTATTATTATTATTATTATTATTATTATTATTATTATTATTATTATTATTATTATTATTATTATTATTATTATTATTATTATTATTATTATTATTATTATTATTATTATTATTATTATTATTATTATTATTATTATTATTATTATTATTATTATTATTATTATTATTATTATTATTATTATTATTATTATTATTATTATTATTATTATTATTATTATTATTATTATTATTATTATTATTATTATTATTATTATTATTATTATTATTATTATTATTATTATTATTATTATTATTATTATTATTATTATTATTATTATTATTATTATTATTATTATTATTATTATTATTATTATTATTATTATTATTATTATTATTATTATTATTATTATTATTATTATTATTATTATTATTATTATTATTATTATTATTATTATTATTATTATTATTATTATTATTATTATTATTATTATTATTATTATTATTATTATTATTATTATTATTATTATTATTATTATTATTATTATTATTATTATTATTATTATTATTATTATTATTATTATTATTATTATTATTATTATTATTATTATTATTATTATTATTATTATTATTATTATTATTATTATTATTATTATTATTATTATTATTATTATTATTATTATTATTATTATTATTATTATTATTATTATTATTATTATTATTATTATTATTATTATTATTATTATTATTATTATTATTATTATTATTATTATTATTATTATTATTATTATTATTATTATTATTATTATTATTATTATTATTATTATTATTATTATTATTATTATTATTATTATTATTATTATTATTATTATTATTATTATTATTATTATTATTATTATTATTATTATTATTATTATTATTATTATTATTATTATTATTATTATTATTATTATTATTATTATTATTATTATTATTATTATTATTATTATTATTATTATTATTATTATTATTATTATTATTATTATTATTATTATTATTATTATTATTATTATTATTATTATTATTATTATTATTATTATTATTATTATTATTATTATTATTATTATTATTATTATTATTATTATTATTATTATTATTATTATTATTATTATTATTATTATTATTATTATTATTATTATTATTATTATTATTATTATTATTATTATTATTATTATTATTATTATTATTATTATTATTATTATTATTATTATTATTATTATTATTATTATTATTATTATTATTATTATTATTATTATTATTATTATTATTATTATTATTATTATTATTATTATTATTATTATTATTATTATTATTATTATTATTATTATTATTATTATTATTATTATTATTATTATTATTATTATTATTATTATTATTATTATTATTATTATTATTATTATTATTATTATTATTATTATTATTATTATTATTATTATTATTATTATTATTATTATTATTATTATTATTATTATTATTATTATTATTATTATTATTATTATTATTATTATTATTATTATTATTATTATTATTATTATTATTATTATTATTATTATTATTATTATTATTATTATTATTATTATTATTATTATTATTATTATTATTATTATTATTATTATTATTATTATTATTATTATTATTATTATTATTATTATTATTATTATTATTATTATTATTATTATTATTATTATTATTATTATTATTATTATTATTATTATTATTATTATTATTATTATTATTATTATTATTATTATTATTATTATTATTATTATTATTATTATTATTATTATTATTATTATTATTATTATTATTATTATTATTATTATTATTATTATTATTATTATTATTATTATTATTATTATTATTATTATTATTATTATTATTATTATTATTATTATTATTATTATTATTATTATTATTATTATTATTATTATTATTATTATTATTATTATTATTATTATTATTATTATTATTATTATTATTATTATTATTATTATTATTATTATTATTATTATTATTATTATTATTATTATTATTATTATTATTATTATTATTATTATTATTATTATTATTATTATTATTATTATTATTATTATTATTATTATTATTATTATTATTATTATTATTATTATTATTATTATTATTATTATTATTATTATTATTATTATTATTATTATTATTATTATTATTATTATTATTATTATTATTATTATTATTATTATTATTATTATTATTATTATTATTATTATTATTATTATTATTATTATTATTATTATTATTATTATTATTATTATTATTATTATTATTATTATTATTATTATTATTATTATTATTATTATTATTATTATTATTATTATTATTATTATTATTATTATTATTATTATTATTATTATTATTATTATTATTATTATTATTATTATTATTATTATTATTATTATTATTATTATTATTATTATTATTATTATTATTATTATTATTATTATTATTATTATTATTATTATTATTATTATTATTATTATTATTATTATTATTATTATTATTATTATTATTATTATTATTATTATTATTATTATTATTATTATTATTATTATTATTATTATTATTATTATTATTATTATTATTATTATTATTATTATTATTATTATTATTATTATTATTATTATTATTATTATTATTATTATTATTATTATTATTATTATTATTATTATTATTATTATTATTATTATTATTATTATTATTATTATTATTATTATTATTATTATTATTATTATTATTATTATTATTATTATTATTATTATTATTATTATTATTATTATTATTATTATTATTATTATTATTATTATTATTATTATTATTATTATTATTATTATTATTATTATTATTATTATTATTATTATTATTATTATTATTATTATTATTATTATTATTATTATTATTATTATTATTATTATTATTATTATTATTATTATTATTATTATTATTATTATTATTATTATTATTATTATTATTATTATTATTATTATTATTATTATTATTATTATTATTATTATTATTATTATTATTATTATTATTATTATTATTATTATTATTATTATTATTATTATTATTATTATTATTATTATTATTATTATTATTATTATTATTATTATTATTATTATTATTATTATTATTATTATTATTATTATTATTATTATTATTATTATTATTATTATTATTATTATTATTATTATTATTATTATTATTATTATTATTATTATTATTATTATTATTATTATTATTATTATTATTATTATTATTATTATTATTATTATTATTATTATTATTATTATTATTATTATTATTATTATTATTATTATTATTATTATTATTATTATTATTATTATTATTATTATTATTATTATTATTATTATTATTATTATTATTATTATTATTATTATTATTATTATTATTATTATTATTATTATTATTATTATTATTATTATTATTATTATTATTATTATTATTATTATTATTATTATTATTATTATTATTATTATTATTATTATTATTATTATTATTATTATTATTATTATTATTATTATTATTATTATTATTATTATTATTATTATTATTATTATTATTATTATTATTATTATTATTATTATTATTATTATTATTATTATTATTATTATTATTATTATTATTATTATTATTATTATTATTATTATTATTATTATTATTATTATTATTATTATTATTATTATTATTATTATTATTATTATTATTATTATTATTATTATTATTATTATTATTATTATTATTATTATTATTATTATTATTATTATTATTATTATTATTATTATTATTATTATTATTATTATTATTATTATTATTATTATTATTATTATTATTATTATTATTATTATTATTATTATTATTATTATTATTATTATTATTATTATTATTATTATTATTATTATTATTATTATTATTATTATTATTATTATTATTATTATTATTATTATTATTATTATTATTATTATTATTATTATTATTATTATTATTATTATTATTATTATTATTATTATTATTATTATTATTATTATTATTATTATTATTATTATTATTATTATTATTATTATTATTATTATTATTATTATTATTATTATTATTATTATTATTATTATTATTATTATTATTATTATTATTATTATTATTATTATTATTATTATTATTATTATTATTATTATTATTATTATTATTATTATTATTATTATTATTATTATTATTATTATTATTATTATTATTATTATTATTATTATTATTATTATTATTATTATTATTATTATTATTATTATTATTATTATTATTATTATTATTATTATTATTATTATTATTATTATTATTATTATTATTATTATTATTATTATTATTATTATTATTATTATTATTATTATTATTATTATTATTATTATTATTATTATTATTATTATTATTATTATTATTATTATTATTATTATTATTATTATTATTATTATTATTATTATTATTATTATTATTATTATTATTATTATTATTATTATTATTATTATTATTATTATTATTATTCCTCACTAAAAGTTTTCACGCCAACCGTTACTAATGATATCTTGCTGGTAAAACCCATTGGTTTTCTCGAGAGTCTGACAGACAGTAAGTCTGTCCAGATTTCCAGTAATCTCTGCTTTACTACTACTATTACTACTACTACTACTACTACTACTACTACTAACACCAGCGTGAGTGTAAAAGTTAAGATAACATTGACTGATATCTAATCAGAAACCCTGAACTTCACTTACAACTGGTGAACAAAACGAAAGAAAACATTGAAGAATCTTTAAATAACTTCCGGTTAAAATCGGCTTAATTCAATTTACTTCTTCATTAAGGAAGAAAATCCGAGATAAAAAATCTGTTAAAAAATCTATTTTTACATCAGGTAACTTTATCATTGTGACTGGTTTATTTTTAATTGTTTATTTATAGAATTATTTTCCCTTTTCTACAATTTTGCGCGTCAAGCCATTCCTGAAATCGGAGATAATGTCGCTTGTGGAATATATTAATATCTTTGACTGCCATTCCTAAAGATCTGTAAAATTAGACCGGAATTCCCGAATTGCGGCAGAAATGAATACATTTAAAAAATATTTGCCTATAAAAGGCGACGTCGAAAAGAAATGGTCAGAATCTTTCAAAACGCTTCATCCGAACGCAGTCAATCTCGTCTCGGTACATAGAATTAAAAGACGAACAAAGTTACAAGAAAAAAGTTTCAAAACGTTGAATACAAAAAGACTAATAAGAGTTCGAGATTTTTTTCAATCAGAAATATTTGAACCTTTTTTAAAACAAAAACAAATTAAGATGTTTTAATTAGAAGAAAATATGGACTGTGTTCTAATCATCAAGACCTGCTTTCTGGTAAGTACTTTTCCTTTTTTTTTTACAGTTATTAAGTACCCAGGTTATATAAACTCAACGTATCTGTGACTCGTCACAACAACTCTCACTATTTATTCTACGTATAATCAGTCTCTTTACCGCTATATTTACATTATGGATCGTATAGAAGAAAAGAGACTTATTATTTTGCCATCTAATTTACATACGTGTTTGTGGTGTGTACATACATTATGTTAATTATTCGGCAAGGCTAAAAGGGAGAGTCACTCTTTCTCTAAATTCACATATAGACATTACGAAATCTTAAAGAATGGTTGAATTAACATAGAGGGCGAGAGAAATGCGCGACTAGTTCAGTTAATTACAAATTACGGCTAATTAGAAGAATAATAACAATTTTTCTCAAACATAACTCATGCCAGAATTAATGTATATTTTAGCATGTATTCTGTGTTATAATAACACATAATACATGCTAAAATATACATTAATTATTGTAAGTATATAGGAAACAGCTTTAGAGAAACAAACGTCAATTAACTGCCATTTAGTATAGTAATAGATATAAGAATTTCTTTATTAACAGTTCTTTCACATTTATAGCATCAACTTCTTTCACATATCTTCAAACGTGTAACTTCAATTTAAGGCTGGGTAAAGAGGCTGAGGGGAATTTACTGTTAGAAGCCAGCAATACTGGATTGTTAACAACACTTAATTTGCCCTCTCACTGCTTGGATTCTGCTATTATCTAGCGTCTGTGACTTCATTTCATAACTGCGTGCATAGAATTATTTGACATAAATTTTTACCACATGTATTATTCTGATGATTCTCATTTAAGGCAATTCCTTGTTGTACACTTGTAGTTACCCGGTGTGACCGGAAATTGATTTTAGTGTAAAATTTTGTTGGTTGCACCTTTTCAAAGTTATCCTAGAAAAGCAATGAAACTTATTTTTAATGCTTTATTGTTTCAATAATACTAATCTCAAACATATTTAGAAGAGATAATGTTTTACAGGTTAAAATTTTTATTATCTCCCTGGCATTATGTGAGTCATAATCTAAAATATTCGTAACAGGAAAACTCTTCTTAGGCGCAATAATTTGCTTCTGAAACAAACTGAAGTCATGTTTGTATTGTAAATAATATGCTTGAATGAATAAGAAGACAACATAGCTAGGTATAATAAAATATCAGTGTGTTAGATGCAATGCTATTTAAGTCTAAAGTTCAGAATCCAACAGACATTATTTTATAGATTAAAAATATAATTCACATGTATATAATGGGTATATTTACATAGTATAGATTTATAATATGTTTCCTTTCTTTCTTTTGCAGGTGTTATGTTTATGCATGTTAACCATCTGTTTGGCTCTCCCTTACTCTGACAGACGAAATAACCGGACCACTCTTGTCTTGTCTGATGTCCACAAAAGGTCGACTTCATCGTGCCAGGCGTTTTATCTTTTGGGTGACAACAGATTTCAAATAACAACCAAATATCACATCAACAAAACAAGTAGCCGACCCGCCGATTTGTCGCTCTGCCCGTGGGTGGAAGATATCGACATTGATACCGAACGAATCCCCCAGGAAATCCCGTTCGTCAAATGTCGTTGTGCGAAATGTGCTGGTGCTCTGTATAATTACATCACCTTTTGTAAACCCGTCTACAAAAACATGGCCGTCTGGAAGAAGACAAAGAAGATAAACGGGAGACAATCGAACCAGTTTGAACAAGTATGGATTCACGTACCGATTGCCTGCGCCTGTTCGTTTGGAGATTTTTTACACTCTGCATAAAAATCAAAGACATTCCTGGCAGGACTATTTTTGTACGATATTCTTCCGCTAATATTGCATAACAACTACGATGAAAAAATGTTTAAAGTAAATATAGGAAAATTACAAGAAGAAAACTACAAAGGAACTTTGAACAATGTTACAAATTAAAACACACACACACACACACACACACATATATATATATATATATATATATATATATATATATATATATATATATATATATATATATATTAGCTGTACCTACACGGCGATGCTCGGGAGTTTTTTTTTACTTTGATATTTGTTTCGTACTTTTTAAAAGTATGCTTTGTTTTATTTGGTTCGCTTTTATCAAAATATTTTTAAACCTAGTATTGATACGCTATCAAACAGCTATTTGTGTCTGACTTTGAAAAATCCACAGGATAACTCTATATGATAGAAGAAATTTTCTCTCTCTCTCTCTCTCTCTCTCTCTCTCTCTCTCTCTCTATATATATATATATATATATATATATATATATATATATATATATATATGATGGTTTTAAAGATATTTACTTATACTAATATTATTTGGTTACACATTTGCAGAACATGTTTCAATCACAGCTATAGAAAGCTAGACCTTATCGAGCTAAAACATCTTTCTTTAATGTTTTCATCTTGTGAAACCGTTCCAAAAAATGAAAACGTATATAGCTATAGCTGTGACAGAAACATGTTTTGCAAATGTGTAGCCTAAAAATATTTGTATAAATAATTTTTTTATTGCCATTAAACACCTCTATTTATTATTGAGCAATCTTATACTCTTATATAAACACAGAAAGAATTCTCTGGATTTTTACCCTCTGGATGCAAACTTTAATATATATACAAGAGACATGTGTCTGCCTATTAACAAACAACCTTTAAGCAAAAACCTAAACATTTGACAGGAATTACACCATTTTCATGCAGATTGTAATAAGGGTTCATATTTATTTTTTCTCGTAAATGTCATCTATCATATTTATTTATTGTGCAAATTCCATAACAAATATTTATTATCTTTCTCGGTTATTCCAATTCAAAACCATATGTCATCATTATATCAGTCCATATGTTGATCCTATCGCTTAAGTATTAATTATATAAGTAAACTAATTTCATTGTATGTTAATTACAATGTTATTCTATATTCTTATATATGAACATATTATACATAATTGACTTAATTTACAACTATAACACATGATTATAAGACTATTTATTATTTGCATAAGTTATTCCTATGTAGAACCATATCATATCATTATAAAACCAGTACCATCGTTTTGATATCTATAATGTATGTGTGGTGGCTCGGTCTACATTTCTGTTACTCTATGTTGAATATTCAGGCCCGGTGTATCGAAAAGGCCATCTGGCAGGAATGAACGTGCTTTACACAGACACGCACCTGGCCGAGAAAAAAACAACATGACGTTGAAGATAAAATAATTGTTAATTAAGTCGAAGCTACCTGGCCGGTGGATTGTTTGAAATAAAATAATTTTTGATTGAAACCATCTGCAAATGTTAGCTACATATGGAAATAACCCGTCGCTAAATAAACGTGGCTACACTGACAGCGAAGGCGAAATCCTATAATGGGTGTATGGAGATGGATGCGTGGATGTCACAAATTGTTATATAATGTCAATCCGAAATTGAGATCGTCAAATTCTTGTACGTGCGTCGACCTTCCTCACTAACCCGCTCTCTTTCACCGCCACTGATCAAAAACATATATTGCTATATTTTTATGCATCAGTGTTGTCATCATTTTTTTAAGCGCAGTAGAAATACAACATCTGTCCAGAGATCCAATAAAAACGTAAGCTCTATACCAAAATTAAGCACAACTTGCCCAGGCTAAAACTTTATGAGAAATTCAATTATGGTTTTTCTTTTTGTATTAGGGGGTTTACAATTATTGTATTGTGGGGTTTGCGTTCGTGTTGGGCATTCATCAAAGGCAAATTCGGAGTCTTATTTTATTTTATAATATATATAACTTGAAAATTAAAAATTATAGAAAGTAAAAAATAGGGAGACAAATAGTAACATATGGTTCAGATCTGGTAGCAGGAATATAAATAGATCCTCATTAATTCCTGGAAAACATCAGAGGTGCCTGCTACACAACAATATAACAAAACTGCATTTAAAATGTCTGAGCATATATTTTCTTTTATTTTCTTATGTGTTTTTATACGTTAGTATGTTATAAAAACGGTGATATTATTCTTTTTTATTATTTTAATAAATATGTAATTTTACCTAAATATTGTTTTTGTTTTGTTTCAAATTATTCTTATTATTTTGATGTTGATTTTATTATTCCGGATGTTTGCTAATCACTGAAAAACAACAGCGAGAGACAAATACAATCACATTTTATCCGATCTTCGGCTTGAAAAAAAGTGTAGTATCTGTTCGGTAATCTTGTCATATATTACCTCCTCCCATCGGAGGGATAATAGGTTTATTTGTACTTTGGTACTATAAATGTATTTTTGTTCCGATTTAGAATATCCCGTTTTCGGCAACTGGATTTTCCCACGTTAAAAACCGAACGCTTATGTTGGTTGCATGTTTTGATAATTTTATCCAATGATCAAATGATCTTTCTTAGACTTGAGTTGAATACATAATAGTAATTCGCAAACAGAAAGAGTGAGGGGGATGTGATATCGTAGACTCGGCTCACAAAGCTTAAACGAAGGGCAAAGTAAAACAAAGAAAGAAACAAAGACAAAGAGATATGGTTGTGGCTTCAATCAGTACCGACTGTTTAAGTGAAACGTTATCACATCGGCTTCGTTTATTTATATCTTGTTATATCAAGGGGGCACTCTTGCAGCTTGATGTAAGTGAGATAACTCTAAATGCTAGACATCACACTCCTCCTCTTAAATTTCGATTTCCAGTCCATGTGTGTGTATGAATGTGTTGTAAGAAAGCGCAAAGCATAGTCTATCTTGCTCACTTACTTTTTTATGAAATGTATTCATGTAACAGAATTAAGGAGGGGCTTGGAAGTCTATTGGAGAAAAGAGTTGACTCTGATTTCAAAGTTAATTTCGCCGAATTAAATTAAATTAATTCGACCGGTTGCCTCAGTCAAGGAAAATCGAAAGTTTTAGGCAAAATACAATAGTCCTCGGTGTGTTTGAGTGTAGTACACTTGTGAAATTATAAACTGTTTTACTTGTCGATTTATTCATCTAATAAAGTCTTCAGACTTATCTGGGGGGGGGGATTTTTCCGCAATTGATTGCGTCTTACCAGTGGTGGATTGTGTCCCGGTGTCATTGGTATTTCGGAGGGCCTTTCCGATTGTGGATGTGGGCGGTATACATGTTCGGAGTCTGATTCTGTGTTGCGGCTTGATGTTGTTAGTACTTCAGAGGGTTTTTCCGATTGTGGATGTGGGCGGTATGCATGTTCGGAGTCTTATTCTGAGTTGCGGCTTGATGTTGTTAGTATTTCGGAGGGTCTTTCCGGTTGTTGATGTGGCCGGTATTCATATTCGGAGTCTGATTCTGACTCTACACCTTCTCTAGGAGAACTGTCACGGTCTATCCGCTTGAAGAGAGAGGAGTTTCTGGTAATTTAGTAGTCTTCTCTCTGTGCTGTCACCATGCTACCCTTTTATACTGATACTTGTCAGTTGTTTTGGGTTAAACGGTGGGGGTAACTTGTTGAGATGTTTCTGCCTAGCAAGTACTTTGCCACCTAGGCAGAGGTGTGAGACCTTTGCCCTTCTTTTTATGTCTGCATAGGTCTTCATCTTTTTTCTCACGCATCATTCTCTGCTACGTGGGTTTTTATTGACTCTTGCATGGGGTCCTTTTGAACAGCAGGTATGCCGATATTCATTTTCCTTCCAGTGAGGGCTTCAAATAGACATGTTTTAGTTGTATTGTTGGGTAGTCCTGCACTGCCTTAGGAAATGGGCAGCTGGGGGTTTCAGTTCAGGTACTTCACGGTGTGGTGTGGATATACTTGTCTAACATTCTAATAAACTGTTCAGCCTCTCCATTTGCCTCGGGTCACAAAGATGTAACTTTTCTGTGACAGAATCCTTACTGGGTGACAAAGTCCTTGAATTCCTTTCCCAGGAAGGGGGGGGAGAACAATGTCAGACTTATATTAGGGTAGCTTTGTCTGGCCAAGATTGTGTCGAAGCGAGGAATAGCCACTCTTGCTGAGAGCGAGGGGAGTACTACCTCCGGGAACCTGCTGTAGTCATCGATGGCGACTACCACGTAGTCTCCAGATCGGAAAAGACCAGGAAAGTTCAGGGAGATTTCAGCCCATGGGGCAGTGGGTAGTGGTATGGTGCGTATGGGTTCACGGTGTGATGATGTCGGGTTGGAAACCTGGCAGGAGATGCAGTTTCTAACCGTCTCTTACACTAGTTTGTCGATTCCAGGGAACCAGACCTTTCCCCTCACTAAACACTTTACTAAACACTGTTCAGTGGTTTAAATACGTAAACAATGGTCGGCATGGGATGTTTGACACTTTGGATGACTTTGTTTGTTTTCTCATGTCTGTGCAGATTCGTACACCACTTGCTTTTTAGGACTATCACCACTGAACTTACACAGTAACATCCTCAATTATGTCAATTTTGTTGAGGCGTTTTAATTCCGACTCGACGTCTTTCGAAAGGGTATCCTACGGTGTCGCTGGGTCACTGGTGAGACAGAAGGTTCGATGTGTTGGTTAATTGTAGTTCTGGAAATCTTTTCCATCTTTTCGTCGAATAGCGAGGGGAATTCGTCAGGGAGAGACGCTGTCACACAACACGTGAAATTAAAGTTATCATACCCAGTGCCTCGGCAGATTGCGCACTGAGTATATTTTTTGTTCGTATCTGAACAAAGGGTCTTCATTATCGACAACGAACATTTTCGCCCTGCAGCATTTTTCTTTAAATTCAACCGTGGCGATAATAAATCCACGAACGTACATGGCTTGTTTGAACCGATATGCAAATATCTGTGTTACTGTGTTATGTATTGTTAGTTGGTGTTGCAGACCGTCATACATGCGTCCAGAAATTATGTTGACACCGGCACCGGTGTCTAAAACAAAGGTCACTGGGGGGTCATTAACAAAAATGGTGGCCGTGGGTGTTCTGGTTGATGTGGGAATGTTCACCGTGAACACAGATTCATCACTCAACGTAGATATTAATCAAGTAGGAAATTTGTCTTACCGGCTTGGAATTGCAGACTTTGGCGAAGTGATTCCTTGGCAGGACACGTCACATATGTTGTCGAGTATCCACAGTAGTGGCAAACATGTCCACTATTTGTGTTTAGTCTCCTACGTGGTCGGGGCCTCGGAGTAAAGTGGTGACTACTATTTCGTGTTTATCCGTGGGAGCGTTCGCTGTTTCAGTTGTTGGTATTTCTACTGACTTCTTTTCTGCGTGTGTACCGCTTGTGGCTTTCGTTGTTGTAGTGGGACGAAAGTGCATGGATTTCTTGTTGTTCCATGTCTGCAACACGTGTATGGGTCAGTTCAATAGCCCTGGCTTCGTCAAGTATTTGCTTGAGAGTAGAGTTGTCTCTTAGCGCCCTTCTTCTAACTTTAGAGGACGAACAGCCTTGTACTATCCGGGCCAGTATTTCTCGGTCCGTATCTGGGAAATCACACGTGGATGCTAGAGTTCTTAGTCTAGCGTGGTAGGAGTCTAAGATTTCGTCCGGATTTTGCGTTGCACGTCGAAATTTTAAAATTTCGTACAATGTGTTCTTTTGAGGTGTGAAATGGTCGGTTAGTGATTTATTCGCTGTTTCGTATTAGTTCGGTAATTTTGTTCCACCTTCTGTTTCAATGATTGTTTGTCCGTGAAATTGTGGAAGATGTCGAAAACTTCATCCCCGGCGTAGCTTTTCATTTTTTGTCGGTGTCGATATCCAAAGCAATGAATAAGTTTACAAATTTATCTATCCTCTTTTTCCAGCGAATCCCAATTGTGTTTTGATCAGAGTGGGCGCTAAAATTGGGGAAAACAGGTAGACCGCGGGCAGCCATATCTCTTTCTCTTCTCGTGTAGATTTTTATTTTTGAGAAACGTGAGCAAAGCACTTAAATTCTCTTCGCAAGATGTGATATCGTAGATTCGGCTCGCGACGCTGAAACGAATGGCAAAGTAAAACTAAGAAATGAAACAAAGACAAAGAGATATGGTTGTGGCTTCAATCAGTACCGACTGCTTAAGTGACGCGTAATCACATCGGCTTCGTTTATTTATATCTTGTTATATCAAGGGAAGACCACTCTTGCAGCTTCATGTAAGTGAGATAACTCTAAATGCTAGATGTTACAGGAGCAAGACAAACATTTGGCAAATGTACAAGTGCCAATGTTATTTAACATGAATAAACTTGCATACAGTTGTAACAATCATTAAAAGAACAGCTATGTAATTTATGAGTACTTTGCGTGTATAATATGTGAAAGAACAATAATGCAGTTTTCATTTAATCTGATTTAATATATATATATATATATATATTTATATATATATAAATATATATATATATACATATGAATATATATATATTTATATATATATATATATATATATATATATATATATATATATATATATATATATATATATATATATATAAATTGAGATAAATAAACTTAGAACATTATTCATATCAGGTCCAATAATTCAAACACAACAATTATTTGGCGTACTATCCTTTCCGAGACAATTTGAAAATTTTATTTTGTGTTATATTTTTGATGACTCCAAAAAAGTCTTCATCAGCACTCTATACAGCATCACATTCAGAAATTATTTATGAAAAAGCTTCTGTAACTTCATGGACACACACACACACGCGCGCACGCGCGCGCGTGCGCATATATATATATATATATATATATATATATATATATATATATATATATATATATATATATATATATATATATATATTAGCTGTGCGTACACGACGGTGCCCGAGAGTTTTTGTACTTTGATGTTTCGTTTTTTTGTTTTAAACTATGCTGTGTTTTATTTTGTTTGTTTTTATCAAAATATTATTTATTTTAAACCGAGTCTTAATATGTCAGAACTATTGCTATCTGATTCTAACTTTAGAAAGTCCACAAGATTACTTTTTATGTTTGAAGAACTATATATATATATATATATATATATATATATATATATATATATATATATATATATATATATATATATATATATATATTGGGTATTTGGATCTGTATGGCTAGGTTTCCTTCCTCTTATCTATTTGCCTTTCTGGTACCAAAGGTGCTAAAGCTTTTTTTTTTTTTAATGCAACCTTAATTCCTATATAATTTTATTTCTAGCTACCATATCGCAGAATGGTTCGTAGGTGTAGTGTTTAGATAGTATTTTATTATTATTATTATTATTATTATTATTATTATTATTCCTAGTATTACTATTGTTATAAAGAATTTTATTTGATATGCAAATTACCATATCACACGGTAGTTTTAAGGTAGTATATTATTATTATTATTATTATTATTATTATTTTATTGTATATATATAAGTAACATTTTAGGCTGAATTATTGGGGAAATGGTAGTTTTATCTGTACCATTGGAGAGCCATGCATATAACTGTCCTGTTTTTAAATCTCCGAAACAGTTTCATGGTAAACAGCTGAAGATCCCCGTGTTAATATTAGATGCTTACGTTAAGGTCTCCTGCTTTTGTTTCACTGTTAGATACTAAATCCCCCCTTTTTATTTTATTTACTTACTATTATATATTATTTATTTATAAATTTTCCAACAAATGTTAAGTCTACACTATTTCGGATTTAGTTAGTTTCTCTGGGAATTTAAACTGCATTTTCCTTTTTTTTTTTGTCTTTTTGTTTAAAATAACTCAAAGCTTCTTTAGACTATATATATATATATATATGTATATATATATATATATATATATATATATATATAAAGAGGTGTACTAAAAGCGAACTTTTAGGAAAGGTAAAACCCTATTGTGAAGAGTATACAGCTCAATATCCAGGATAGAGCAGGTAGAAATGAAGGAGAATGGAAAGGAATTAGAGAAAGCAAAAGCCAAATCAAAATTCAATTCAAAAGTTCAAAGCAAGGTATATTCCGCAAAAAGGCAATTTATTCAAGTTAAATTTTCCTTAAGCCAGGCTTTTCAAAGATCAAAATCTTATCATGATAAGATTTTATTATATATATTTTGATATATATATATTGAAGTGAAATATTTTGAAAATCAAACAATCGTGCAATTTTAAATGAAAATTCATTTATTTAATTTTTTTTTCGCGAATTTTTGTTGTAAACACAACTTACTCAAGCGAGACTGTCTTATAGTGTTTTTTTTTCTTCCTCCTCATATTGGTGGTATTAATCCTGAGGGGTTGAAAAAAAAAATAACGTCGTAAGATCGTGACGTGTTTTCGACCACTCATGATTAATACCACCAATATGAGGAGGAAGAAAAGAAAGAAAAAAACACTATAAGACAGTCTCGCTTGCGAAAATTGTGTTTACAACGAAAATTCGCGAAAAAAAAAATTTATTAAATAAATGAATTTTTCATTTAAAATTGAACGATTGTTTGATTTTCAAAATATTTCACTTTAATACATTATAATCCGTGCTTATAAGATGTTGACTTCCTTTCATTATATATATATATATATATATATATATATATATATATATATATATATATATATATATGGTACATGTATTGTATTAGTTTCTGTAGATGTAAATCCGTTGAAACTCAAGTGTTTATAAAAAGTCTCAATAACAAGTAGAGCTGTTCTTAAGTATAAATTTTTATTCATACAAACATTATTGGTTACATATGTGCATACATGTTTCGGTTGTACTCTTCGCAGAGAGTGAACCTCTTCAGACTATATATATGAAAGACGTGTACTTGTCTATTCGTGTAAAACTTGAAGTGTGGAGGGAATTACACCATTGGTATGCAGTTTGTAATAAGCGGTCATATTTATTTTTATCATAAAAGTCACCAATCATATTTATTTTTAAATTTATTGTTTTAATTCTATAGCAAATATTTATTATCCCTCTCGGTTGTTTCAATTTTATAACAATATATTATTATTACATCATTCCATCCGTTGATTCTTTCGCTTTAGTATCATTAATATAATTAATCTGCATTTAAAATGCCACAGCAAAAACTCATTTCATTGTATGTTATTTACAATGTTATTCTATATTTTATATTTGAATATATAAAACATATTTTTCTTCATTCGTTTTATTTAAATTAATGTTTTCACTGAATATTTTAAATTGACAAAGAATAGTTAGTTAACAGCAGGAATATCAGCAGGAGTAGACTGAATCAAGAGTGAGCTGCAGTCAGTTGCAGCTGGAAGGAAAAGGTTAGAACAAGCGTCGTGTTGCCAGACAAAAATAAATTGAGTCATAAGTTAATATGGGCTCGGGGCGGGAAAACAGATCAAACCTATATCTGAGTATTGATAGCTGGAAGGAAGGAGCATGAACGGATACTACACTTGATGTCGGGTAGTTCGACCTGAAACTCCTGTTTACCCGTAATTTTTTTTTTTTTACTGATGGGTGATAATTTATCAAAGCCCGGGGGCAACTCGAGGATATAGGTCAAAGAGATCGTAAGTTGAACGCTAATCGCCGCCATGGGAGGGACGGAAACAATAAGTGAGATGGGCTGAAGATTACTGAAGAGGAATTGATCATCACAGAGGACGAGTCAATAAGTATTTGTTTACATTAGACTTGAAGATGACCATGCTATAGTTGGTTGGGAAGCAGACTCGTGGTATCTTATTTCACAGATGGGATGTTTTAGGAAAGAAACTTTGTTCATGGAAGTTCCGTTTGTTTTTTTAGTAAAGAGAGAGAAAGATAGAGAGAGGGGAGGAGTTCTTAGATGTGGTTGTAACTAGACGAGTTTTTGCTGTGAATGTTATACAGGGAGGACCAAAGATTAGATTATAATGGACATAACGATACAGTAGAGAGACTGGCAACCTCGCTTTCTACGTGTAAAAGGTTTTAGGGACGAGAAGAAACCGTCGCCCCACTTGTGAAGTTAATTTTGTATTCGGCCAAGACAAAAAAGAATGATCCGAGAGGCACTTCTCCAGATATGACAGCAGTACTCCATCTTAGGACATATCTGATTCTTCAACACGTAGAGGACTGCGTCGAGACTGAGATAGTTTCTTACGCGGTAGAATAATCCAACCATTTTCGAACAACCTGAGAAACAGATTTGATGTAAGTCTCCCATTTCAGGTCTGCGATGAAAGTCAGCCTACGAACTTATCAAAGAAAGGGGCTTCCTCGAGGAGAGGGCCATTCATTTCGATTGGGGATAAATGAGGATTTGAACGTTGCTGGTGAAAAAAGAAAAGTTGGGTTTTGGAGGCATTAAAAGTAACAAGCCACATTTTCCCCCACTGCACCACGTGCTCCAAGTCAGAAGAGAGAGCAAGAGAGAGAGAGAGAGAGAGAGAGAGTCATCAGAAAGATCTTGATAAGAAATTCTCTTCGAATAAACAGTTCTATCGTCTGCATAGATGTCAACGAATGATCTCAGAATGTAATTCGGAAGATCATTTATGATGATCAGGAAGAGAGCTGGAAACAGATAAGATCCTTGAGGTACGGCGTCATTGATGCTATGTGCTTCGAACTTTTCCCGTCAAAAACTACTTTTATAGATCTATCAGAGAAAAGATTTCATGGTTGAGAGGACATTTCCATATATCTAATAGCTAACAAGTTTGTGGGCCAAACCTTTGTGCCAACCCCTATCGAAGAGCAACAGCATTAGAAATGAAGCTCCCGTCGATAGATTCCTTGATCCTGTGTGATATCACAGTCAGCACGTCAGCTGTAGATCTTGCAGGACGAAATTCCTATTGCTTGTAACTAAGTAGATTGATTTTGCTGTGGTGGTGTAAAACTTTTTGATTTATTACAGATTAAAGCAACTTACTCATGACACACAGGAGACTGATCGGTCTGTACTGGGATGCAAAGGTCCGATCTCACAGTAATGCTTTGTATTGTTGCAATCGACGTTTATAGTTGAGCTCTTGTTGATGACGGCCATTAACTTTTTCTAGAAATTTAGAACAATAAACCACTTCAGAATGTCAGTACTCGCCATACCCCTCTAGTAGAGGTCTGGATTGTGCTCTTCCTCCTCAGTCTTTCAATCCAACTGAACCTTTCACAAGCATTTTGTGTGGTATAAACCGTTGTTGCGGTTGCCGCGTTTTTTGTGGTGCGGGGAAGAGGGTGTAAGATTATTATTATTATTATTATTATTATTATTATTATTATTATTATTATTATTATTATTATTATTATCCCTCACTAAAAGTTTTCACGCCAACCGTTACTAATGATCTCTTGCTGGTAAAACCCATTGGTTTTCTCGAGAGTCTGACAGACAGTAAGTCTGTCCAGATTTCCAGTAATCTTTGCTTTACTACTACTATTACTACTACTACTACTACTACTACTACTACTACTAACACCAGCGTGAGTGTAAAAGTTAAGATAACATTGACTGATATCTAATCAGAAACCCTGAACTTCACTTACAACTGGTGAACAAAACGAAAGAAAACATTGAAGAATCTTTAAATAACTTCCGGTTAAAATCGGCTTAATTCAATTTACTTCTTCATTAAGGAAGAAAATCCGAGATGAAAAATCTGTTAAAAAATCTATTTTTACATCAGGTAACTTTATCATCGTGACTGGTTTATTTTTAATTGTTTATTTATAGAATTATTTTCCCTTTTCTACAATTTTGCGCGTCAAGCCATTCCTGAAATCGGAGATAATGTCGCTTGTGCAATATATTAATATCTTTGACTGCCATTCCTAAAGATCTGTAAAATTAGACCGGAATTCCCGAATTGCGGCAGAAATGAATACATTTAAAAAATATTTGCCTATAAAAGGCGACGTCGAAAAGAAATGGTCAGAATCTTTCAAAACGCTTCATCCGAACGCAGTCAATCTCGTCTCGGTACATAGAATTAAAAGACGAACAAAGTTACAAGAAAAAAGTTTCAAAACGTTGAATACAAAAAGACTAATAAGAGTTCGAGATTTTTTTCAATCAGAAATATTTGAACTTTTTTTAAAACAAAAACAAATTAAGACCTTTTAATTAGAAGAAAATATGGACTGTGTTCTAATCATCAAGACCTGCTTTCTGGTAAGTACTTTTCCTTCTTTTTTTACAGTTATTAAGTACCCAGGTTATATAAACTCAACGTATCTGTGACTCGTCACAACAACTCTCACTATTTATTCTACGTATAATCAGTCTCTTTACCGCTATATTTACATTATGGATCGTATAGAAGAAAAGAGACTTATTATTTTGCCATCTAATTTACATACGTGTTTGTGGTGTGTACATACATTATGTTAATTATTCGGCAAGGCTAAAAGGGAGAGTCACTCTTTCTCTAAATTCACATATAGACATTACGAAATCTTAAAGAATGGTTGAATCAACATAGAGGGCGAGAGAAATGCGCGACTAGTTCAGTTAATTACAAATTACGGCTAATTAGAAGAATAATAACAATTTTTCTCAAACATAACTCATGCCAGAATTAATGTATATTTTAGCATGTATTCTGTGTTATAATAACACATAATACATGCTAAAATATACATTAATTATTGTAAGTATATAGGAAACAGCTTTAGAGAAACAAACGTCAATTAACTGCCATTTAGTATAGTAATAGATATAAGAATTTCTTTATTAACAGTTCTTTCACATTTATAGCATCAACTTCTTTCACATATCTTCAAACGTGTAACTTCAATTTAAGGCTGGGTAAAGAGGCTGAGGGGAATTTACTGTTAGAAGCCAGCAATACTGGATTGTTAACAACACTTAATTTGCCCTCTCACTGCTTGGATTCTGCTATTATCTAGCGTCTGTGACTTCATTTCATAACTGCGTGCATAGAATTATTTGACATAAATTTTTACCACATGTATTATTCTGATGATTCTCATTTAAGGCAATTCCTTGTTGTACACTTGTAGTTACCCGGTGTGACCGGAAATTGATTTTAGTGTAAAATTTTGTTGGTTGCACCTTTTCAAAGTTATCCTGGAAAAGCAATGAAACTTATTTTTAATGCTTTATTGTTTCAATAATACTAATCTCAAACATATTTAAGAGATAATGTTTTACAGGTTATAATGTTTATTATCTCCCTGGCATTATGTGAGTCATTATCTAAAATATTCGTCACAGGAAAAATCTTCTTAGGCGCAATAATTTGCTTCTGAAACAAACGGAAGTCATGTTTGTATTGTAAATAATATGCTTGAATGAATAAGAAGACAACATAGCTAGGTATAATAAAATATCAGTGTGTTAGATGCAATGCGATTTAAGTTTAAAGTTCAGAATCCAAGAGACATAATTTTATAGATTAAAAATATAATATACATGTATATAATAGTTTAGATTTATAATATTTTTCCATTCTTTCTCTTGCAGGTGTTATGTTTATGCACGTTGACCATCTGTTTGGCTCTCCCTTACTCTGTCCAACGAAATAACCGGACCACTCTTGTCTTGTCTGATGTCCACACAAGGTCGACTTCATCGTGCCAGGCGTTTTATCTTTTGGGTGACAACCGATTCCAAATAACCACCAAATATCACATCAACAAAACAAGTAGCCGACCCGCCGATTTGTCGCTCTGCCCGTGGGTGGAAGATATCGACATTGATACCGAACGAATCCCCCAGGAAATCCCATTCGTCAAATGCCGTTGTGGGAAATGTGCTGGTGATCTGTATAATTACGTCACCTTTTGTAAACCCGTCTACAAAAACATGGCCGTCTGGAAGAAGACAAAGAAGATAAACGGGAGACAATCCAACCAGTTTGAACAAGTATGGATTAACGTACCGATTGCCTGCGCCTGTTCGTTTGGAGATTTTTTACACTCTGCATAAAAATCAAAGACATTCCTGGCAGGACTATTTTTGTACGATATTCTTCCGCTAATATTGCATAACAACTACGATGAAAAATTGTTTAAAATAAATATAGGAAATTACAAGAAGAAAACTACAAAGGAACTTTGAACAATGTTACAAATTAAAACACACACACACACACACATATATATATATATATAGGGTGGGCAAAAATAAGGGTCCTATTTTTAAAAATTCATAACTTTTTTATTTATTGATTTAAAAAATTTTTTTTTTTAGAATAAGTAAAGGACCCCTTCCGAAGCAAGCATGAGCCGTATTAGCCCTAAGGAACGTACCCTCATTTAGAAAACATTATTTTTGCTTAAAAAACTCAAAACAGTGTAAAAAACAATACTTTAGTTTTTGTAAGTTTTAAGAAGTGTTTTTCGGCTAAAATTTGTTTTGTTTATTTCAAAAAATCTCGGAAGGGTCAGTCTACACACACATAAAGTTTGGTGAGTTTAACTTTTATTTTGTGGAAGTTATTCAAATTCAAGTTATTCAAATTTAAAGATAGGACCCTTATTTTGGCCCACCCTATATATATATATATATATATATATATATATATATATATATATATATATATATATTAGCTGTACCTACACGGCGATGCTCGGGAGGTTTTTTTTTACTTTGATATTTGTTTCGTACTTTTTAAAAGTATGCTTTGTTTTATTTGGTTCGCTTCCATCAAAATAGTTTTTAAACCAAGTATTGATACGCTATCAAACAGCTATTTGTGTCTGACTTTGAAAAATCCACAGGATAACTCTATATGATAGAAGAAATGTTCTCTCTCTCTCTCTCTCTCTCTCTCTCTCTCTCTCTATCTCTCTCTCTTTCTCTCTCTCTCTCTCTATCTATATATATATATATATATATATATATATATATATATATATATATATATATATATATATATATATATATATATATATGATGGTTTTAAAGATTTTTACTTATACTAATATTATTTGGTTACACATTTGCAGAACATGTTTCAATCACAGCTATAGAAAGCTAGACCTTATCGAGCTAAAACATATTTCTTTTATGTTTTCATTTTGTGGAATCGTTCCAAAAAATGAAAACGTATATAGCTATAGCTGTGACAGAAACATGTTTTGCAAATGTGTAGCCTAAAAATATTTGTATAAATAATTTTTTATTGCCATTAAACACCTCTATTTATTATTACTCTTATACTCTTATATAAACACAGAAAGAATTCTCTGGATTTTTACCCTCTGGATGCAAACTTTAATATATATACAAGAGACATGTGTCTGCCTATTAACAAACAACCTTTAAGCTAAAATCTTAACATTTGACAGGAATTACACCATTTCCATGCAGATTGTAATAAGGGTTCATAATTATTTTTTTTTATGAATGTCATCTATCATATTTATTTATTGTGAAAATTCCATAACAAATATTTATTATCTTTCTCAGTTATTCCAATTCATAACCATATGTCATCATTATATCAGTACATATGTTGATCCAATCGCTTAAGTATTAATTATATAAGTAAACTAATTTCATTGTATGTTAATTACAATGTTATTCTATATTCTTATATATGAACATATTATACATAATTGACTTAATTTACAACTATAACACATTATTATAAGAATATTTATTATTTGCATAAGTTATTCCTATGTAGAACCATATCATATCATTATAAAACCAGTACATAAGATGATACCATCGTTTTGATATCTATAATGTATGTGTGGTGGCTCGGTCTACCTTTCTGTTACTCTATGTTGAATATTCAGGCCGGGTGTATCGAAAAGGCCATCTGGCAGGAATAAACGTGCTTTACACAGACACGCACCTGACCGAGAAAAAAACAACATGACGTTGAAGATAAAATAATTGTTAATTAAGTCGAAGCTACCTGGCCGGTGGATTGTTTGAAATAAAATAATTTTTGATTGAAACCACCTGCAAATGTTAGCTACATATGGAAATAACCCGTCGCTAAATAAACGTGGCTACACTGACAGCGAAGGCGAAATCCTATAATGGGTGTATGGAGATGGATTCGTGGATGTCACAAATTGTTATATAATGTCAATCCGAAATTGAGATCGTCAGTCGACTGTAAATTTTTGTACGTGCGTCGACCTTCCTCACTAACCCACATTCTTTCACCGCCACCGATCAAAAACATATATTGTTATATTTTTATGCATCAGTGTTGTCATCATTCTTTTAAGCGCAGTAGAAATACAACATCTGTCCAGAGATCAAATAAAAACGTAAGCTCTATACCAAAATTAAGCACAACTTGCCCCGGCTAAAACTTTATGAGAAATTCAATTATGGTTTTTCTTTTTGTATTAGGGTGTTTACAATTATTGTATTGTGGGGTTTGCGTTCCTGTTGGGCATTCATCAAAGGCAAATTCGGAATCTTATTTTATTTTATAATATATATATCTTGAAAATTAAAAATTATTGAAAGTAAAAAATAGGGAGACAAATAGTAACTTATGGTTCAGATCTGGTAGCAGGAATATAAATAGTCCTCATTTATTCCTGGAAAACATCAGAGGTGCCTGCTACACAACAATATAACAAAACTGCATTTAAAATGTCTGAGCATATATTTTCTTTTATTTTCTTATGTGTTTTTATACGTTAGTATGTTATAAAAACGGTGATATTATTCTTTTTTATTATTTTAATAAATATGTAATTTTACCTAAATTTTGTTTTTGTTTTGTTTCAAATTATTCTTATTATTTTGATGTTGATTTTATTATTCCGGATGTTTGCTAATCACTGAAAAACAACCGCGAGAGACAAATACAATCACATTTTTATCCGATCTTCGGCTTGGAAAAAAGCTTAATATCTGTTCGGTAATCCTGTCATATATTACCTTCTCCCATCGGAGGGATAATAGGTTTATTTGTACTTTGGTACTATAAATGTATTTTTGTTCCGATTTAGAATATCCCGTTTTCGGCAACTGGATTTTCCCACGTAAAAAACCGAACGCTTATGTTGGTTGCATGTTTTGATAATTTTATCCAATGATCAAATGATCTTTCTTAGACTTGAGTTGAATACATAATAGTGTAGCACAGTAATTCGCAAACAGAAAGAGCTGTGATATCGTAGACTCGGCTCACAAGGCTGAATCGAAGGACAAATTAAAACAAAGAAAGAAACAAAGACAAAGAGATATGGTTGTGGCTTCAATCAGTACCGACTGTTTAAGTGAAACGTAATCACATCGGCTTCGTTTATTTATATCTTGTTATATCAAGGGGGCACTCTTGCAGCTTCATGTAAGTGAAATAACTCTAAATGCTAGACATTACACTCCTCCTCTCCTCCATTAAATTTCGATTTCCAGTCCATGTGTGTCTATGAATGTGTTGTAAGGAAGCGTAAAGCTCACTTACCTTTTTATGAAATGTATTCGTGTAACAGAATTAAGGAGGGGCTTGGAAGTCTATTGGATGAAGGAGTTGACTCTGATTTCAAAGAGACCCTCCAAAGTTAATTTCGCCGAATTAAATTAAATTAATTTGACCGGTTGCCTCAGTCAAGGAAAATCGAAAGTTTTAGGCAAAATACAATAGTCTTCGGTGTGTTTGAGTGTAGTGCACTTGTAAAATTATAAACTGTTTTACTTGTCAATTTATTTACATATTTATTCATCTAATAAAGTCTTCAGACTTATCTGGAGGGGGGGGGGGCTTTTTCCGCAATGGATTGCGTCCTACCAGTGGTGGATTGTGTCCCGGTGTCATTGGTATTTCGGAGGGCTTTTCCGATTGTGGATGTGGGCGGTATACATGTTCGGAGTCTGATTCTGACTTGCGGCTTGATGTTGTTAGTACTTCGGAGAGTCTTTCCGGTTGTTGATGTGGGCGGTATTCATGTTCGGAGTCTAATTCTGACTCTAGACCTTCTCTAGGAGAACTGTCAGGGTCTATCCGGTTGAAGAGAGGAGTTTCTGGTAATTTAGTAGTCTCCTCTCTGTGCTGTCACAATGCTACCCTTTTATACTGATACTTGTCAGTTGTTTTGGGTTAAACGGTGGGGATAACTTGTTGAGATGTTTCTGCCTAACAAGTACTTTGCCACTTAGGCAGAGGTGTGAGACCTTTGCCCTTCTTTTTATGTCTACATAGGTCTTCATCACGCATCATTCTCTGCTACGTAGGTTTTGATTGACTCTTGCATGAGGTCCTTTGAAACAGCAGGTATGCCGATATTCATTTTCCTTCCAGTGAGGGCTTCAAATAGAGATGTTTTAGTTGTATTGTGGGGGTAGCCGTGCACTGCCTTAGGAAATGGGCAGCTCGGGTTTCCAGTTTAGGTACTTCACGGTGTGGTGCGTATGGGTTCACGGTGTGATGATGTCGGGTTGGAAACCTGGCAGGAGATGCAGTTGCGACCCGTCTCTTACACTAGTTTGTCGATTCCAGGGAACCAGACCTTTCCCCTCACTAAACACTTTACTAAACACTGTTCAGTGGTTTAAATACGTAAACAAGTCGTCCATGGTCGGCATGGGATGTTTGACACTTTGGATGGCTTTGTTTGTTTTCTCATGTCTGTACTGAATCGTACACCACTTGTTTTTTGGGACTATCACCACTGAACTTACACAGGGCGTAGGCCCAGTAACATCCTCAATGACGTCAATTTCCTTGAGGCGTTTTAATTCCGACTCAACATCCTTCGAAAGGGTATCCTACGGTGTCGCTGGGTCACTGGTGGGGCAGAAGGTTCGATGTGTTGGTTAATTGTAGGTCTGGAATCTTTTCCATCTTTTCGTCGAATAGTGAGGGGAATTCGTCAGGGAGAGACGCTGTCACACAAAACGTGAAATTAAAAGTTATCATACCCAGTGCCTCGGCAGATTGCGCACTGAGTATATTTTTAGTTCGTATCTGAACAAAGGGTCTTCATTATCGACAACGAACATTTTCGCCCTGCAGCATTTTTCTTTAAATTCAACGAACGTACATGGCTTGTTTGAACCGATATGCAAATATCTGTGTGACTGTGTTATGTATTGTTAGTTGGTGTTGCAAACCGTCATACATGCGTCCGGCACCAGTGTCTTAAACAAAGGTCACTGGGGGGTCATTAACAAAAATGGTGGCCGTGGATGTTCTGGTTGATGTGGGAATGTTCACCGTGAACACAGATTCATCACTCAACGTAGATATTAATCAAGTAGGAAATTTGTCTTACCGGCTTGGAATTGCAGACTTTGGCGAAGTGATTCCTTGGCAGGACACGTCACATATGTTGTCGAGTATCCACAGTAGTGGCAAACATGTCCACTATTTGTGTTTAGTCTCCTACGTGGTCGGAGCCTCGGAGTAAAGTGGCGACTACTATTTCGTGTTTATCCGTGGGAGCGTTCGCTGTTTCAGTTGTTGGTATTTTTACTGACTTCTTTTCTGCGTGTGTACCGCTTGTGGCTTTCGTTGTTGTAGTGGGACGAAAGTGCATGGATTTCTTTTTGTTCCATGTCTGCAACACGTGTATGGGTCAGTTCAATAGCCCTGGCTTCGTCAAGTATTTGCTTGAGGGTAGAGTTGTCTCTTAGCGCCCTTCTTCTAACTTTAGAGGACGAACAGCCTTGCACTATCCGGGCCAGTATTTCTCGGTCCGTATCTGGGAAGTCACACGTGGATGCTAGAGTTCTTAGTCTAGCGTGGTAGGAGTCTAAGATTTCGTCCGAATTTTGCATTGCACGTCGAAATTTTAAAATTTCGTACAATGTGTTTTTTGGAGGTGTGAAATGGTCGGTTAGTGATTTATTCGCTGTTTCGTATTAGTTCGGTAATTTTGTTCCACCTTCTGTTTCAATGATTGTTTGTCCGTGAAATTGTGGAAAATGTCGAAAACTTCATCCCCGGCGTAGCTTTTCATTTTTTGTCGGTGTCGATATCCAAAGCAATGAATAAGTTTTCAAATTTGTCTATCCTCTTTTCCCAGCGAATCCCAATTGTGTTTTGATCAGAGTTGGCGCTAAAATTTGGGAAAACAGGTAGACCGCTGGCAGCCATATCTCTTTCTCTTCTCGTGTAGATTTTTATTTTTATTTTTGAGAAACGTGAGCAAAGCACTTAAATTCTCGTCGCAAGATGTGATATCGTAGATTCGGCTCGCGACGCTGAAACGAATGGCAAAGTAAAACTAAGAAATGAAACAAAGACAAAGAGATATGGTTGTGGCTTCAATCAGTACCGACTGCTTAAGTGACGCGTAATCACATCGGCTTCGTTTATTTATATCTTGTTATATCAAGGTAAGACCACTCTTGCAGCTTCATGTAAGTGAGATAACTCTAAATGCTAGATGTTACAGGAGCAAGACAAACATTTGGCAAATGTACAAGTGCCAATGTTATTTAACATGAATAAAGTTGCATACAGTTGTAACAATCATTAAAAGAATAGCTATGTAACTTATGAGAACTTTGCGTGTATAATATGTGAAAGAACAATAATGCAGTTTTCATTTAATCTGATTTAATATATATATATATATATATATATACATATATATTTATTTATATATATATAAATATATATATATACATATGAATATATATATATATATATATATATATATATATATATATATATATATATATATATATATATATATATATATAAAAAAAAAAATTGAGATAAATAAACTTAGAACATTATTCATATCAGGTCCAAGAATTCAAACACAACAATTATTTGGCGTACTATCCTTTCCGAGACAATCTGAAAATTTTATTTTGTGTTATATTTTTGATGACTCCAAAAAAGTCTTCATCAGCACTCTATACAGCATCACATTCAGAAATTATTTATGAAAAAGCTTCTGTAACTTCATGGACACACACACACACGCGCGCGCGCGTGCGCATATATATATATATATATATATATATATATATATATATATATATATATATATATATATATATATATATATATATGTTAGCTGTGCGTACACGACGGTGCCCGAGAGTTTTTGTACTTTGATATTTCGTTTTTTTTGTTTTAAACTATGCTGTGTTTATTTTGTTTGTTTTTATCAAAATATTATTTATTTTAAACCGAGTCTTGATATGTCAGAACTATTGCTATCTGAGTCTAACTTTAGAAAGTCCACAAGATTACTTTTTATGTTTGAAGAACTATATATATATATAGATATAGATATATATATATATATATATATATATATATATATATATATATATATATATATATATATATATATATATATATAGAGAGAGAGAGAGAGAGAGAGAGAGAGAGAGAGATTGGTTAACAAATATTTTTTTTAATTTATACAGACATTATTAGTCAAAACATGTTTCGATCACAGTTATAGGAAGCTAGACTCTATCAATCGTCAAGTCTTTTATTTACGTTTTCTTTTTGTAGAACTGTTAAAAAAAATAAAAAGTAAAAAAAAGTCTGACTTCATTTAGCTGTGACCGAAACATGCATAATATTTGTATGAATAAAAATATATATAACCATTAAGCAGCTCTATTTATCATTGAGCACTCTTATACTCTTATATAAACACAGTAAGAATTCTCTGAAACCTTTATTTTTCTTGCCCTGTGGATGCAAATTCTACCTGGATTACTATATCCATATATTAAGTTGAAATATTTTGAAAATCAAGCAATCGTGCAATTTTAAATGAAAATTCATTTATTTAATTTTTTTTTTTCGCGAATTTTCGTTGTAAACACAACTTTCTCAAGCGAGACTGTCTTATAGTGTTTTTTTTTCTTCCTCCTCATATTGGTGGTATTAATCCTGAGGGGTCGAAAAAAAAATAACGTCGTAAGATCGTGACGTGTTTTGACCCCTCAGGATTAATACCACCAATATGAGGAGGAAGAAAAGAAAGAAAAAAACACTATAAGACAGTCTCGCTTGAGAAAGTTGTGTTTACAACGAAAATTCGCGGAAAAAAAATTAAATAAATGAATTTTTCATTTAAAATTGCACGATTGTTTGATTCTCAAAATATTTCACTTTAATACATTATAATCCGTGCTTATAAGATGTTGACTTCCTTTCATTATATATATATATATATATATATATATATATATATATATATATATATATATATATATATATATATATATATATATCGTACATGTATTGTATTAGTTTCTGTAGATGTAAATCTGTTGAAACTCAAGTGTTTATAAAAAGTCTCAATAACAAGTAGAGCTGTTCTTAAGTATAATTTTTTATTCATACAAACATTATTGGTTACATATGTGCATACATGTTTCGGTTGTACTCTTCGCAGAGAGTGAACCTCTTCAGACTATATATATGAAAGACGTGTACTTGTCTATTCGTGTAAAACTTGAAGTGTGGAGGGAATTACACCATTGGTATGCAGTTTGTAATAAGCGGTCATATTTATTTTTTTATCATAAAAGTCACCTATCATATTTATTTATTGTTTTAATTCTATAGCAAATATTTATTATCTCTCTCGGTTGTTTCAATTTTATAACAATATATCATTATTACATCATTCCATCTGTTGATTCTTTCGCTTTAGTATCATTAATATAATTAATCTGCATTTAAAATGCCACAGCAAAAACGCATTTCATTGTATGTTATTTGCAATGTTATTCTATATTTTATATGTGAATATATAAAACATATTTTTCTTCATTCGTTTTATTTAAATTAATGTTTTCACTGAATATTTTAAATTGATAACTATAACATTTCATTTTAAGAATATTTATAATCTCCCTTTGGTTATTCCAATTTATTACCATGGCATATCATTATAAAAAATCGATAAGATTATGCTATTTTTTATATATTTACTATATGGGTGGTGTCTATATCTCTCTGTGTTGAATATGCAGCCGAGTATACAGAAAATGTCTTCTGGCAAGAAGAAACGTACTTTACACAGACACGCTTCTGGTCGGATGAAACCGCATGATAGATTGTCTCAAATGATCGCGCACAGCTGCTTTGAATTATCATTTCAAGAAGAGCCATGATAATGTAGAGAAATGTTTGTTTATTTCTTGGGTTAGTCTCCTTTGGCTGGTGACTCTGGCACACAGGCACCGCCAGTACTAAATATTAACTATAACAAGTAAGGAAAAAAGAATAAGTTTTAAATGAGTTTAAATATTTGAATAAGTAGTATATAGACATCGTGTTTTAATAAGCTCATATGCAAGAGAGATAGTGTAAATAAACCACCCCTTATCATTAGGCTTGTTTGAGTCGACTAGCCACTCAATATTGTGAATATTAAAGTCACCACAGACACGAATCCTTGCGACAGACAGGATTTTGTCAATTTTGTCAGAGATTTTCTGTCAGTGAGGAGACGATAGATGGCAAAGATGAAAGCGGTGCTGCGAGCCAGTGCAACACGGAAACACATATAGGGCAAATTAGGGTCTTCGTCAGAAGTGTCTATACTACATGGAAAACCGTCTCTGATAAAGGCACAGATTTGATGCCCATAGTAATCTTGGGGGTCGGATTATGAGGTCATGTTTGAGTAAGTAATCTATAGAAACTGAAGGGCCCATGCTAGTTTCGCACAGAAATACCAGATCTGGTTTGGTCTCCAGTAAATAGATTTCAACCTCTGAAAGGTTGGAATGTGGACATCTAATATTGGAAAAGGATATGTTGGAATTCTGTGTTTACATCTATGTTTTTGTGACTGATCATGTTTCGGTTGGTGTATTAGCGGAAGAGGTCAGTAGAAAAGTTAAGAAAATTATCTTTGTACACCATTATAGAAAGAAACCCCGTAGCAGTTCCCACTATGATGGCATAGGGAGGCCCCACCAGAAACTATTGCATGGTACAGACTCCAGTCACTCTTAACTCTCAATGAGAATTGTTCTTAGTCAGGGTTGTTGAGTGCATCGAAAGTTCATAAGTTAAGGTATCCGCTGGCTGACGTTTGTGAAGTTGACAGAATACAACGAGTGACTTATGTTTCTTCTTTCTCTCCCTTTCTATTTGTTCATGCAGTCTTTCTCTCTTTCTTCTTTTTGTCGTCATAAGAGAGAAACACAGCAGTCAATAAGATTTCGACACCCAGACGTATTTGGCCACCGACACAAGTTTTATGTTTTCCTAAATTAAACATAAATTCTATTTTTTTATATAAAATTCTGTGTTCACTTTTTTTTACCAAGTTTTAAATTCTCAGCGACGATGGTCCCGTTCCCGAAGTTCAGATAATTAATTATCTGGGGAGAATTAATGGCGCAGAACACCGGCCGTGTATTACCCGTTCTGACAGGCAAAAGGCCACAACGTTTGAGGATCTAAATAACAACGTGGGATCAAACAAGAATAGACAATGGCTAATTGTTGCTCGAAACTGGGGTCTGATTAATGCCAACTTAAGTGACTTTCGTGGCCCCACAGGAGCCAGTGGAGCCGTACCCAAGACGATAAGATTCTTCTCATATATATCTATACGGAGCAAACACACGAAAATACACTCAACGGGCCACGATAGTATCACATTCAAGTTATCTCCAGATACCGCTACACTAAAAAAAACTTACCGGTCTTGTTTATTACAACGGAAGTAGCGGTTGTGCACGCCCACAGCAAATGTTTTAGTAAAACATGGAGAATACATTTATAACACATATATAGAATATAGTTATACTAGTTTTCTTATATATTTACCCAAGTAGTATAAGCTCCCTATGGTTCGTCTTATTATTTTTTACTTAGGAAAAGTTCTCACATGAGTCATTACTAATAATCACTCACTGGAAAAAACATGTGGTGTTCCTTGGAATCTGAATGACAACAAATTTGACCAGATTTCAGCACTCTTCGCTTCTATTGATGACTGTCGCACATCGCTTTGCATTGTTGCCATGGACGTTTACTGTTACGCTCTCGTTGATACCGGGCATTGGCTTTCTCTGGAAGTTGAGTGAGAATAAGCCGGCTCAGAATTTTAGTACTCGCCATGCCCCTCCAACGGAGGTCTGGATTGTGCTCTCTCCCTTCTCAGTCTTTCCATCCTCCTGGACTTTTCACAACCATTTTGTGTGGTATTAACCGATTTTGCTGTTTTCTGTGGTGCGGAGTAAAGGTGTAAAATTATTGTTAATATTCCTCACTATAAGTTTTCACGTCAATCGTTATCAGTGATCTGGTGAAACCCATTGGTTTTCTCGAGAGTCTGACAGACAGTAAGTCTGTCATTTGCAGTAATCTCTGTTTGACTACTACTACTACTACTACTACCAACACCAGCGTGGGTGTTAAAACTAAGATAACATTGACTGATGTCTAATCAGAAACCCTAAACTTCAGTTACAACTGGTAAACAAAACGAAAGAAAACATTGAAGAATCTTTAAATAACTTCCGGTTAAAATCGGCTTTATTCAGTCTACTTCTTAACTGAGGAAGAAAATCCGAGATAAAAAAAAATCTGTTAAAAGAATCTATTTTTACATCAGGTAATTTTATCATCGTGACTGGTTTATTTTTAATAGTTCATTTATAGAATTATTTTCCCTTTTCTAATATTCTGCACGTCAAGCCATTCCGGAAATCAAAGTTAATTTTGTTTTCTGCCATTCCTAAAGATTTGTAAAATCTGACCGGAATTCCCGAATTGTGGCAGAAATGAATACATTTGAAAAATGTTTGCCTATAAAAGGCGACGTCGAAAAGAAATGGTCAGAATCTTTCAAAACGCTTCATCCGAACGCAGTCGATCTCGTCTCGGTACATAGAATTAAAAGACGAACAAAGTTACAAGAAAAAAGTTTCAAAACGTTGAATACAAAAAGACTAATAACAGTTCGAGATTTTTTCAATCAGAAATATTTGAACCTTTTTTAAAACAAAAACAAATTAAGACCTTTTAATTAGAAGAAAATATGGACTGTGTTCTAATCATCAAGACCTGCTTTCTGGTAAGTCTTTTTCCTTCTTTTTTTACAGTTATTAAGTACCCAGGTTATATAAACTCGACGTACATGTTACTCGTCACAACAGCTCTCACTATTTATTCTACTTATAATCAGTCTCTTTACCGCTATATTTATATTATGGATCGTATAGAAGAAAATAGACTTATTATTTTGCCATCTAATTTACATACGTGTTTCTGGTGTGTAAATACATTATGGTAATTATACGGCAACGCTAAAAGGGAGAGTCACTCTTTATTTGAATTCTCATAGAGATATTACGAAATATTAAAGAATGGTTGAATCAACATAGAAGGCGAGAGAAATGCGTGACTAGTTCAGTTAATTATAAATTACGGCTAATTAGAGCAATAATAACAATTTTTCTCAAACATAACTCAATGCCAGAATTAATGTATATTGTGGCATGTAGTCTGTGTTATTAAAGTATATAGGAAAAAGCTTTAGAGAAACAAACGTTGATTAACTGTCATTTAGTATAGTAATAGATATAAGTATTTCTTTATAAGCGTTTTTTTTTCACATTTATAGCATGACAATCTTTGATATATCTTTAATTAGAAGCCAGCTATACTGGATTGTGAACCACACTTAATTCGTCCTCTCACTGTTGGGATTCTGCCATTATCTAGCGTCTGTGTTCTTCAATTCATTGGACCTTTTAGAGTTCAACACTATAATTTTACCTATTTGTTATAAAATAAATAGATTATTTCGAAATAAGATGAAATTACCGAAAGTGACAAACAATATTTTGTGGCTCGAAATAAAGATGGCCGCATGTACGAATGGGATGGGTCAATTCCTAACTGCGTGCATGGAATTATTTGACATCAATTTCTACCACATGTATTATTCTGATGATTCTCATTTAAGGCAATTCCTTGTTGTACACTTTTTTTTACATAAAATGGTCGTAAAAGTAAATTTCATGTGATAGACATAACGTTCTCAGTCTATATATACACTGTTATATATATATATATATATATATATATATATATATATATATATATATATATATATATATATATATATATAAGTTGTAGCTACTCGGTGTATCCGGAAATTGATTTTAGTGTAAACTTCTGTTAGTTGCACATTTTAAAGTTATCCTGGAAAAGCAATGAAACTTATTTTTAATGTTTTATGATTTCAACAATACTAAAAAATATTGATGAGAGATAAATTCTTGCAGGTTAAAATGTTTATTATCTCCCTGACATTATGTGAGTCATTATCTAAAATATTCATCATAGTAAAAATCTTCTTACGCGGAATAATTTGCTTTTGAAACAAACTGAAGCCGAAGTCATTTTTGTATTGTAAATAATATGCTTGAATGAATAAGAAGACAACATAGCAAGGTATAATAAAATATCAGTGTGTTAGATGCGATACTATTTAAGTCTAAAGTTCAGAATCCAACAGACATAATTTTATAGATTAAAAATATAATATACATGTATACAACGTATATATTTACATAGTATAGATTTGTAATATGTTTTCCTTTATTTAACTTGCAGGTGTTATGTTTATGTATGGTGACCATCTGTTTGGCTCTCCCTTACTCTGACAGACGAAATAACCGGACCACTCTTGTCTTGTCTGATGTCCACAAAAGGTCGACGTCATCGTGCCAGGCGTTTTATCTTTTGGGTGACAACAGATTCCAAATAAACACCAAATGTCACATCAACAAAACAAGTAGCCGACCCGCCGATTTGTCGCTCTGCCCGTGGGTGGAAGATATTGACATTGATACCGAACGCATCCCCCAGGAAATCCCATTCATCAAATGTCGTTGTGTGAAATGTGCTGGTGATCTGTATAATTACGTCACCTTTTGTAAACCCGTCTACAAAAACATGGCCGTCTGGAAGAAGACGAAGAAGATAAACGGGAGACAATCCAACCAGTTTGAACAAGTATGGATTCACGTACCGATTGCCTGCGCCTGTTCATTTGGAGGTTTTTCACACTCGGCATAAAAACTAAAGACATTCCTGGCATGACTATGTTTGTACGATATTCTTCCGCTAATATTGCATAACAACTATGATGAAAAAATGTTGAAAATAAATATAGAAAAATTACCAGAAGAAAATTACAAATGGAACTTTGAACAATGTTACAAATTAAAACACACACACACACACACACACACACACATATATATATATATATATATATATATATATATATATATATATATATATATATATATATATATATATATATATATATATATATATATATATATATATTAGCTGTGCCTACACGGCGATGCCCCGGAGTTTATTTTTTTACTTTGATATTTGTTTCGTACTTTTTAAAAGTATGCTTTGTTTTATTTGGTTCGCTTTTATAAAATTATTTTTTAAGCCAAGTATTGATACGCTATCAAACAGCTATCTGACTTTGAAAAATCTACAGAATAACTCTATATTCTAGAAGAAATTATATATATATATATATATATATATATATATATATATATATATATTAGTAAGCTATGAAAATATATTTATTGCAATTAAGCTACACAGAGGCTCCCGATTTTCATCTTCAGGGGGAATCTTCAGGCTAAAATGCCTGAAGATTCCCTCGGGGTGAAACGCGGGAGCCTCTGTGTAGCTTAATTTCCATAAATATATTTTTATAGCTTACTACCTAGCTCTACTTACGTATCGAGAACTGTTGAAGTAAATACTGAAAATTGATACATAACAAATTATATCTCCTTACAAAATTTTATGGTGATACATGAAATACTAATATATATATATATATATATATATATATATATATATATATATATATATATATATATGTATATATATGTATACATATGTATATATATATGTATATATATATACATATATATATATATATATATAATGGTTTTAAAGATTTTTACTTATAGTGATATAATTTAGTTACACATTTGCAGAGCATGTTTCGATCACAGGTATAGAAAGCTAGACCTTATCGAGCTAAAACATCTTTTCCTTATGCTTTCATTTTGTGGAACCGTTGCAAAAAATGAAAACGTAACGAATAGACGTTTAGGCTGGAAAAGGTATGGCTTTCTATAGCTGTGACCGAAACATATTTTGCAAATGAGTAGCCTAAAAATATTTGTATAAAGAATTTTTTTACACCTCTATTTATTATGGAGCAGTCTTATACTCTTATATAAACACAGAAAGAATTCTCTGGGTTTTTACCCTCTGGATGCAAACTTTAATATATATACAAGAGACATGTGTCTGCCGATTCACAAACTACCTTTAAGCTAAAAACTAAACATTTGACAGGAATTACACCATTTCCATGCAGATTGTAATAAGGGTTCATATTTATCTTTTCTTATAAAGGTCACATATCATATTTATTTATTGTGAAAATTCCATAACAAATATTTATTATCCCTCTCGATTCTTCCAATTCATAACCATATGTCATCATTATATCATTCCATCAGTTGATTCTATCGCTTAAGTATTAATTATATAAGTAAACTACATTTAAAATGTCAGAGCAAAAACTGATTTCATTGTATGTTATTTACAATGTTATTGTATATTTTTATATATGAACATATTATACATAATTGGCTTAATTTACAACTATAACACATGATTATGAGAATATTTATTATTTGCATTGGTTATTCCAATGTAGAACCATATCATATCATTATATAACCACTACATTAGATAATACCATCGTTTTGATATCTCTACATTATGTGTGGTTGCTCTGTCTACCTTTCTGTCTCTCTATATTGAATATTCAGGCCGGGTGTACCGCAAAGGTCATCTGGCAGGAATAAACGTGCTTTACACAGAAGCGCACCTGGCCGGAAAAAAACAACATCACTGATTGTTGAAGATAAAATAATTGTTGATTGAGTCGAAGCTACCTGGCCGGTGGATTGTTTGAAATAAAATAATTGTTGATTGAAACCACCTGCAAATGTTAGCTACATATGGAAATACCCCGTCGCTAAATAAACGTGGCTACACTGACAGCGAAGGCGAAATACTCTAATGGGGGTATGCAGATGGATGCGTGTGTGTCACAAATTGTTATATAATGTCAATCCGAAATTGAGATCGTCAGTCGACTGTAAATTATGCCCTAGAAAGTCACTTGTCAAATATTTGTACGTGCGTCGACCTTCCTCACTAACCCGCTCTCTTTCACCGCCACCGATCAAAAACATATATTGTTATATTTTTATGCATCAGTGTTGTCATCATTCTTTTAAGCACAGCAGAAATACAACATCTGTCCAGAGATCAAATAAAAACGTAAGCTCTATACCAAAATTAAGCACAACTTGCCCCGGCTAAAACTTTATGAGAAATTCAATTATGGTCTTTCTTTTTGTATTAGGGTGTTTACAATTATTGTATTGTGGGGTTTGCGTTCGTGTTGGCCATTCATCAAAGGCAAATTCAGAGTGTTATTTTATTTTATTATACATATAACTTGAAGATTAAAAATTATAGAAAGTAAAAAATAAGGAGACAAATAGTAATATATGGTTCAGATCTGGTAGCAGGAATATAAATAGATCCTCATTTATTCCTGGAAAACATCAGAGGTGCCTGCTACATAACAATATAACAAAACTGCATTTAAAATGTCTGAGCATATATTTTCTTCTATTTTCTTATGTGTTTTTATACGTTAGTATGTAATAAAAACGGTGATATTATTCTTTTTTATTATTTTAATAAATATGTAATTTTACCTGAATTTTGTTTTTGTTTTGTTTCAAATTATTATTATGATTTTAATGTTGATTTTATTATTCCGAATGTTTAATAATTACTGAAACACAACCATGAGAAACAAATATAATCACATTTTTATCCGGTTTTCGGCTTGGAAAACAGTGTAGTATCCGTTTGGTAATCCTCCCATATATTACCTCCTCCCATCGGTGGGATAAGAGGTTTATTTGTACTCTGATACTATACATGTATTTTTTGTTCCCATTTTGAATATCCCGTTTTCGGCAGCTTGATTTTTCCCACGTACAAACCGTACGCTTATGTTGGTTGCATGTTTTGATAATTTTATCCAATGATCAAATGATCTTTCTCAGACTTGAGTTGAATACATAATAGTGTAGCACAGTAATTCGCAAACAGAAAGCGTGAGGGGGCTGTGATATCAAAGACTCGGCTCACAAGGCTGAAACGAAGGACAAAGTAAAACAAAGAAAGAAACAAAGACAAAGAGATATGGTTGTGGCTTCAATCAGTACCGACTGTTTAAGTGAAACGTAATCACATCGGCTTCGTTTATTTATATCTTGTTATATCAAGGGGCACTCTTGCAGCTTGATGTAAGTGAGATAACTCTAAATGCTAGACATCACACTCCTCCTCTTAAATTTCGATTTCCATTCCATGTGTGTGTATGAATGTGTTGTAAGAAAGCGCAAAGCATAGTCTATCTTGCTCACTTACTTTTTTATGAAATGTATTCGTGTAACAGAATTAAGGAAGGGCTTGGAAGTCTATTGGAGAAAGGAGTTGACTCTGATTTCAAAGTTAATTTCGCCGAATTAAATTAAATTAATTCGACGGGTTGCCTCAGTCAAGGAAAATCGAAAGTTTTAGGCAAAATACAATAGTCTTCGGTGTGTTTGAGTGTAGTGCACTTGTGAAATTATAAACTATTTTTCTTGTCAATTTATTTACATATTTATTCATCTAATAAAGTCTTCAGACTTATCTGGGGGGACTTTTGTCCGCAATGGATAGCGTCTTACTAGTCTCTCCATTCACCTCACCCCACAAGGGTGTAACTTTTCTGTGACAGAATCCTGACTAAGTGACAAAGTCCTTGAATTCCTTTCCCTGAAAGGGGGGACCAATGTCAGACTTGATATTAGTGTAGCTTTATCTGGCCAAGATTGTGTCGAGGCGAGGAATAGCCACACTTGCTGACAGCGAGGGGAGTACTTCTACCTCCAGTAACCTGCTGTAGTCATCGATGGCGACTACCATGTAGTCCCCAGATGGGAAAAGACCAGGAAAGTCCAGGGAGATTTCAGCCCATGGGGCAGTGGGTAGTGGTGTGGTGTGTATGGGTTCACAGGGATGCAGTTGCGAAATGTCTCTTACACTAGTTTGTCGATTCCAGGGAACCAGACCTTTCCCCTCACTAGGGGCTTTGTCTTGACAATACCCTGGTGTGCGCGGTGGGCTATGTCGATGGTTCTCATCTGTAGGGTAGAAGGGATCACCAGGAGGGGGCCTCGACGGATAAGACCATCATGTGTGGATAGTTCGTCATTGAAACGTGTGAGACTGGATATCTGCGGGCCATTCCACTTTCCGTCTGAAAGTGCAACCATTACTTTCTGCAAAAGGAGGTATTCTCCTGTGGCTAGATTCACCTCTTCAAGGGTGATGGGTTTTGGTATGGCATGTTGAGTCGCATATATTATATATGTCTCAGCCGCATTGTCTCTCTTGGGTTTGTGATGATGTCCGCTGAGATAGTCGGCGGGGTTTGAGTCATCCTTTCCAGGCTGGTAAACCAAGCTATATTCATTTGGCATGAGGCGCAGACGCCAGCGTTCAATTCTGGACGTAGCTGGCTTGAGGCTTTAGACAATTCCGAGGAGTAGTCGGAGGTTGGTGGTCAGTGGTGCTGCTGAACCTCAACCCATACAAATAGAGGTGAAAATGTTCGGTAACGTAACGGTAACATTCATCTCTCAGTCTCTGAGTATCGCTGTTCTACATCTGTGAGGGCACGGCTGACACAACATATCAACTTCCCATTTTGTGTGAGCATTGCCATAAGTCTAATAAGGCTTGCGTCTACAAGGATATTTGTTTCCTTGTTCTTGTCAAAGTAGACCATGACTCCAGTTCCAGTCAGGGCTTCCTTCAACTGGCTACCTGCTTTTTCTTCTGTCTTCGATCACATTCATTCTGTGTCTTTTCTCGTAAGTTGTCGGAGTGGTTCAGTGACAGTGGCGTAATGTGGGATGAACTTGGCCACGTATTAGACCATGCCCAGGAATGAGCGGACTTCCCCAACGTTGGTGAGCGAGTTGAAGTTTGCAATTGCTGCAATTTTCTCTGGGTCTGATGTTACCCCATTCTCACTGAAGGTGTGTCCGAAGAAAGTGGGTTATCTCACTGAGAAAATTACTTTTCCTTTTTAGCCTGCCCCTAAAACTTTTCCCTGTTAAGCTTGGACCTCAAACTGGTATCATGTAAGACTTGGTCACGTCCATATACAATGATGTCGTTAGAGACGTTTTTGACCGCTGGAATGCCTCACAAAAGATCCGCAATGGCCTTTTGAAATATCTCTGAGGCAGCATTTATTCCAAAAAGTAATCGTTTATATCGGAATAGTCCAGCATGTGTGGTGAATGCATTGATATATCTGCTGGACTCCCCCAGTTCTAAGTAGTGGTTTGCACTCGACAGGTCCACTTTACTAAGCACTGTTGAGTGGTTTAAATACGTAACCAAGTCGTCCATGGTCGGCATGGGATGTTTGACACATTGGATGGCTTCGTTTATTTTTCTTATGTCTATGCAGATTCGTACACCACTCGTTTTTTTTACTATCACCACTGAACTTAAACAGTGGGTAGGCCCAGTAACATCCTCAATGACGTCAATTTCCTTGAGGCGTTTTAATTTCGACTCGACGTCCTTCGAAAGAGTATCCTACAGTGTCGCTGGGTCACTGGTGGGACAGAAGGTTCGATGTGTTGGTTAATTGTAGGTCTGGAAATCTTTTCCATTTTTCTGTCGAATAGTGAGGGGAATTCGTCAGGGAGAGACGCTGTCACACAAAACGTGAAATTAAAAGTTATCACACCCAGTGCCTCGACAGAGTGCGCACTGAGTATATTTTCAGTTCGTATCTGAACAAAAGGTCTTCATTTGAATTTAATTTGTCATTAATATATGCAACAAGCGGAAGGGAACCAAGAACAAAACCCTGTGGTACACCAATATTTACCATAAAGAAGTTTATAGTAATTATTAGAAGAATAGTTTTAGTTTATAACAAAGAATTTTACAGTTTGTGAGAAGAACTTTGCATGTAGTAGTTATGAACGTAGTTTGCGAGAACTTTGCATGTAGTAGTTATGAACGTAGTTTGCGAGAACTTTGCATGTAGTAGTTATGAACAAGTTATTATGGTGTTTGTCGATAACTTTGCATGTAGTAGTTATGAACGAACAATTATGTAATTTGCGTGAAAAACTTTGCATGTAGTAGTTATTAACGAATTATTATGAAGTTTGTCGAGAACTTTGCATGTAGTAGTTATGAACGAACAATTATGTAATTTGCGTGAAAAACTTTGCATGTAGTAGTTATTAACGAATTATTATAAAGTTTGTCGATAACTTTGTATGTAGTAGTTATGAACGAACAATTACGTAGTTTGCGAGAACTTTGCATGTAGTAGTTATGAACGAAAAATGATGTAGTTTGTAAGAAAAACTTTGCATTCAATTGTTATGCGAAAAACAGTATTTCGGGAAGTAGTGAATTATTTTTTACATAAAAAGAGCGAGAAGTAGCACAAAACAGCAAAACGAACACTTGGTGACAGTTTTGTTTTAACCCCAAAGAAATTCATACACAACACATATCGAACGTAGTAGTTGTAGTTTTGAGAAGAAATTCGCATTTAGTTGTTTATTGCAGTGTCTGCTGCTGATAACATTCAGTTGAGGATAACCTCAAGACTGGCTGCTTTGGAGGGTGTTTTCAGCAATTTGCTTGTTGGAAGATTGACCTGCTAAGTTGCTTGATGGTAGAGCTTGCCAAGTTGAATGTGTCTCAGTCGAATTGGCATGGCTTAACATCTCTCTAAGTAAAAATTAACCTTAAAATGGTTGGAGATAAAAAGTGGTTGATTCGCTTGGGTGTTGTTCCAACCCATTGACTAGTATGGTAGGTGGAGAGAGATAGAGAGGTCAATACTGTTTAATCATATCTTATCCAGATATTACTAAAACCTCAAGTTCACATGTGGGTGTTTCTAAGCGAACTAATGATTTCTTCCCTCTCACTCACTCCCATTTGGGCTATGTGACGTCGACTACTAGACAGCGCCAGTGTATACACTGTTAACCGAACACTCTAGTACACAAGATAGTATGCTTATTCTTTCACTAACAAAACCTGTACACTGGCGAAGTATACACATGCTGCTCAACGAACGCACATGTACATAAGTGTGTGTGCGTGTGTATACATGCCTGTGTATGTGTATATATGTGACATGGTCTCTGACCTTGGATGTCTGGTGTCTGTTTTCAAACCTTTCCTTTTCTTTTGTCCCTCCCTACGCAAATATATTTCGTTAGTCGCCAGACAGCGGACGTTGCTTTCCAAGTGGCAGGGGCGGGTTTGGGGGTTGGTGATTCTTCACACGCTGACCTGATTTCTTGAGAGACATTGAATACCCTCCCTGCCCATTTACAATTTCCTAATTTCTCTTTATATATATCGCTTGTTCTTCCCTCTCCGTCATAAATCATGTAATTCTCTCCTATAAAATTATAGATTAAATATGCTTCAAATTTCCCCCTCTCTCTAAATATGTATTAGATATGTTCTCTCTCTCACTCTCTTTCTCTCTCTCTCTCTCTCTCTCTCTCTCTCTCTCTCTCTCTACTTATATTTGAATTGTCGAGTGTGAATTTCTCTTTTCTCATTTTCAAAAATGTAATCATCTCACTTGGATGCTTGACAATACCACAAGGTTGAAATAAATTATTGCATCGATGTTTATGTGATTTCGTGTTACTATATTTTATTTTATTCTTGCTCTATTTAATGCATTGAGCTCTCATACCCGGATTTTCTCCTGGAATTTTTTTCACTATAACACACACACACACACATACACACACACACACATATATATATATATATATATATATATATATATATATATATATATATATATATATATATATATAAAGTGGGCGGACGAAAGAGAGAAAGTGTTGGAGACATGTTTCTATTCAACAATTTAAAATATAAAATTCGATAAGCAAATTGAAAATCAAACATCTTAAACAATTAATATTTACTGTTATCGACTAGTTCTCCAAAATTCGGTCAACCTATAAAATTAACACGGTCAGTTTCAGTTTTTCCCCAATTTGTCACGTCAAACTTATTTTTTTATTCTATTGCCTCAGAGAAAAGGGACTCATCTTGTGGCGACACTTTGACATCATAAACGGCTGTTAGACACTTAATTCGACTTTGGCGACTACTTTTTATATATACTTCTTAAACTATAAATTCTATTTTTTTAAAACGTAATCCTTAACTTTTAGAATCAAAGGATCGAGCACAGCTGCTTTGAATTATCATTTCAAGAAGAGCCATTATAATGTAGAGAAATGTTTGTTTATTTCTTGGGTTAGTTACTTTTCACTGGCGACTCTGGCCCACAGGCACCGCCAGTACTAAATATTAACTATAACAAGTAAGGAAAAAAGAGTAAGTTTTAAATGAGTTTAAATATTTGAATAAGTAGTATATAGACATCGTGTTTAGGCCGTCATTTGCAAAAGTCTGTATTTATAAATAAAGGGAGCGATATCATTGGCTAATTGTATCTGTTGCTTTTCTAATGCAAGTAAACGGTGAATCTCCCGTAGTTTAGTCTATGAAATGAACTATCGGTTCGGATGAAGAAGGTTAGAATATGGAGATTGGTCTCACAACTTGCAGAACCCAAACCACATGACCACATGAAAATAGCAAAAAAAAGAAACATAAGAATTTCGTTAAATAAACAAATGGCTAGTTTATTGTGTTATAACAATATACATTGCGTTTAATAACTCAAGCTTGACCAACTGCTGTTATCATTCTATGGCTGCGATGTTGAGTGTAGTCTGAGTTAATCAATATAATGACTAAACAAATAGAGTCACTCGACAGCCGAACGTAGTCGGAGAAACAAGAACAGAGCAGCTGATCAAGGCAGCAACTTGACAAAGAATAGTTAGTTAACAGCAGGAATATCAGCAGGAGTAGACTGAATCAAGAGTGAGCTGCAGTCAGTTGCAGCTGGAAGGAAAAAGTTAGGACAAGCGTCGTATTGCCAGAAAAAAATAAATTGAGTCATAAGTTAATATGGGCTCGGGGCGGGAAAACAGATCAAACCTATATCTGAGTATTGATGGCTGGAAGGCAAGGAGCAGGAACGGATACTACACTTCGATGTCGGGTAGTTCGGCTTGAAGCCCCTGTTTGTTCCTGACTTTTTTTTTTACTGATTGGTCATCACTCGAGGACATAGGTTCAGTTGAATGATGATCGCCACCACGGGAGGATCGGAAACAATGGGTGGAATGAGCAGAATATTACTGAAGAGGAATTGATTATCCAAGTATTTTTTTACATTAGACTTGAAGATGAACATGCCGTAGTTGGTTGAAAAGCAGACGTGGTATCTTGTTCGACACAGAGGATGTTCTATAAAAGAAACTTTGTGCATGGAAGTTCTATTTGTTTTTTGTGTAAAGAGGTATAAAAATAAAACCTCTTGGTTGTGTTTGTAGCTAAACAAGTTATTGTCGTGAATGTTTTACACGGGGTACAAGAGATTAGCGCCCTGCCGAACACCTGCCATGAACATAACGATACAGTAGAGAGAGGCTAACAACATCTCTTTAGTATGAAAGAGATTTTAGGGACGAGAAGAGATCATTCCTTACTAGGATCCGAGCGACACTTCCCCAGATATTCCATCTTAGGACATATCTGGCTCTTATACAGGTAGAGAATTGCGTCAGGAGTGAGTTACTACTTTTTGGAGCCGTAGAATGATCCAACCATTTTTCAGCAACCTTAGCAACAGATTTAATGTAAGTCTTCCATTTCAAGTCTGGGATGAAAGTCAGCCCTAGAACTTATTAAAGAAGGGTACTTCCTCGAGAGGGTGCCATTCATTTCGACTGGGGGGAAGTGAGGATTCGGGCGTTGTTAGTGAAGAGAGAAGCTTGGTTTTAGAAACATAGAATGTAACAAGCAACCTATTCTCCCATTGAACCACGTGCTCAAAGTCAGAAGATAGAAAGTAAAGAAGAGAGATATTCAGAAAGATTTTGATCATCGAAAAGGGCTGCAGTAAACTCTGTCGTCGTCATAGATGTCAAAAAATTATCGTAGAATGTAATTTGGACGATCATTTATGAAGATCAGAAAGACGGTTGGCTCCAGAATGGATCCTTGAGGTACACCGGCATTGATGTTATGTACTTCGGACTTTTAACTATCAAAAACTACTTTTATAGATCTATCAGAGAACGGATTTCATGGTTGAGAGGACATTTCCAGACATTCCATAGCTAACAAGCTTGTAGAGCAAACCTTTGTGTCAAATCCTATCGAAGGTCTTTGATATATCAAGAGTTCATACCCTAGAAACTCATCTCTCGTCGATAGATTCACTGATCCTCTGTTATATCATAATCAGAACGTCAGCTGTGGAGGCCCCTTAGATGGCGGAGAGCTTTCTACTCAAATAGCTTCTTTCCTCGTGCTGCTGGTCTCTGGAACTCCCTCTCTGTCCCCTGTTTCCCCGACAGTACTGACATGCAGAAATTTAAAACTAATGTAAACAGACATCTCGCTGCGCAGATCCCAGTTTAGGTTGACCCCCTTCCTCCAAAAAACCTTCTCCCTTTTTTTTCTCAGTAGCCCCTTACGTGTACAGTGGCGGCCTGCCTTGTTTGGGGTGAACTATGTTTAAAAAGAACAGAAAAAGGTACCCGATCTCCGGTATTTTTAAAATACTGAGCAGACCAACGGAGTGTTCCAAGATGATTGAAAGTTTTTTTCTTGCAGCAACAATTAAACAGCTTTGTAGTGGCAGGAGCTATTGTAGTAATATGACTAGAATGTTGTGAAGACCAGTTGCATTGTTAGCATCGATGTTCGTGATGTTTTGTTACATCAGAGACAGTTATTTCGATGTCGCTCAGAGTTTTTTCTGTCATGGCGGGGATTCTGGAGTAGGTAGCCTTATTGCAAAAGGTGGAATTTGCTGCAAAGTTATTTACGAAAAATTTGTCTTCATAAGATTCTAAGGAGATGACTTTTGGTCCATTAATGATAGATATAGGCTTTTTATTTATTCAAGAGCTTGTTTGTTATTATCTAAATCTAGCGGAGGCCAAGACTCTGATTAGCCACTCTAAGTCTAACGGATTGAGCATAAGACGTTTCTCTGTAACCGCTTTTCAGTTGTTTAGGCTAATCTTAACGGAGGCTTTTATTTCACAGCATATATTTCGTTGAAAGCAATTGAAAGTGGTTTCTGTGGGCCATAGCGACGGCACATTCAGAGGTATAGCATGGTTGACTGTTCGGTCTGTGTGTGAATGTTTTTGAAGGTATAAGACTCAAAATACCAACATTAAACAACTCAGATATATCAGATGCGATGCAGGACACACTTTTCTTGAAAATTAATCTGAGGGATTTCAGATATAAAGGATCTTCAGCTGTCTCAATCGACTCTTGAAGCTTGATGAACTCTGCGAAAGAAAACGGCATCAGAGGCCTTGCTAAACTTTATTTTGGTCTTAATTGAAAATAAACTGAGTGGTCGTAGGATCCCAGAGGAGACAGGACAGTAGTTGTGCACTTTTCAAGGAAAGTCGTCAGAAAAATATCATGATGGTTTGCGAAATGTCTATCAGCATCTGGTTGGCCTGTCAACAATTTTAATAAGCTCATATGCAAGAGAGATAGTGTAAAAAAAACCTCCCCTTATCATTAGGCTTGTTTGAGTCGACTAGCCACTCAATATTGTGAATATTAAAGTCACCACAGACATGAATCCTTGCGACAGACAGGATTTTGTCAGAGATTTTCCGTCAGTGAGGAGACGATAGATGGCAAAGATGAAAGCGGTGCTGCGAGCCAGTGCAACACGGAAACACATATAGGGCAAATTAGGGTCTTCGTAAGAAGTGTCTTTACCACATGGAAAACCGTCTCTGATAAGGGCACAGATTCCATGCCCATAGTAATCTAGGGGGTCGGATTATGGGGTCATGTTTGAGTAAGTAATCTATAGAAACTGAAGGACCCATGCTAGTTTCGCACAGAAATACCAGATCTGGTTTGGTCTCCAGTAAATAGATTTCAACCTCTGAAATGTTGGAATGCGGACATCTAATATTGGAAAAGGATATGTTGGAATTCTGTGTTTACACCTATGTTTTTGTGACTTATCATGTTTGGGTTCGTGTATTAGCGGAAGAGGTCAGTAGAAAAGTTAAGAAAATTATCTTTGTACACCATTATAGAAAGAAACCCCGTAGCAGTTCCTACTATGATGGCATCGAGAGGCCCCACCAGAAACTATTGCATGGTACAGACTCCAGTCACTCTTAACTCTCAATGACAATTGTTCTTAGCCAAAGTTGTTGAGTGCATCGAGAGTTCATTAGTTAAGTTATCCGCTGGCTGACGCTTGTGAAGTTGGCAGAATACAACGAGTGACTTATGTTTCTTCTTTCTCTCCCTTTCTATTTGTTCATGCAGTCTTTCTCTCTTTCTATTTTTGTCGTCATAAGAGAGAAACACAGCAGTCAATAAGATTTCGACACCCAAACGTGTCTGGCCACCAACACAAGTTTTATGTTTTCCTAAATTAAAAATAAATTCTATTTTTTTATATAAAATTCTCTGTTCACTTTTTTTTACCAAGTTTTAAATTCTCAGCGACGATGGTCCCGTTCCCGAAGTTCAGATAATTAATTATCTGGGGAGAATTAATGGCGCAGAACACCGGCCGTGTATTACCCGTTCTGACAGGCAAAAGGCCACAACGTTTGAGGATCTAAATAACAACGTGGGCTCAAACAAGAATAAACAATGTCTAATCGCTGCTCGAAACTGGGGTCTGATTAATGCCAATTTAAGTGATATTCATTGCCCCACAGGAGCCAGTGGAGCCGTACCCAAGATGATGAGATTCTTCTTCTCATATATATATCTTTATGGAGCAAACACACTAAGATACACTCAACGGGCTACGATACTATCACATTCAAGTTATCTCCAGATACCGCTAACACGAAAAAAACTTACCGGTCTTGTTTGTTACAACGGAAGTAGCGGTTGTGAACGCCCACAACAAATGTTTTAGTAAAACATGGAGAATATATTTATAACACATATATAGAATATAGTTATACTAGTTTTCTTATATATTTACACAAGTAGTATAAGCTCCCTATGGTTCGTCTTATTATTTTTTACTCAGGAAAAGTTTTCACATGAGTCATTACTAATAATCACTCAGTGGAAAAAACAGGTGGTGTTCCTTGGAATCTGAATGACAACAAATTTGACCAGATTTCAGCACTCTTCGCTTCTATTGATGACTGTCGCACATCGCTTTACATTGTTGCCATGGACGTTTACTGTTACGCTCTCGTTGATACCGGGCATTGGCTTTCTCTGGAAGTTGAGTGAGAATAAGCCGACTCAGAATTTGAGTACTCGCGATGCCCCTCCAACGGAGTTCTGGATTGTGCTCTCTCCCTTCTCAGTCTTTCCATCCTCCTGGACTTTTCACAACCATTTTGTGTGGTATTAACTGATGTTGCTGTTTTTGTGGTGCGGGGTAAAGGGTGTGAAATTATTGTTAATATTCCTCACTATAAGTTTTCACGCCAATCGTTATCAGTGATCTGGTGAAACCCATTGATTTTCTGGAGAGTCTGACAGACAGTAAGTCTGTCATTTGCAGTAATCTCTGCTTGACTACTACTACTACTACTACTACTACTACTACTACTACTACCAACACCAGCGTGGGTGTTAAAACTAAGATAACATTGACTGATGTCTAATCAGAAACTCTAAACTTCAGTTACAACTGGTAAACAAAAGGAAAGAAAATATTGAAGAATCTTTAAATAACTTCCGGTTAAAATCGGCTTTATTCAGTCTACTTCTTAACTGAGGAAGAAAATCCGAGATAAAAAAAAAATCTGTTAAAAGAATCTATTTTTACATCAGGTAATTTTATCATCGTGACTGGTTTATTTTTAATAGTTCATTTATAGAATTATTTTCCCTTTTCTAATATTCTGCACGTCAAGCCATTCCGGAAATCAAAGTTAATTTTGTTTTCTGCCATTCCTAAAGATTTGTAAAATCCGACCGGAATTCCCGAATTGTGGCAAAAATGAATACATTTGAAAAATGTTTGCCTATAAAAGGCGACGTCGAAAAGAAATGGTCAGAATCTTTCAAAACGCTTCATCCGAACGCAGTCGATCTCGTCTCCGTACATAGAATTAAAAGACGAACAAAGTTACAAGAAAACAGTTTCAAAACGTTGAATACAAAAAGACTAATAACCGTTCGAGATTTTTTCAATCAGAAATATTTGAACCTTTTTTAAAACAAAAACAAATTAAGACCTTTTAATTATAAGAAAATATGGACTGTGTTCTAATCATCAAGACCTGCTTTCTGGTAAGTATTTTTCCTTCTTTTTTTTACAGTTATTAAGTACCCAGGTTATATAAACTCGACGTACATGTGACTCGTCACAACAGCTCTCACTATTTATTCTACGTATAATCAGTCTCTTTACCGCTATATTTATATTATGGATCGTATAGAAGAAAATAGACTTATTATTTTGCCATCTAATTTACATACGTGTTTCTGGTGTGTACATACATTATGGTAATTATACGGCAAGGCTAAAAGGGAGAGTCACTCTTTATTTGAATTCTCATGGAGATATTACGAAATATTAAAAAATGGTTGAATCAACATAGAAGGCGAGAGAAATGCGTGACTAGTTCAGTTAATTACAAATTACGGCTAATTAGAGCAATAATAACAGTTTTTCTCAAATATAACTCAATGCCAGAATTAATGTATATTGTGGCATGTAGTTTGTGTTATTAAAGTATATAGGAAAAAGCTTTAGAGAAACAAACGTCGATTAACTGTCATTTAGTATAGTAATAGATATAAGTATTTCTTTATTAGCGTTTTTTTCCACATTTATAGCATGACAATCTTTGATATATCTTTAATTAGAAGCCAGCTATACTGGATTGTGAACCACACTTAATTCGTCCTCTCACTGTTGGGATTCTGCCATTATCTAGCGTCTGTGTTCTTCAATTCATTGGACCTTTTAGAGTTCAACACTATAATTTTACCTATTTGTTATAAAATAAATAGATTATTTCGAAATAAGATCAAATTACGGAAAGTGACAAACAATTTTTTGTGGCTAGAAATAAAGATGGCCGCATGTACGAATGGGATGGGTCAATTCATAACTGCGTGCATGGAATTATTTGACATCAATTTCTACCACATGTATTATTCTGATGATTCTCATTTAAGGCAATTCCTTGTTGTACACTTTTTTTTACATGAAACGGTCGTAAAAGTAAATTTCATGTGATCTACATAACGTTCTCAGTCTATATATACACTGTTATATATATATATATATATATATATATATATATATATATATATATATATATATATATATATATTCTACATTATTTCTTAGATAGTTTTGGATTTGCTCTATCAATGTTCTTTGATTAATTTGATATGACTTAAAGGCGCCAGGATGGCGAGTAATTGTCTACTTTAATTGTATATATATATATATATATATATATATATATATATATATATATATATATTTATATATATATATATATATATAGGTTGGGGCAGAAAGGGCGGACGTTTTTTTTTAAATCACAAAATCGTTAAGTTTTTATTTTAAAAAATGTATTAACAGATTTGGGTTCATGAAGTCTTAACATTTTGTAGCTACTCGGTGTATCCGGAAATTGATTTTAGTGTAAACTTCTGTTAGTTGCACATTTTAAAGTTATCCTGGAAACGCAATGAAACTTATTTTTAATGTTTTATGATTTCAACAATACTAAAAAATATTTATGTGAGATAAATTCTTGCAGGTTAAAATGTTTATTATCTCCCTGACATTATGTGAGTCATTATCTAAAATATTCATCATAGTAAAAATCTTTTTACGTGGCATAATTTGCTTTTGAAACAAACTGAAGCCGAAGTAATTTTTGTATTGTAAATAATATGCTTGAATGAATAAGAAGACAACATAGCTAGGTATAATAAAATATCAGTGTGTTAGATGCGATACTATTTAAGTCTAAAGTTCAGAATCCAACAGACATAATTTTATAGATTAAAAATATAATATACATGTATACAACGTATATATTTACATAGTATAGATTTATTATTTTTTTTCCTTTATTTCACTTGCAGGTGTTTTGTTTATGTATGTTGACCATCTGTTTGGCTCTCCCTTACTCTGACAGACGAAATAACCGGACCACTCTTGTCTTGTCTGATGTCCACAAAAGGTCGACTTCATCGTGCCAGGCGTTTTATCTTTTGGGTAACAACAGATTCCAAATAAACACCAAATGTCACATCAACAAAACAAGTAGCCGATCCGCCGATTTGTCGCTCTGCCCATGGGTGGAAGATATTGACATTGATACCGAACGCATCCCCCAGGAAATCCCGTTCGTCAAATGTCGTTGTGTGAAATGTGCTGGTGATCTTCATAATTACGTCACCTTTTGTAAACCCGTCTACAAAAATATGGCCGTCTGGAAGAAGACAAAGAAGATAAACGGGAGACAATCCAACCAGTTTGAACAAGTATGGATTAACGTACCGATTGCCTGCGCCTGTTCGTTTGGAGATTTTTTACACTCTGCATAAAAATCAAAGACATTCCTGGCAGGACTATTTTTGTACGATATTCTTCCGCTAATATTGCATAACAACTACGATGAAAAATTGTTTAAAATAAATATAGGAAAATTACAAGAAGAAAACTACAAAGGAACTTTGAACAATGTTACAAATTAAAACACACACACACACACACACACACACACATATATATATATATATATATATAAATATATATATATATATATATATATATATATATATATATATATATATATATATATATATAAATATATATTTATATATATATATATATATTAGTTGTACCTACACGGCGATGCTCGGGAGTTTTTGTTTTACTTTGACATTTGTTTCGTACTTTTTAAAAGTATGCTTTGTTTTATTTGGTTCGCTTTTATCAAAATATTTTTTAAACCAAGTATTGATACGCTATCAAACAGCTATTTGTGTCTGACTTTGAAAAATCCACAGGATAACTCTATATGCTAGAAGAAATTTTATATATATATATATATATATATATATATATATATATATATATATATATATATACACATATCAAACAGCTATCTGACTTAGAAAAATCTACAGAATAACTCTATATTCTAGAAGAAATTATATATATATATATATATATATATATATATATATATATATATATATATATATATATATGTATATAATTATATATCTATTAGTAAGCTATGGAAATATATTTATAGCAATTAAGCTACACAGAGGCTCCCGATTTTCATCCTCAGGGGGGATCTCTAGGCATTTTAGCCTGAAGATTCCCTCGGGGATGAAACGCGGGAGCCTCTGTGTAGCTTAATTTCCATAAATATATTTTTATAGCTTACTACCTAGCTCTACTTACGTATCGAGAACTGTTGAAGTAAATACTGAAAATTGATACATAACAAATTATATCTCCTTACAAAATTTTATGGTGATACATGAAATACTAATATATATATATATATATATATATATATATATATATATATATATATATATATGTATATATGTATTTATATGTATATATATATATATATAATGGTTTTAAAGATTTTTACTTATAGTGGTATAATTTAGTTACACATTTGCAGAGCATGTTTCGATCACAGGTATAGAAAGCTAGACCTTATCGAGCTAAAACATCTTTTCCTTATGCTTTCATTTTGTGGAACCGTTGCAAAAAATGAAAACGTAACGAATAGACGTTTAGGCTTGAAAAGGTATGGCTTTCTATAGCTGTCACCGAAACATATTTTGCAAATGAGTAGCCTAAAAATATTTGTATAAAGAATTTGTTTACACCTCTATTTCTTATGGAGCAGTCTTATACTCTTATATAAACACAGAAAGGATTCACTGGATTTTTACCCTCTGGATGCAAACTTTAATATATATACAAGAGACATGTGTCTGCCGATTCACAAACTACTTTTAAGCTAAAAACTAAACATTTGACAGGAATTACACCATTTCCATGCAGATTGTAATAAGGTTTCATATTTATCTTTTCTTATGAAGGTCACATATCATATTTATTTATTGTGAAAATTCCATAACAAATATTTATTATTCCTCTCGATTCTTCCAATTCATAACCATATGTCATCATTATATCATTCCATCAGTTGATTCTATCGCTTAAGTATTAATGATATAAGTAAACTGCATTTAAAATGTCAGAGCAAAAACTGATTTCATTGTATGTTATTTACAATAGCATTCTATATTTTTATATATCAACATAGTATGCATAATTGGCTTAATTTACAACTATAACACATGATTATGAGAATATTTATTATTTGCATTGGTTATTACAATGTAGAACAATATCATATCATTATATACCACTACATTAGATGATACCATCGTTTTGATATCTCTACATTATGTGTGGTTGCTCTGTCTACCTTTCTGTCTCTCTATATTGAATATTCAGGCCGGGTGTACCGCAAAAGTCATCTGGCAGGAATAAACGTGCTTTACACAAAAACGCACCTGGCCGGAAAAAAACAACATCACTGATTGTTGAAGATAAAATAATTGTTGATTGAGTCGAAGCTACCTGGCCGGTGGATTGTTTGAAATAAAATAATTGTTGATTGAAACCACCTGCAAATGTTAGCTACATATGGAAATACCCCGTCGCTAAATAAACGTGGCTACACTGACAGCGAAGGCGAAATCCTATAATGGGTGTATGCAGATGGATGCGTGTGTGTCACAAATTGTTATATAATGTCAATCCGAAATTGAGATCGTCAGTCGACTGTAAATTATGCCCTAGAAAGTCACCCGTCAAATTTTTGTACGTGCGTCGACCTTCCTCACTAACCCGCTCTCTTTCACCGCCACCGATCAAAAACATATATTGTTATATTTTTATGCATCAGTGTTGTCATCATTCTTTTAAGCACAGCAGAAATACAACATCTGTCCAGAGATCAAATAAAAACGTAAGCTCTATACCAAAATTAAGCACAACTTGCCCCGGCTAAAACTTTATGAGAAATTCAATTATGGTCTTTCTTTTTGTATTAGGGGGTTTACAATTTTTGTATTGTGGGGTTTGCGTTCGTGTTGGACATTCATCAAAGGCAAATTCAGAGTCTTATTTTATTTTATTATACATATAACTTGAAAATTAAAAATTATAGAAAGTAAAAAAATAGGGAGACAAATAGTAATATATGGTTCAGATCTGGTAGCAGGAATATAAATAGATCCTCATTTATTCCTGGAAAACATCAGAGGTGCCTGCTACTCAACAATATAACAAAACTGCATTTAAAATGTCTGAGCATATATTTTCTTCTATTTTCTTATGTGTTTTTATACGTTAGTATGTTATAAAAACGGTGATATTATTCTTTTTTATTATTTTAATAAATATGTAATCTTACCTAAATTTTGTTTTTGTTTCAAATTATTCTTATTATTTGAATGTTGATTTTATTATTCCGAATGTTTGATAATTACTGAAAAACAACCATGAGAGACAAATATAATCACATTTTTATCCGGTCTTCGGTTTGGAAAAAAGTGTAGTATCTGTTCGGTAATCCTCCCATATATTACCTCCTCCCATCGGTGGGATAAGAGGTTTATTTGTACTCTGGTACTATACATGTATTTTTTGTTCCCATTTAGAATATCCCGTTTTCGGCAGCTTGATTTTTCCCACGTTAAAAACCGGACGCTTATGTTGGTTGCATGTTTTGATAATTTTATCCAATGATCAAATGATCTTTCTCAGACTGGAGTTGAATACATAATAGTGTAGCACAGTAATTCGCAAACAGAAAGAGTGAGGGGACTGTGATATCAAAGACTCGGCTCACGAGGCTGAAACGAATGGCAAAGTAAAACAAAGAAAGAAACAAAGACAAAGAGATATGGTTGTGGCTTCAATCAGTACCGACTGTTTAAGTGAAACGTAATCACATCGGCTTCGTTTATTTATATCTTGTTATATCAAGGGGAGGCCACTCTTGCAGCTTGATGTAAGTGAGATAACTGTAAATGCTAGACATTACACTCCTCCTCTCCTCCATTAAATTTTGATTTCCAGTCCATGTGTGTGTATGAATGTGTTGTAAGGAAGCGTAAAGCTCACTTACCTCTTTATGAAATGTATTCGTGTAACAGAATGAAGGAGGGGCTTGGAAGTCTATTGGAGAAAAGAGTTCACTCTGACTTCAAAGTTAATTTCGCCGAATTAAATTAAATTAATTTGACCGGTTGCCCCAGTCAAGGAAAATCGAAAGTTTTAGACAAAATACAATAGTCCTCGGTGTGTTTGAGTGTAGTGCACTTGTGAAATTATAAACTATTTTTCTTGTCAATTTATTTACATATTTATTCATCTAAAAGAGTATTCAGACTTATCTGGGGGGGGGGGGGACTTTTGTCCGCAATGGATTGCGTCTTACTAGTCTCTCCATTCACCTCACCCCACAAAGGTGTAACTTTTCTGTGACAGAATCCTGACTGGGTGACAAAGTCCTTGAATTCCTTTCCCTGAAAGGGGGGACCAATGTCAGACTTGATATTAGTGTAGCTTTATCTGGTAAAGATTGTGTCGAGGCGAGGAATAGCCACACTTGCTGACAGCGAGGGGAGTACTTCTACCTCCAGTAACCTGCTGTAGTCATCGATGGCGACTACCACGTAGTCCCCAGATGGGAAAAGACCAGGAAAGTCCAGGGAGATTTCAACCCATGGGGCAGTGGGTAGTGGTGTGGTGTGTATGGGTTCACGGTGTGATGATGTCGGGTTGGAAACCTGGCAGGGATGCAGTTGGGAAATGTCTTTTACACTAGTTTGTCGATTCCAGGGAACCAGACCTTTCCCCTCACTAGGGGCTTTGTCTTGACAATACCCTGGTGTGCGCGGTAGGCTATGTCGATGGTTCTCATCTGTAGGGTAGAAGAGATCACCAGAAGGGGGCCTCGACGGATAAGACCATCATGTGTTGATAGTTCGTCCTTGAAACGTGTGAGACTGGATATCTGCGGGCCATTCCACTTTCCGTCTGAAAGTGCAGCCATTACTTTCTGCAACAGGAGGTATTCTCCTGTGGCTAGATTCACCTCTTCAAGGGTGATGGGGTTTGGTATGGCATGTTGAGTCGCATATATTATATATGTCTCAGCCGCATTGTCTCTCTTGGGTTTGTGATGATGTCCGCTGAGATAGTCGGCGGGGTTTGAGTCATCCTTTCCAGGCTGGTAAACCAAGCTATATTCATTTGGCATGAGGCGCAGACGCCAGCGTTCAATTCTGGACGTAGCTGGCTTGAGGCTTTAGACAATTCCGAGGAGTAGTCGGAGGTTGGTGGTCAGTGGTGCTGTTGAACCTCAACCCATACAAATAGAGGTGAAAATGTTCGGTAACGTAACGGCTAACATCCATCTCTCAGTCTGTGAGTATCGCTGTTCTACATCTGTGAGGGCACGGCTGACATAACATATTAACTTGCTGGAATGTCTCTCAAAAGATCCGCAATGGCCTTTTGAAATATCTCTGAGGCAAAATTTATTCCAAAAAGTAATCGTTTATATCGGAATAGTCCAGCATGTGTGGTGAATGCGTTGATATATCTGCTGGACACCCCCAGTTCTAAGTAGTGGTATGCACTCGACAGGTCCACTTTACTAAACACTGTTGAGTGGTTTAAATACGTAACCAAGTCGTCCATGGTCGGCATGGGATGTTTGACACATTGGATGGCTTCGTTTATTTTTCTTATGTCTATGCAGATTCGTACACCACTCGTTTTTTTTTACTATCACCACTGACCTTACACAGGGGGTAGGCCCAGTAATATCCTCAATGACGTCAATTTTCTTGAGGCGTTTTAATTCCGACTCGACGTCTTTCGAAAGAGTGTCCTACAGTGTTGCTGGGTCACTGGTGGGACAGAAGGTTCGATGTGTTGGTTAATTGTAGGTCTGGAAATCTTTTCCATCTTTCTGTCGAATAGTGAGGGGAATTCGTCAGGGAGAGACACTGTCACACAAAACGTGAAATTAAAAGTTATCACACCCAGTGCCTCGACAGAGTGCGCACTGAGTATATTTTCAGTTCGTATCTGAACAAAAGGTCTTCATTTGAATTTAATCTGTCATTAATATATGCAACAAGCGGAAGGGAACCAAGAGCAAACCCCTGTGGTAAACCAATATTTACCATAAAGAAGTGTATAGTAATTATTAGAAGAATAGTTTTAGTTTAGAACAAAAAGATTTACAGTTTGTGAGAGGAACTTTGCATGTAGTAGTTATGAACGTAGTTTGCGAGAACTTTGCATGTAGTAGTTATGAACGTAGTTTGCGAGAACTTTGCATGTAGTAGTTATGAACGTAGTTTGCGAGAACTATGCATGTAGTAGTTATGAACGTAGTTTGCGAGAACTTTGCATGTAGTAGTTATGAACAAGTTATTATGGTGTTTGTCGATAACTTTGCATGTAGTAGTTATGAACGAACAATTATGTAATTTGCGTGAAAAACTTTGCATGTAGTAGTTATTAACGAATTATTATGAAGTTTGTCGAGAACTTTGCATGTAGTAGTTATGAACGAACAATTATGTAATTTGCGTGAAAAACTTTGCATGTAGTAGTTATTAACGAATTATTATAAAGTTTGTCGATAACTTTGTATCTAGTAGTAGTTATGAACGAACAATTATGTAGTTTGCGAGAACTTTGCATGTAGTAGTTATGAACGAAAAATGATGTAGTTTGTAAGAAAAACTTTGCATTCAATTGTTATGCGAAAAACAGTATTTCGGGAAGTAGTAGATTATTTTATACACAAAAAGAGCGAGAAGTAGCACAAAACAGCAAAACGAACACTTGGTGACAGTTTTGTTTTAACCCCAAAGAAATTCATACACAACACATATCGAACGTAGTAGTTGTAGTTTTGAGAAGAAATTCGCATTTAGTTGTTTGTTGCAGTGTCTGCTGCTGATAACATTCAGTTGAGGATAACCTCAAGACTGGCTGCTTTTGAGGGCGTTTTCATCAATTTGCTTGTTGGAAGATTGACCTGCTAAGTTGCTTGATGGTAGAGCTTGCCAAGTTGAATGTGTCTCAGTCGAATTGGCATGGCTTAACATCTCTCTAAGTAAAAATTAACCTTAAAATGGTTGGAGATAATAAGTGGGTGATTCGCTTGGGTGTTGTTCCAACCCAGTGACTAGTATGGTGGGTGGAGAGAGATAGAGAGGTCAATACGGTTTAATCATATCTTATCCGGATATTACTAAAACTTCAAGTTCACATGTGTGTGTTTCTAAGCGAACTAATGATTTCTTCCCTCTCACTCACTCCCATTTGGGCTATGTGACGTCGACTACTAGACAGCGCCAGTGTATACACTGTAAACCGAACACTCTAGTACACAAGATAGTATGCTTATTCTTTCACTAACAAAACCTGTACACTGGCGAAGTACACACATGCTGCTCAACGAACGCACATGTACATAAGTGTGTGTGCGTGTGTATACATGCCTGTGTATGTGTATATATGTGACATGGTCTCTGACCTTGGATGTCTGGTGTCTGTTTTCAAATCTTTCCTTTACTTTTGTCCCTCCCTACGCAAATATATTTCGTTAGTCGCCAGACAGCGGACGTTGCTTTCCAAGTGGCAGGGGCGGATTTGGGGGTTGGTGATTCTTCACACGCTGACCTGATTTATTGAGAGACATTGAATACCCTCCCTGCCCATTTACAATTTCCCAATTTCTCTTTATATATATCGCTTGTTCTTCCCTCTCCGTCATAAATCATGTAATTCTCTCCTATAAAATTATAGATTAAATATGCTTCAAATTTCCCCCTCTCTCTAAATATGTATTAGATATGTTCTCTCTCTCTCTCTCTCTCTCTCTCTCTCTCTCTCTCTCTCTATCTCTCTCTACTTATATTTGAATTGTCGAGTGTGAATTTCTCTTTTCTCATTTTCAAAAATGTAATCATCTCACTTGGATGCTTGACAATACCACAAGGTTGAAATAAATTATTGCATCGATGATTATGTGATTTCGTGTTACTATATTTTATTTTATTCTTGCTCTATTTAATACATTGAGCTCTCATACCCGGATATTCTCCTGAAATTTATTTCAATATAACACACACACACACACGCACACACACACATATATATATATATATATATATATATATATATATATATATATATATATATATATATATATATATATATATAGTTAGCGGACGGAGGAGAGAAAGTGTTGGAGACATGTTTCTATTCAACAATTTAAAATATAAAATTCGATAAGCAAATTGAAAATCAAACATCTTAAACAATTAATATTTACTGTTATCGACTAGTTCTCCAAAATTCGGTCAACCTATAAAATTAACACGATCAGTTTCAGTTTTTCCCCAATTTGTCACGTCAAACTTATTTTTTTATTCTATTGCCTCAGAGAAAAGGGACTCATCTTGTGGCGACACTTTGACATCATAAACGGCTGTTAGACACTTAATTCGACTTTGGCGACTACTTTTTATATATACTTCTTAAACTATAAATTCTATTTTTTTTTAAACGTAATCCTTAACTTGTAGAATCAAAGGATCGAGCACAGCTGCTTTGAATTATCATTTCAAGAAGAGCCATTATAATGTAGAGAAATGTTTGTTTATTTCTTAGGTTAGTTACTTTTCGCTGGCGACTCTGGTCCACAGGCACCGCCAGTAGTACATATTAACTATAACAAGTAAAGAAAAGAGAGTAAGTTTTAAATGAGTTTAAATATTTGAATAAGTAGTATATAGACATCGTGTTTAGGCCGTCATTTGCAAAAATCTGTATTTATAAAACAGGGAGCGATATCATTGGCTAATTGTATCTGTTGCTTTTCTAATGCAAGTAAACGGTGAATCTCCCGTAGTTTTGTCTATGAAATGAACTATCGGTTCGGATGAAGAAGGTTAGAATATGGAGATTGGTCTCACAACTTGCAGAACCCAGACCACATGACCACATGAAAATAGCAATAAAAAGAAACATAAGAATTTCGTTAAATAAACAAATAGCTAGTTTATTTGGTTATAACAATATACATTGCGTTTAATGACTCAAGCTTGACCAACTGCTGTTATCATTCTATGGCTGCGATGTTGAGTGTAGTCTGAGTTAATCAATATAATGACTAAACAAATAGAGTCACTTGACAGCCGAACGTAGTCGGAGAAAGAAGAACAGAGCAGCTGATCAAGGCAACAACTTGACAAAGAATAGTTAGTTAACATCAGGAATATCAGCAGGAGTTGACTGAATCAAGAGTGAGCTGCAGTCAGTTGCAGCTGGAAGGAAAAGGTTAGGACAAGCGTCGTGTTAGCAGACAAAAATAAATTGAGTCCTAAGTTCATATGGGCTCGGGCGGGAAAACAGATCAAACCTATATCTGAGTATTGATGGCTGGAAGGCAAGGAGCAGGAACGGATACTACAATTCGATGTCGGGTAGTTCGGCCTGAAGCCCCTGTTTGTTCCTGACTTTTTTTTTTACTGATTGGTCATCACTCGACCATTTTTCAGCAACCTTAGCAACAGATTTAATGTAAGTATTCCATTTCAAGTCTGGGATGAAAGTCAGCCCTAGAACTTATTAAAGAAGGGTACTTCCTCGAGAGGGTGCATTTCATTTCGACTGGGGAGAGGTGAGGATTCGGGCGTGGTTAGTGAAAATAGTAAAGCTTGGTTTTAGAGACATATAAAGTAACAAGCAACCTTTTCTCCAATTGCACCAGGTGCTCAAAGTCAGAAGGTAGAGAGGAAAGAAGAGAGATATTCAGAAAGATTTTGATCATCGAAAAGGGCTGCCGTAAAGTTCTGTCGTCGTCATAGATGTCAACGAATTATCCTAGAATGTAATTTGGACGATCATTTATGAAGACCAGAAAGACGGTTGGCTCCAGAATGGATCCTTAGGCACACCGGCATTGATGCTATGTACTTCGGACTTTTAACTATCAAAAACTACTTTTATAGATCTATCAGAGAACGGATTTCATGGTTGAGAGGACATTTCCAGACATTCCATAGCTAACAAGCTTGTAGAGTAAACCTTTGTGTCAAATCCTATCGAAGGTCTTTGATATATCAAGAGTTCTTACCCTAGAAACTCATCTCCCGTCGATAGATTCACTGATCCTCTGTTATATCACAATCAGAACGTCAGCTGTAGATCTTGCAGGACGAAATTAATATTGTCTGTGACAAAGAAGAGTGTTTTGTTGAGGTGGTTGGCAACATTTTTATTTATTACAGATTCAAGCAACTAACCCATGACGCACGGGAGACCGAACGGTCTGTACTGAGATGCAGATGTCCGATCTCCGGTATGTTTTAAATACTGAGCAGACCAACGAAGCGTTCCAAGATCTTTGAGCAACGATTAAACATCTTTGTAATGGCAGGAGCTATTTCAGTTTCATGAGTAATATGACTAGAATGTTGTGAAGACCAGTTTCCTTGTAAGCATCGATGGTCTTGATGTTTGGTTACATCAGAGACAGTTATTCTCATGTCGCTCAGAGTTTTCCTGTCATAGGGGGAATTTTCTTTATTGCAAAAGGTGGAATTTGCTGCAAAGTTCTTTGCGAAAAATTTGTCTTCATAAGATTCTAAGGAGATGACTTTTTGTCCATTAATGATAGATATAGGCCTTCTATTTATTCAGGATCTTGTTTGTTATTATCTAAAACTCGCGGAGGCCAAGACTCTGATTAGCCAATCTAAGTTTAACGGATTGAGCATAAGACGTTTCTCTGTAACCGCTTTTCAGTTGTTTAGGGTAATTTTAACGGAGGCTTTTATTTCACAGCATATATTTCGTTGAAAGCAATTGAAAGCTGTTTCTGTGGGCCATAGCGACGACACATTCATAGGTATACCATGGTTGGCTGTTCGGTCTGTGTGTTAATTTTTTGGAGGGTATAAAACTCAAAATACCAATATTAAACAACTCAGATATATCAGATGCGATGCAGGACACATTTGTTATTGAAAATTAATCTGAGGGATTTCAGATATAAAAGATCTTCAGCTGTCTCAATTGACTCTTGAAGTTTGATGAACTCTGCGAAAGAAAAGGGCATCAGAGGCCTTGCTAAACTTTATTTTGGTCTTAATTGAAAATAAACTGAGTGGTCGAAGGATCCCAGAGGAGACAGGACAATAGTTGTGCACTTTTCAGTGAAAGTTGTCAGAAAAATATCATGATGGTTTGCGAAATGTCTATCAGCATCTGGTTGGCTTGTCAACAATTTAAATACGCTCATACGCAAGAGAGATAGTGTAAAATAACTCCCCTTATCATTAGGCTTGTTTGAGTCGACTAGCCACTCAATATTGTGAATATTAAAGTCACCGCAGACATGAATCCTTTCGACAGACAGGATTTTGTCAATTTTGTCAGAGACTTTCTGTCAGTGAGGATACGATAGATGGCAAAGATGAAAGCGGTACTGCGAGTCAGTGCAACACGGAAACACATATAGGGCAAATGGGGGTCTTCGTAAGAAGTGTCTTTACCACATGGAAAACCGTCTTTGATATAGGCACAAATTCCATGCCCATAGTAATCTTGGGGTTTGATTATGGGGTCATGTTTGAGTAACCTATGACCATGAAGTCATCTATAGAAACTGAAGGATCCATGCTCATTTCGCATAGAAATACCAGATCTGGTTTGGTCTCCAGTAAATAGATTTCAACCCCTGAAAGGTTGGAATGTGGACATCTAATGTTGGAAAAGGATACGTGGTATTATGTATCTACGTTAGAAGTTGGGGTTCTGGGTTTACACTTATGCTTTTGTGACTTATCATGTCGGGGTTGGAGTATTAGCGGTCAGTAGAAAAGTTAAGAGTAGAACGTAGGGAGAGAGTGAGTAAAAAGAAAATTATCTTCGTACACCATTATAGAAAGAAAACCCGTAGTAGGTCCCCCTATAATGGGATCGAGAGTCCCCCACCAGAAACTATTGCATGGTGCAGACTCCAGTCACCAAATGGCAATACAGTAGCTCCAGTATTTTACACCTGCTGATAGGACAGTCTCCTTGTAAGTTGCTTCCAGGTTCTGATCTTTGGACTTTCAGGTGGATAACGTCAGCATTCTTATTAGTGACATGGCGACAGAAATATAAAGAGAGAATTACTCACGTGGCACAAAGATCAGCACTCCTTTTGCGGAGCCGGATTCCCCATTATTGAAGGCCGACCTTTGACCTTGTGAGGGGGCAAGTAACTCGAGACATCGCTACACTCAAATTTCTCTTAACTCTCAATGACAATTGTTCTTAATAGCCAGGGTTGTTGAGTGCATCGAAAGTTCATAAGTTAAGGTATCCGCTGGCTGACGTTTGTGAAGTTGACAGAATACAACGAGTGACTTATGTTTCTTCTTTCTCTCCCTTTCTATTTGTTCATGCAGCCTTTCTCTCTTTCTTCTTTTTGTCGTATTAAGAGAGAAACACAGCAGTCAATAAGATTTCGACACCCAGACGTGTCTGGCCACCGACACAAGTTTTATGTTTTCCTAAATAAAAAACTAAATTCTATTTTTTTATATAAAATTCTCTGTTCACTTTTTTACCAAGTTTTAAATTCTCATCGACGATGGCCCCGTTCCCGAAGTCCAGATAATTAATTATCTGGGGATAACTAATGGCTCAGAACACCGTCAGTGTATTACCGGTTTGGACAGGCAAAAGACCACAGCGTTTAAGGATCTAAATAACAACGTGGGCTCAAACAAGGATAAACAATAGCTAATCGCTGCTCGAAACTGGGGTCGGATTAATGCCAACTTAAGTGGCTTTCGTGGCCCCATAGGAGCCAGTGGAGCCGTACCCAAGACGATCAGATTCTTCTCATATATATTTCTACGGAGCAAACACACTAAAATACACTCAACGGGCTACGATAATATCAGATTCAAGTTATCTCCAGATACCGCTAACACTAAAAAAACTTACCGGTTTTGTTTATTACAACGGAAGTAGCGTTTGTGCACGGCAACAACAAATGTTTTAGAAAAACATGGAGAATACATTTATAACACATATATAGAATATAGTTATACTAATTTTCTTATATATTCACCCAAGTAGTATAAGCTCCCTATGGTTCGTCTTATTATTTCTTACTCAATAAAAATTTTCACACGAATCATCACTAATGATCACTCACTGGAAAAAACAGGTGGTGTTCCTTGGAATCTGAATAACAACAATTTTGACCCGATGTAAGCACTCTTCGCTTCTATTGATGACTGTCGCACATCGCTTTGCATTGTTGCCATGGACGTTTACTGTTACGCTCTCATTGATAACGGGAATTGGCTTTCTCTGAAAGTTAAGTGAGAATAAGCCGGCTCAGAATTTGAGTACTCGCCATGCCCCTCCAACGGAGGTCTGGATTGTGCTCTCTCCCTTCTCAGTCTTTCCATCCTCCTGGACCTTTCACAACGATTTATTGTGGTATTAACCGATGTTGCTGGGTTTTTTTGTGGTGCGGGGTAAAGGGTGTAAAAGAATTATTAATATTCCTCACTAAAGGTTTTCACGCAAATCGTAATCAGTGATCTTTTGCTGGTAAAACCCATTGGTTTTCTCGAGATTCTGACGGACAGTAAGTCCGTCCAGATTTCCAATAATCTCTGCTTTACTACTACTACTACGACTACTACTACTACTACTAATACTACTACCAACACCAGCGTGGGTGTTAAAACTAAGATAACATTGTCTGATGTCTAATCAGAAACCTTAAAACTCACTTACAACTGGTAAACACAAGGAAAGAAAACATTGAAGATTTTTTAAATAACTTCCGGTTAAAATCGGCTTCATTCTACTTCTTAACTGAGGAAGAAAATCCGAGATAAAAAAAAATCTATTTTTCATCAGGTAATTTTATCATCGTGACTAGTTTATTTTTAATTGTTTATTTATAGAATTATTTTCCTTTTTCCACAATTTTGCGAGTCAAGCCATTCCGGAAATCGAAGATAATGTCGCTTGTGCAATATATTTATATCTTTGACAGCCATTCCTAAAGATGAGTAAAATTAGACTGGAATTCCCGAATTGCTGCAGAAATGAATACATTTGAAAAATGTTTGCCTATAAAAGGTGGCGTCAAAAAGAAATGGTCAGAATCTTTCAAAACGCCTCATCTGAACGCAGTCGATCTCGTCTCGGTACATAGAATTAAAAGACGAACAAATTTACACGAAAACAGTTTCAAAACGTTGAATACAAAAAGACTAATAACACTTCGAGATTTTTTTCAATCAGAAACATTTGAACCTTTTTTAAAAAGCAAAAGATAAATTAAGATTTTTTAATTAGAAGAAAATATGGACTGTGTTCTAATCATCAAGACCTGCTTTCTGGTAAGTCTTTTTTCTTTCTTTTTTTTACCGTTATTTAGTAATCTGGTTTCGGTAATGAAAACAAAACTACAAATCTTTATAAAAAACTCGACGTGCCCGTGACCCGTTGGGTCACAGGTACTACCACTATTTATTCTATTTTGATTTCATTCAAAAATTCATGAACTGTGACATATCGGTTATGACATTCTTCTTGCATAACTAAAAATAATAAGTCTCTTTACTTCTATATTTACATTATGGATCGTATAGAAGTAAAGAGACTTATAATTTTGCCATCTAATTTACATACGTGTTGTGGTGTGTACAGACACTATGTAAATTATATGGCACTCTTTCTCTAAATGCTCATAGACATTAAGGAATATTAAAGAGTCGTTTCATCAAATTGAGGGCGAGAGAAATGAGTGACTTGTTCAGTTAATTATAAATTACGGCTTATTAGAGTAATCAAAACAATTATTTTTAAACATAACTCAATCCCAGAACAATATATATTTTAGCATGTAGTCTGTGTTATTGAAGTATATAGGAAAAAGACTTAGGAAAACAAACGTTGATTAACTGATATTTAGTATAGTAATAGATATAAGTATTTCTATAATAGTTGTTATTACACGTTTGCAGCCGTAAGATCTTTCTATATATTTCTAATCGGGTGAGTTCAATTTAATCGTATATATTTACATAGTATAGATTTATAATATTTTTTCCTTTATTTCACTTGCAGGTGTTTTGTTTATGTATGTTGACCATCTGTTTGGCTCTCCCTTACTCTGACAGACGAAATAACCGGACCACTCTTGTCTTGTCTGATGTCCACAAAAGGTCGACTTCATCGTGCCAGGCGTTTTATCTTTTGGGTGACAACAGATTCCAAATAACCACCAAATATCACATCAACAAAACAAGTAGCCGACCCGCCGATTTGTCGCTCTGTCCGTGGGTGGAAGATATCGACATTGATACCGAACGAATCCCCCAGGAAATCCCGTTCGTCAAATGCCGTTGTGCGAAATGTGCTGGTGATCTGTATAATTACGTCACCTTTTGTAAACCCGTCTACAAAAACATGGTCGTCTGGAAGAAGACAAAGAAGATAAACGGGAGACAATCCAACCAGTTTGAACAAGTATGGATTAACGTACCGATTGCCTGCGCCTGTTCATTTGGAGCTTTTTCACACTCTGCATAAAAACAAAAGACATTCCTGTCAGGACTATTTTTGTACGATATTCTTCCGCTAATATTGCATAACAACTATTAAAAAATGTTGAAAATCAAATATCGTCGGAAAATTATAAGAGAATTACAAAGGGACACTGGACAAGATTACAAAGATAAATACACACACACATTATTATATATATATATATATATATATATATATATATATATATATATATATATATATATATATATATATATATATATATATATATACATACGTGCTGTAGCTACATGACGGTGCCCGGGAGTTTTTGTACTTTTATATTTGTTTCGTATTTTTTAAAAGTACGCTGTGTTTTATTTTGTTTGTTTTCATCCAAATATTTTTTTAACCAAGTTTCGATATATCTATCAGCTATTTGGTTCTGACTTTGAAAAATCTACTGGATAACTAGAAGAAATGTTGTTATAAAGACTTTTACGTATACAAATATTATTTGGTTACACATTTGCAAAACATGTTTTGGTCACGGCTATAGAGACATGTGTCTGCCTATTCACAAACTACCTTTAAGCTAAAAACTAGAAATTTGGAAGGAATGAAACCTTTTCCATGCAGTTTGTAATAAGATTGTAATAAGGGTTCATATTTTTTTTTATAAACATCACATATCATATTTATTTATTGTGAGAATTCCATAACAAATATTTATTATCCTTCTCGATTATTACCATATATCATTATCATATCAGTCCATACGCTGATCCTATTTCTTAAGTACCAATTATAGAAATAAACTGCATTTAAAATGTCCGAGCAAAAACTCATTTCATTTTATGTTATTAACAGTTATTCTATATTTTTATGTGAACATATACATAATTGGCTTCATTCGTTTTATTTAAATTAATGTTTGATTTTATCGCAAAACTTTTCCCCTAATACTTCTAATTTACAACTATAACATATCATTATACGACTATTTATTATCTCCCTTGTTTATTCCAATCATATCATATCATTATAAAACTAGTACATGATAAAACCAGTGCATTATACCATCGTTTTGATATCTATACAATATGTGTGATGTCTGTCTACCTGCCCGTCTCTCTGTGTTGAATATTCAGGCCGGATGTACCTAAAAATTAATCTGGCAGGAATAAACGTATTTTACACAGACACGCACCTGGTTGAAATAAAAGAAAAACAAGCTGATTGATTCTCGAAGATAAAATAATTGTTGATTGAATCGAAGCGAACACGGTGGAAGAAACAAACACGGTGGATTGTTTTAAATAAAATAATTGTTGATTGTAACCACTTGCAAATGTTAGCTACATATTGAAATATCTCGCCACTAAATTAACGTGGCTACACTGACAGCGAAGACACAATGCCACAATGGGCGTTTGCAGGTGAATGTGTGGGTGTCACAAATTGTTATATAATATGAATTCGAAATTGAGATAGTCAGTCGCCTTAGAAAACATCCTGTCAAATTCTTATACGTGCGTCGTCCTTCCTCACAAACCGCACTCGTAAATATACATCATTATATTTTTATACATCAGTGTTGTCATCATTCTTTTAAGCACAACAGAATTACAACATCTGTCCCGGAATAAAATAAAAAACTAAGCTCTATATCAAAATTAAGCACAACTTGCCTAGACTAAATTTTTATGAGAAATTCAATTGTGTTTTTTCTTTTTGTATTAGGGGGTTTACAATTATTGTATTATGGTGTTTGCGTTATTGTTGGGGCTTTACAATTATTGTTGGACATTCATCAAAGGCAAATTCAGAGTCTTATTTTATTATATTTATAACTTGAAAATTTAGAATTGTAAACAGTAAACAATAAGGAGACTAATGGTAATATATGGTTCAGAGCTGGTAGCAGGAATATACATAGATCCTTATTGATTTCCGGACAACGCCAGATGTCCTTGCTCGTCACGAATATAACAAAACTGCATTTAAAATGTATCAGCATATATTTACTTCTATTTATAATGTATTTTTATACGCGAATATGTTATAAAAACGGTGATATTATTATTTTTTGTTATTTAAATAAATATATTATTTTACCTAAATTTTGTTTTTGTTTTGTTTCAAATTATTATTACTATTTTAATGTTAATTTGATTATTCCGAATGTTTGATAATTATTGAAAAACAACTGTGAAAGACAAATACAATCACATTTTTATCTGATCTTCGGCAAGGAACAAAGTGTCATATCTGTTCGATAATCCTACAATGTATTATCTCCTCCTTTCGGAGGGATAATGAGTTTATTGCCTGTTACAAAAAGCACTCTGGTACTATACAGGTATTTTTGTCCTGGTTTAGAATGCCACGTTTTGGGAAACTGGATTTTCCCACGTTAAAAACCGAACGCTTATGTTTGTTGCACGTTTTCATCATTTTATCCAATGATCAAATTATCTTTCTTCGACTTGAGTGGAATACATGATGTTGTAGAACAGTAATTAGCCAACAGAAAGAGCGAGGGAGCAAGACAAAGATACAAGTGACAATGTTATTTACAACAAATAAATGTGTAGCAACTGTAAGAAGAACAGTTACATAGTTTGTGAGAACTTCAATGGTGTAGTTATAAACGAAAAATTATGCAGTTTGCGATAAGAAATGTGTGCGTATAATAGTCGTAAAAGAACAGTTGATAATAATGAAATAATTGTGTACACTGCTCAGGTGCATTACAACTCATCAAAAGTGCATATGTAATACATTGGTTGATGTACAATTGTCCATTTGACAATGCACAATTGTCAAATAAATGAATAGTGTATGAGTCATAGTATACAGGTGTGAATGTGTATGGAAGGGAGAAAATTTCGGAAAGCATGAGGGTTTTAAAGGATAAAGTGTCTCAACAGGCATTTTGTTTAATGCTTCAGCAATTCTGAGTGTAGAAAATATTTTCCGATAGTCATGGGAGCTGTGTAATTTTTGCACCTTGTGGCATGTCAGTGTGTTGTTTGTTGTCGAGATGATTAATAACGTTGTGGGTGTTTACAAAGTCTATTGTTAGATTTTTTTATCATAGTTCACCCCAAACAAGGCAGGCCGCCACTGTAGAGTAAGGGGCTACTGAGAAAAAAGGGTGAAGATTGGGCGGTGGTCAACCTAAGTTAGGAGCTGCACAGCGAGATGTCTGTTTACATTAGTTTTAAATGTCTGCATGTCAGTAACGTAAGAAAAGCAGGGAGCAGGGAGGGAGTTAAAGAGTCCAGCAGCACGAGGAAAGAAGCTTTTGGAGTAGAAAGCTCTTCGGCATCTGGGGACCTCCACAGTGTATGGATGGGATTTGGCAGATTGTCGAGTTGGTCTAGTGAATTTACGTTGTGGGGGTACCAGAGCAGCAAGCTCATCAGGTGTCGAAATTTCAATAAATTCTATCCTAGATGGAGGATATTCGCTTGATTACACAACTCTAATAGTTTTCAGGCGGGCAATGCTAAAGACAAGATAGAATTGGTATCATCAGCTTGGCAACCCTAAGTGTGGTCGCACCATAGCTCTTTATAGTTTTTAATAAATGGCTAGAGAGCAGCTAACAAAGTGATTCCAAAACACCCTCGACCTTTTTGACAGTTATGTAGTTTGTGAGAACTTAGCGTGTACTAGTTGTAAAAAAAACAATTATGTAGTTTGCAAGAAAAACTTTGCATTTAACAGTTATGGGAAAAAACAGCCTTTGAAGCAGTAGTGGAGTATTTTACAAACAAAAATAGTAAGAGGAAACACAAAACAACAAAACAGAGACTTGGCGCCAGTTTTGTTTTAAACTCCAAAGAAATTCATACGCAACACATATCGAACGTAGTAGTCGTAGTTTTGAGAAGAAATTCGCATTTAGTAGTTTGTTGCAGCATAACATTAGTTAGTGTCTGCTGCTGATAACATTCAGTTAACGATTACCTCTAGACTGGCTGCTGCTGATGGCATTCAAATCTTCTGAAGGCGTCTTCATCAATTTGCTCGTTGGACGATTAACCGGTTGAGCTTCTTTTTTTACTGATGGGTCACAACTTATCAAGGTACGGGGCCACTCGAGGATAAGGGTTAAAGAGATTGTTGGTTGGATGATGAACGCCACAACGGGAGGAATAGAAACAATGAGTGGAATGGTCAGAAGATTACCAAAGAGTAATTGATTATCCAAACGGACGACTCAACAAGTATCTGTTTATATTAGACTTAAAGACGACTCTGATGTAGTCGGTTGGAAAGCAGATTCGTGGTATGTTGTTCAACAGATGGGATGTTCTGAGAAAGAAACTTTGTTTATGGAAGTTCCGTTTGATTTTAGGCACAGATAGGGAGAGAGAAAAGAAAGTTGTTTGCTGTGGTTGTAGCTAGACGAGTTCTTGCTGTGAATGTTCTACAGGGGGGGGGGCAAAGATTAAAGTTCATCCGAACAATTATAATGAACATAACGATACAGTAGCAACATCCGTTCTGTGTGAAAGAGGTCGTAAGGATGAGAAGAGATTTCCCACTAGATTGCTAAGTCGATTTTGTAAATTGTCAAGACAAAGAAGAGTGTTCAGGGCAGCAGCTTGCCAGATATGACAGCAGTACTCCTTCTTATGACGTATCTGGCTCTTATATAGATAGAACGTTGCGTCAGGGGTGAGGTACTTTCTGGTGCGATAGAAAGATCCAATCATTTTTCCAGCAACCTTAGCAACAGATTTGATGTAAGTCTTCCATTTGAGGTCTGGAGTGAAGCTGTTTGATATTTTTTATTTTTCTTATCTTTCTGTTTTTGCTGGAGATGGGGAATCCTACGGTATGCCAGATATTCACCGGCTATTTCAGACACTCCAGCCTAGAGATCTTTTAAAGATTATAACCGGCCCTTTAAGTGCAATTGTTTGTATTTCTTTTGCACTCGATTCACCGGTTATACTCGCCAGATAGCTTTTGAAATTCTTTTTCATTAGTTCTGTTGCTCCTATAATTACTGGTATGATAGAGATTTTCCTAAGATTCCAGTTTATTTTCATGTCGTACATAAAACCTTGGTATTTCGTAATCTTTTCCCTTTCTGCTCTGTCTAATCCTGCATCATTAGGTACACTGACTTCAACTAGGGTTGCTACTTTCTCCCTTTTGTCCCATATCACGATGTCGGGTTTAACAGCTCCGTTTTTTCTAGATATGTAGCTGTAGGGATTGCATAGTCATAGTGGATGGTGTATAAATTATTTCCAACTGTTCTTTCTGGTATATGCTCCCAGGACTTGCTGCTACACTGGATATTCAACTTTTTACAAATAGTCCAGTGAAGATATTTACATACTCCGTTGTTTCGCATTGTATAATAGCCCCCCTCCCCCCAGGAGAACCTTACAACTGGATATCAGGTGGCTCACACTTGATAATAGGGATTGCAATGTTTCCAGCCAAGTCAAATATGTCTCAGTCGAATTCACTTGGCTTAACTTAATCTTCAGTAAAATTTTAGATCAACGGAAAGAAAACTATAGAGTGAATCGTCTCAAATTAATGCCACATAGACATAAAGTAGAGGAATCACTAGATGTTAATGGATGAAGACGACTGACACGAAAATTCTCATTACTAAAAAAAGAACAACAGTTCAATAGCAATAAAACTCAAGTAAATAAACTAACCTTAAAAGTACTCTTAGTTGTTTTAATATAAAGCTGACAATGTGCTATTGTTACATATACCTATAGAAATAAGACGAAGTCCATTTATAATATTCAAAACAACTTTATTAAGTCATATTCGCTGTGATGTAAATAAAAGGGAATGATAGAGAAGCGTGTTAGTGTTACAATACTGTAGGGCCCCATTATGCAAGGCACAGTAGGTTAACTAGTATCAAATAGCTAATTTTGTTATTGAAAAATAGGTTTTGTTTCTGGACTCAGAAGTGAGTTCAGAGAAGTGTTTCATCCAGGAATAGTCATAATAAATTTAGACCTGACGTGACCTTTGAGTCAGAGATCAGAGTGAGTCGTTTTTGTCCCCATATCGTGCGTGGGAATGATGATTAGGTCACCACAGAGAACAAGAACTTAGCTTTTTAGAATCAGTCTGAGCTTAGAGGCGATACCGTTCAGACCGGGTGCGAGCATGTAGCCAGTAAACTGGTAAGGCCCCGTTCTGGGAGGGCAGAAGATATCCCAAAAGGAACCGGAAAATAGCCGGGGCATGAGAGAGTCGAAGCCGGAATCCCCCTGACAGCAAACGAACCAGAAAAATAAGAAGCTTGTGTGAGAATAAAGAAATTTGTGTGAAATATCCCTTCAAAAAATTCGTGTCTCGTGTATTCATTCTGTCTGAGACAGACCTCTTCCTTCGATCAAGACGACACAGCCAGCGAAGACTAGACGAATCACAGGCCAAAGAAGAGAACAGAAGATAAGGTAAACCTTGAGATTTATTTGAGAACTTTTTAGAGACTTTAAGATACGTATAAATGACGTGAAGTTTTAAGACTGTGGTTACGAGACGTATAGAGTAAAATGATATGAAGATCTGTGTATCGTAACAATGGGTTGATTTGGTAGCCGTGACCTGCCGTTTCCAACATGAAACGGTTCGATATCGATCTGGTGCTGTCATGAAGTACGAACACATCGTGTGGTCCAAGTAATAGAAAAAGGAAGAAAAAAAAGGAGCGAGGCACGGAGGGGAAAGTTGTTGAGATACACAAAAGAGGGGCACATTTAGTTAATTATTAAAAGACACAGGAAAAAAGAAAAGAAGAAAGAAAAGAAAAAAGACACATTTTGTTAAAAAAAGAAAAGAAAGAGGAACGCACACACAATTATTAAATTACGCAGAGAGAGAAAAAGACACATTTTGTTAATTGTTAAGATTCACAAAAGAAAAAAAAAAGAAAGACACATTTTGTTAAAAAAAAAAAAAAAGAACGCACGCACACACACACGCAAAAACAATTGTTGAGACTTTGTAGGAAAAGAACATTCTAGTTAGAAATAAAAGGAAAAAGACACATTTTGTTAATTGTTAAGATTCACAAAAAAGAAAAAAGAAAGACACATTTTGTTAAAAAAAAAAGAAAAAAGAACGCACGCACACACACACACGCGCAAAAACAATTGTTAAGACTTTGTAGGAAAAGAACATTCTAGTTAGAAAAAAAAGGACGATTTGCCGTAATTATGTTTTTTTTTGTGTTGTGTTTTAAGAATTTGTTGCTGTAATTTTTTTTCTGGTTTGTGTTGGTGGGGGACAAAGGTGAAAGCAATAACGGGCGAAAAAAAGAAAAAAAAAACGAGGGAAGTATGTAATCAAAAGAGAGAGAAAGAGAGGAAGAATGGAAATGTTAAAAAGGGTGGATGTGCTGAAATGACATGTGCACGCGAGGACAGAATATGCGTATTTAGAAAAAAGAAAGAAAGAATGTATTAGAAAGAGAGAGACAGAGACAGAAAGAGTATAGAAAGAAAGGGATTGATATGCCACTCTGTGGCCGAAATCTTTTGTTTTTAGAATGTATATGCGTGCTAAAAAGAGAGAGAGAGAGAGAGAGAGAGAGAGAGAGAGAGAGGGAGAGAGAGAAGAATTGAAATGTTAAAAGAGATTGTTTAAAAAAAAATGTGCGCGCGAGGTCAGAATATGCCTGTTAGAAAGGAAGGGAGAAGCGAGAGCGCATAGACAGAGAGAGAGAGAGAGAGAGAGAGAAATAAAGCGCCCGTGGGTTTTGAAAACTGCTAAAAAGTGTTGCAGGAAAATAACGACGACAGCGGCGGGTGATCTGATGGTGTCCGGGTTGGAGTTTGACGACATGTCAATACGTTATGGTGTCGGGCGCTGTTCTCTTTTCCCTTTATCTTTTGAATTATGTTGTATTGTATTGTGGAGATATGTTCTCCATTGGTTCTGTCGGTTTCGGATTGATTTTTTTGTTGTTGTTGGGTGGAATGAATTTTTTTTTTTTTATGTATTTTGATGTATTTGTTACATGGAGGATTCCGGGTTCCTAATGCTTGAGTGAATGATATTTTACTATTTAGAGGATGGAGAAATTTAAAAATGTAATTAAAAAAAAAAAAACAGTTCTTAAATTGAATGTTACGTGGGTCAGCAAAGTGTTAGGGTTAAAGTGATCTTGTATTTGAGTTGTTTGGGGGGCACTGATAGCAGGCCTGGGTCGGTCTATGGAGACCCCGGACGGGGGTCAATAAGGTTATTTCGCAGAATATCCCTGTGCACAGAGTATGTGCAGCCCAGTTGGGTCTGCGGGATGAATAAAGTTCGCTCGGGTGGTTCTCGCAAACGAGGCGGCCATGGGTTTTTGGCTCGGAGAAGAATGGGCAAAGGTGCTCGAACTCTACACGCGTAAAAACTGCGAACCGGTGGTTAGACGACAGGACAGTCGTATTGGTGCGCCACGATAACGGTGGTCGATATTGAAGTTGTGATTAATTTTCGTGACCCAGGGTTGCTCCCCAATCACGTCGGTAGACCGTGTATGGAAGTGGAATAGATTTAAGCTTTATATTTAAGAGAGGGTACCTCAGTCAAATTAATTTTGGTTTAGGGAAGAAAATGATGGACCTGGATTGGTGACCCGATGTGTTCCAGGAACGGTGGTGTCGACATTTCACCCCCGTCACGCCGTTTAGTTAGAGCCATGGGATGGGTGCCACGCCACGCCAATGGGGTTGGGAGTTAGAAACTGGGTGTTTGTTCGCTGTCATTTGCGACGGGAGCACGGGCGTGTCAGAAATGTATGGTCCATATATAGCAAGCAGCATAGCGACGGTACCTTCAGTAAGCTTCGAGGCTGACCATTAGAGAATAGGTCAATGAAGGTTTTTTTGTTCTGTTTTTTGTTCCCCTATTTCGCGAGAATAAAACGCGCAGTTAGTTTTAATCGGTTGTGTGCCGATCGTTTGTTGAAGTTATCTAAGAAAGTGATGGTGGCCCGAAAGTGCAACATACCGGGAATTTTTGGGAAGTGGTCGAGCACGGAGAACGTGTGTGAGCAAGAGCGAATTTATGTGGTAGATTTTGCAGGAGATATAGGCGAGAAACGCCTGATGTTGATTTATGACAGGGGATGGCTTTTTTTAGCCGGTAACGACCGTAGGGAGCAAACTCTCCCACATCCCGGAAACATTGTCATGTAGTGCCGAAGGAAATTCCGGCAAGGGGTGAAATGATGGTAACCCCAGGAGTGCTCAGGCTCGGATTTTTACCAGTCCCAGGGAGGGGTTGGTTTTAAAAAAAAAAAAGAGAAAATCTTGGGATTTTTTGTTTTTTTTGTTTATAGGGAAGGAAGGAGTGTTACAATACTGTAGGGCCCCATTATGCAAGGCACAGTAGGTTAACTAGTATCAAATAGCTAATTTTGTTATTGAAAAATAGGTTTTGTTTCTGGACTCAGAAGTGAGTTCAGAGAAGTGTTTCATCCAGGAATAGTCATAATAAATTTAGACCTGACGTGACCTTTGAGTCAGAGATCAGAGTGAGTCGTTTTTGTCCCCATATCGTGCGTGGGAATGATGATTAGGTCACCACAGAGAACAAGAACTTAGCTTTTTAGAATCAGTCTGAGCTTAGAGGCGATACCGTTCAGACCGGGTGCGAGCATGTAGCCAGTAAACTGGTAAGGCCCCGTTCTGGGAGGGCAGAAGATATCCCAAAAGGAACCGGAAAATAGCCGGGGCATGAGAGAGTCGAAGCCGGAATCCCCCTGACAGCAAACGAACCAGAAAAATAAGAAGCTTGTGTGAGAATAAAGAAATTTGTGTGAAATATCCCTTCAAAAAATTCGTGTCTCGTGTATTCATTCTGTCTGAGACAGACCTCTTCCTTCGATCAAGACGACACAGCCAGCGAAGACTAGACAAATCACAGGCCAAAGAAGAGAACAGAAGATAAGGTAAACCTTGAGATTTATTTGAGAACTTTTTAGAGACTTTAAGATACGTATAAATGAACAGAGGCCGTAATTGAAAAAGGCTTGAGATGCCGTGAACAGATTCGTGGTTTTAAAAAGGCCTGAAGGGCCGTAAATTGATAAGTGAAGATTTAAGACTGTGGTTACAAAATGATATGAGTAGACATGTAGCGTGTATCGTAACATTAGCAGATAAAGACAAAAGGTTGGAGAGTCCATGAGTAGAATAAATGTTCTTTTTGTAAGGAAAGGAAAATAGTTCATATATGAGAATGTGTTTACGTTCACAAGTGTAGAAGTTAGGCTGTGTCTATGTGTATATAAGTGTGTGTATGTATGTTACGTTAAGTCCACATGTGTGCGGCCATAGCAATGTTGGCTCCTTGGATCTTCTTGTTGAAGTCGAACCTTGGTCAGACGGTCCAGAAAGGTTTGGTTTGCGTCCAAGAGATAAGTGTGAGGGTTGGTCCGAGCAAAGTGAATGAGTTGTTGACGTCGTCTTGTGGCTAAGAAAGAAAAAGTAAATAGTAAAAAAACAGAAAGAAAAAGTAAACAGTAGGACAACCCCTTTCATAATCTCTTGGCAGGTGCTCACCCCGCCTGATTGGGCAAGTCAGAAAGGAATTTAAATTCTTGCACCAATTACCGTCAAGCTCAGAAATTAAGCATAGATTCAATATTGTTAACCGCAACCTGTCGCTGCTGCTGATGTTGTAGTACCGCTGTTTCAAATACATCCCCGCCCGGATTGATTTTCGGTAGAAAATCAAAAAAACGTTTTTCAAAATAAAAGAAAGGATTTTTCTTTCTTTGAATTTGTCCGTCGGTGACGGTATTTTTTTATTGACAGAATTTGCGTTTCGTCGGCTGACGGAATATAAAGTAGTAAGGACTTTTTTATCTGCTTGTGGCGATCGTTTGGTAAATGCGCATTGTGAACATGAGGCAAGTTGAAGAGACCGTATTAAATTTGTTTTCGTAGAATTGCTGTAAACAATTTCTTAAAATTTGAACTGTTCCAGTGGAATTTGAGGTCGTTAAGTTGATGCTCTTTGTTTCTCGACGTTGGTGACAAATTCATTTGTTGACAATGTTACTTCAGATAATCTTCAGTGAAATTATTTTTTATAGAAAAAAATGTTGCTTTGATGAAGGTTTTTTTATCGGTTAGTCGCCAGTGACGAGTTTATCTTGCCGACAATGTTGACTCGAATCTACAGTGAAGGGGTGTTTATTTTCTTCTGTGAAAGAAAAATGTTTGCTTTTCAATGAAAATAATTTTTTTTTGTCGGTTAGTTGCCGAGGCAAGGGAAAGTTTTCAGGTCGCTAATAATATTTTCCTACGTGCGTTTAGTAATGGCGTCGGGTGAACCCATTTTTTTAATATTCTACCGAGTGCGCGCTTCGTAACGCAGGGATAACAGCATATCTCCTTTTGGGTTATGAAGGTAGAGTGTAGCAGAAAAAAGAAGTTTGAAAAACAAAAGACAGTCCAGTATGAGAGTGTTTTCTTATGCAATAATGCGTCTACTCTTTTCAAACTGGTAGTTTTAATGCGATATTTGAAAATGTTTTTGTTTTTCTGTGAAAGGTCTATGATGGAAAAATGCTTCATTTAACTTTTCTTTGCTTGGAAATGTGTTTTTACTTTTCACTGAAAATGTTTTGTTTTTTTATTTTTTGAAAAAGAATATTAAGTCGAAATTTAGTTTTAACGGTCCTGAAAGTTTGTGTGCTTGAAAGGGTCAAGAAAAACGAAAAGCACCAACAAATCTATCGAAGGTCACCATTATAGAAATAAGACAAAGTCCATTTCTAATATTCAAAACAACTTTATTGAGTCATCTTCTCTGTGGTGTTTTTATTTACACCACAGAGAAGATGCCTCAATAAAGAGAAGGGTGTTAGAAAATAAATAAGTCCATGAGTATGGACGAAGAGAAAGGGTCGAAGTGTCCATGAGTAGGATAAATATCCTGGGTGTAAGGAAAGGAAAAAATATGATGATGCGTGTATCTACAGAGGTGTAGAAGTCAGTTCGTGTCCATGTGTGCATGTAGGTATGTGTGTGTTACGTTAAGTTAACGTGTGTGCGGCCGTAGCCATGTTGGATCCTTGGTATACGGATGTAGCTATGTTGGATCTTTGGGTTGTCTTGCGGAAGTTGAACCATGGTCAGGCGGCCCAGAAGGGGTTGGTTTGCGTCCCGAGAGAGAAGTTTGGGAGTTGGACCGAGCAAAGTGAATGAGTTGTTGACGTCGTCTTGTGGCTAAGAAAGGGAAAGTAAACAGTGGGCGATCCCTTTCATAATCTATTGTAAAATTTTCAGCTCGTCTGAGAGCTGGCCCCTGATTGGGCAAGCCAGAAAGGATGTTAAATGCTTGCACCAATCAGCGCCATGCTTAGAAATTAAGTATAGATACAAAATTGCCGCTACTGCTGCTGTTGTTGTTTGTAGTACCGCTATTACATACTCCCCTCTAAAGGGAGATCTAATGTTTCACGTGTCACAATTGATTAAAATACATGAACATTCATTAAATACCATGCGAGCCGTTCAATCCTTACTTTGATCTTGCCTGACTGAGGACGGCCTCCTGCAAACAAGTTCCTTCTTATCCCGAAAATATGGAGCAATACAAGGATTAAAAGCACGAAGTGGTTTATTCGCTTAGTTGTTGTTCCAAATCACTGATTAGTAGGGCAGGGGATGGAGACAGAGAGCGAGGTAGATAATTAATACCTAACCATATCTTATCTGGACATATCTAAAACGCCAAGTTCCCACATGTGTGCTTTCAAGCGAACTGTCGACTGCTCTCTCCTCACTCCCTCTCTCATTTGGCCATGTAACATTGTATCCATTTCTAGAACACATGAAGTCGAGCTGACACTTGAATACACTAAGTTGACCCGATTGAACCCTATTTCCTGCTATTCTCAACTAACAAAGTTATACTCGCCCAATATTTAACACTATAAATCTGCATGTGTGTTCCGTTTGGGTGAGGTGAACGCATGCTAAAAAATTAGACCCAGCATTGAACAACACCTGCCACTTGATCACTGGTTGCCTAAAGCCTACCAATCTGAACGACCAGCATCTCCTCACTGGCATTGCCTCTGCAGATGTAAGACGGGAAGTTGCCAGCGGAGTCAAGATCACAAAGGCTACCAGTGATGAACGCCATCATCTTTATGGTCGGGAACAAACAGCTCAACGACTAAAGTGAATGAGAAGCTTCCTCAACCATGTCGAGCCCCTAACAACATCTCAGGAAGAGATCTGACAACGGTTGTGGTCCAGAGGGCTAGAGAATGGTCACACTTATACTGACATAAGAATGTTCCCTTCTGATACTCTCCCACCTGGCTCAGAAGTGGACAACATTCAATTGTCTGAAAACGGGAATAGGGCGATCAAAAGTTGCTATGGCTAGATGGGGCTACAAAACCGACCAAACCATCTGTGAATGTGGAGAGGAGGATCATACGATGCAACACTGTCCTGTCTGCCCTCCACTACCCAACCAGTGCTGCTTGAAAGATCTTGCAGAGTACAACAATAATGCAAAAGCATGCATAAAAAGTGGGAAACTGTCGTATGACCAGATGCTTCAAAGATACGCAAAGAAGAAGAATGTAGAATTAATAAAAGTATGTAATTCTACTAATTCCTGTTCAAACATAAAGACAACAAACTTAGCTTATATGTAGCACTCATAAAAATTAAGTATTATTATAATAAACAATAACGTTTTCTCGGTGTCCATGGATAGCAGTGTAGCAGATCTGGGTGTGATAGACAAAACTCTTCCGATTTCTTGTATGTATGATCAATTCAAAATATCGAGCAGGACTAAATATTAAAATCGAAGAAAGCGGGCAAAACCAAAAGTTTGTGGTCTAACAATACAAATCAATATGTGACAGAAATAACGAACTGAAAAGTTTTATATATGCGGCTTTGTTATCGAAACTATCGTACACCCGCGAAGGGAAGAGGAAATTGACTTTTCATTATATATAAGACGCGTAATTTGATTTTTTAAAGTTATTTATTTGATTTATTAAACAACAGAACTATTTATGCTAGAATGACGCTAGACCATAAACAGGTAAAATTCTAAGTCGACTGTGGTGCTACTGTTAATGTAATTCCACTGAAATATGTGCGCGATGTAAGTCTACAATCAGCATCTAAGAAGTTACAGATGTGGAATACAACCGAAGTCATACCGCTCGGCAGATGCAGGATTACACTGCGCAACCCAAAGAACACAAAAAAGTACTCTGTTGAGTTCACGGTGGTTAAAGAGAACCAAACCCAGGAAACAGGCGACAGAACATATGAACTTAATAACAGTACATTATGACAACATCGCTAATGTTCACTCAGACCCAGTCTGTGAGCGACTGATGACAGAGTACTCGGGCATTTTTAACGGTGAACCGGTGTCACTGCTTGGTTAAGTGCACCTACAAGTGGACCCCCCCATAACATCCCATACTGCCCCAGCCGGACGTATACCAGTATCGATGATTCCTCGAGTCAACGAGAAATTAAAAAGGTTACAAAACCTCGGAGTTATCCCCCCGCCCTTTGACGAACCAACCGACTGGAATAGTCGAATAATTATTGCTACAAAGAAGTCAGGGGATATCCGAATCTGCATCGATTTAAGACCGTTAAACAAAGCGCTGAAGCACGAGCGATACCAACTACCTACCATAGAGGAAGTACTACCTAAATTAACAAAGGCAAAATACTTCACTAAGGTAAACGTTGCATCAGCATACTGGCATGTAGTGCTAGACGATGAATCAAGCCTCCTCACAACTTTCCAAACGGGGTTCGGTCGACACAGGTTGCTGAGGCCCCTCTTGGGAACTTGTGTGAGCTCTGAAATATTTCAAAAGCATCTCCATCAAGTCATAGACGGTCTAGACGGAGTTGCATGCGTGGCAGATGATATAATTGCATTCGGTTCAGGAGATGACCTAGAAGAAGCCTCAGCAAACTATGATGCAAACGTGAAGGCACTCCTACAACGGTGTCGGGAAAGAGGAATGAAGCTGAACCGAGAAAAGGCAGAAGTAAAGAAGACTGTATAAGCTTCATGGGTCACCTCATTACCAAGTGATGGGCTACTCCCAGACTCTTCTAATATTGACGCAATCACCAAACAAAAGCAGCCCACATCGATCGAAGAGATACAGAGACTCTGTGGAACGGTCAACTACCTAGCAAAGTTCCTACCAAGATTGTCGACCGTGATGGAGTCCATGATGCGCAAGGATGTTCCATGGTTATAATATCAAGCGCGAGATACCGCATTCGCGGAAATAAAACGAACAGTGACTGAAAGAACCCGTACTCGCATACTACGATCCGAACAGCAAAACAAGGACACCATAAATATAGTATAGTAAGCACTAATACTGTTGGAGGGGGTATTAAATCGCAATTCTCCTTCCCCATTATGGGAAAACAAGAAACTTGTGAACGCATTTGCAGAATGTGTTCCGAATGTGCGGAAGACAACTCCATTTTATTTTTTTTACAAAACCCGACAAAAAGGCAATCTCAATTTTGAAAAACATTTTCGGAAATTTATTTCTATTTTGGGCATGAGGGGTGGGGGAGGTCAACATGTTGCCACTGTACAAATGTGTGTGTCAAGGTTAGCCGTCTGGTTGCGAGATGTTTTCCCGGTCTTTTTTTCAGCATCATCATCATTGTAATGAAGTCTAGAGGGACATTTGAAACGGGCATTTCAATGGAAAAGAAAAAAACTAGTCCAAACTATACCGGAGACGATACGCCAACCAACTGCTACGGTCCTGTATATTTTGAGTTTTATTTTATTGTTTTATGCCCCTTTGAGACCTCTTTGTTAAATTTATAAGAAGATTTCTTTAGTCTTTATTATATGTGGGTATCTTTTACTTTACTCAGCAGACTAAAAACGCTCAAAAAACAAATATACAACAAATAAAAGTAACTGTAGGCGATAAAAGTTATTTTCAAACTTACCTGTAGCATTTGTTTGTATTTTTAACCCGTTCCAATTGCTATTTATTGGAAATTAAATTATTCGGCACACGAACATCGCACAAGACAAGATGGCGTCAAGGGGGGGGGGGGTCGGCCATTTTCTTTTTTCAAAATTATGTGCACAAAAAAAACAAGAATTTTTCTTTGTACATCTAATAAAAACCCATGTATACTACGTAAAAATACAAACAAATGTCATAGCTACGTAGGAAAATATCTATTCTCGACGTAGGTCGCCTTTACTTGTTGCCTATTTATGTTTTTAAACATTTTCTCGTTCGTTTTTTTGTTCCCCGTTCACGACTCTTCTGGGTAAAGTAAATGATACCCTTATATGTTTTTATATGTAAAAAAAAAAAGAATTAATTTGTTTCCAGTTCGTTGTGCCAACGAACTTTACCCCTATGTGATCTTTCAGGTCATAAGTTTTTTTATCTTGGTTACCAAGGTTAACGTAGTTAACATAGCTTTGGGAATTAAAAGCAGCCAGCCCCATTTTAACACTACCGAACCTCTTATTTTATCTTGTAGCAGTTACCTCCTCCTTTCAAAACATAACTACACCGGTTGGCCGTTAAGTGGCGCTTTTTCACCGACAGGTGGCGCCGTAAAGCGACACCAGAGTTATTCGCCCTTCGGACTATAAAAACCTTTGCAAACGGAAATCGACCCCTTCTACTCGCACAGCCTTGACAGAACGACACTGGCGCTTCGTCTTTCCTTCTTTTCAGCTGCTCACCAGCAAGTAACGGTCTCGTCAACAATGTCTTTCCTTTTCTGACTGCTGGACACTCATAGTAAGCTTGGCATTTTCTTTCTCTCTTTTCAATTACACACGCACTCACGCACACACACACACGTGCGTTTTTACTCCATACAAAACTTATTTAAAGAGACATTGCTTTAAATAACAAAAAGACACTTATTTCTTTCAAGCCGTCAAAGAGACATTTATCCAAAAGACGCTAAAAGACTTTCGTCAAATATGGAACATAATTTTTATGTGTAAAAATGCAAAATAAATTGTTGTTGTTCTTATAAATGTTTGAATATTGGATATTTTATTTGCCCTTCATTTGTGTTGAATGTTGACGTTTTCTTGCTCGTTTTTCTTCAATATTTAAGAGGAATAGAATGCGTTAGCATCCCCCACAATTTGGTGACCCCGTTGAACATTTATTTAATAGGATTCCAGTATTCAAACAACAAAAAGGAAAATACAAATTTATTTTCTGTCTCAACAACAAGCAAAAAAGGGAAGTCGCCATCTTTTTTCTCTTACCACGTGGAAATGAATATTCAAACAAAAAAAAAAGTAAAGAAAGAGAATACGAATTTTTTTTTCTTTCTTTTCAACAAGGGAAAGAGAAGCCGCCATTCTTTCTCTACATGGAAACTAACATTCAAACAAACGAAAACAAAAACGTCATTCCTCGTGTGAAACAAATTATGACTCCATTTATTTTTCTTTTCTTTTTCCTTTCTACCCAAGTGTTGGAAATATATATATAAAAGAAAAGAAAACTACAAAACACGATTACAAACTCAGCCAAACACGAACAACATCACCAAGCCTCAAGACTTAATACTGGTTGTAAAAAGTCAGGCTCAGCAAGCACCAAACATTTCCGGACATCACTGGGAAGAAATCACACCAGTTCAAAACGAGTACAACTGCATTAGCACGACTAAAATACTCAACAACTGGACGTTCGATGATCTACAGGAGGACACATCAACTTGAACGACGCGCACCAACACCAGTACAGACCCACTTGTACCTGGACCTGCTAACTCACTTGCAGACATTTGTGCATCTGATTTTGACCATAGTGTACCACCAATCTCAACAACTAGATGTTTGTTCATCAGTTCCACAACACGGACTAATTAACATGAACAACATCAACAACTGCACAGATTCACTTGTGCTCATTCACCAACCACTGCACAGACTCACTTGTGCTCATTCATCAACAACTGCACAGATTCACTTGTGCTCATTCATCAGCAACTGCACAGACTCACTTGTGCTCACTCATCAACAACTACGCAGATCCACATGCGTTACAAACACTCAATTCCGCAGACGCACTTGCGATCAATCATTCAATACAGATAGAAAAACAGAAATAAGTAGCGTGCACACTACTTTTTCTAATCTTCAACAGCAAAACAGACATACCCACAAAGAATGCTTCTCATCTACAACTTACATATTGAATAATATTTTCAATATTTTTCAATCTGGGGGGAGTCCTTGTAGCAGTTACCTCCTCCTTTCAAAACATAACTACACCGGTTGGCCGTTAGGTGGCGCTTTTTCACCGACAGGTGGCGCCGTAAAGCGACACCAGAGTTATCTGCCCTTCGGACTATAAAAGCCGGTGCAAAACGGAAATTCTCTCTCTTCTTCACCGACCAGTCTCGACAGAACAACGCTGACACTAGCGTTCCGTTTCACTTTTCTCTTCTGGTCGATTGGCCTCGGCAGAACGACGCTAATACACTAGCGCTTCGTCTCACGCTTTTCTCTTGAACTGGTCTCGGCAAAACAACTACCAACACACGTTTCTTCCGTCGGCACGTGTTCAAACAACGGTAAGAGTTCTCAACTCATTTTCTTTGTGTACGGCTTTCAAAGACTTTTCCTACGCCGGATTCATTTCTTCTTATACCTTTTCAAGAACTGCTTTTCCATCGACACACATGCATACATCACACACTTCATCATTCCACGTACACACACGTTCAATAAACGTTATTTGAACTACTTCATTTTGTTTAATAATTATTACTCTGTCTTTGCATGCAACATTGCTTGATTCAACTTTGCACGTTTATAATCGGGGGAACACGACCCTCGATCCGAACAATCTTTTGCCCTTGCCATGTTTTCTTTTAAGCTGTGTTTTTAACCTCTTTTGTTACCACCAAATTCGGATTTTGTTAACGACCACAAAATTACGAAAACATCTTTATTTATTTTTAATTAAACTAGGACAGCAAATTTCTTTATCGGATACATAAGAACCTGTTCGCTAATCGAGATTGCCTTTTTTAATTAACATTTTTTCGTTCACTTTTTTGTTCGTTAATTAACATTCCCTCTTTTTTTTTAACATAGTATTGTTTCGTTGATAAAGTTTTAAAACCTGTTTGATAAATGTTTGATAATTTTTAATACATAAACTTTAAAAATGTAAATTAATAAAATGTGTATTAATTCTTCAGTTTTAATGAAAGCTCAACATTTTTGTCAGGTTTTGTAAAAAAATAAAATGCGCTATCAAAAAAATACCTCTACTTCCCATAAATGTTCTCATTAGGCGTTTCAAGAACAATTTATATATTTTCTGGTTAATTTCCTTTAAGCATGCCGTCTTTTCCAAACTCGAAACATAATCACTAAAAATAATATCACAAAGTTGTCTCCCTTAGATTTAATCATTTAGAGTTATCTCCCTTAGATTTACCTTGATCATCGGCGTAGCCTTGGAATTCTTAGTCTTCGGGCTAGGATCAAAGTGTAATATTTGGAGTCACATATGAGTACGTGTTCTTTGCCTGAGAATGACGCACACGGTTCTGGGTTCTTTTGAAATACTTAGCTAGTTGATTGGGTAAGCCATGCTGCCCCCTTTTTTATTTTACAGTGATAGAGAATCTCCAAAATGCACACTTCCCACTTTTTTTTTTTTGCTTTTGACCTCTCCAAATTGTTTTTTTTTTAATCTGGGAAGGACAACATCCACTCCTTAACCTATCCTTATTTAATTTGCTCCCACTCCCACTTCGAGATTGACCTGCTTGTTTTTTGTTCTAAAAAACAGTATGCGGGTTTACTCTTAGAAAGGATTGGGGGTGTCTTACTGATCTGAGATTAGTAAGACACCCCCTAAAAGAAATAAAATATAATTAGGGTCAGGTCATAATTTTATTTCCTTGTTTTTTCTTTCTTTTTTGGTGTTTCTTTTTTACTTTTTGCTGTCCAACTACCCAAATTTTTCAAATAAAATTGTAAATATCTTTCATAAATAAAACCGATTTAAAAGCGTACTTAAAATATCTCTAAATATATTTTTTTAAGTACGGTTGTTCATAGAGTAAATGTGGTATTGTGGTGACTGTTAAACTGAAAGTGTTGAACAAATGAAGAAAGAATGACAGGATCAGTGGTTGAACGAATGGGTCAGAATGCGTCTAGTTAAGAGACAGAGGATGACCACCGACTCTCACTCACTCCCCACACTTTCGATCACTTTGTGCCTAATTCTTGATTTGCATATTTTTGTGCAGCATTGGGATGGGTAAACGTTGCCTGCTGTTGGTTCACAATCGGTAAATAAAAAGGGAATACGTTGTGAAGTATTTTCCAAATTCAATGGATTTAATATTATTATTCTAAATTCAATGCATTTAATGTTATCATTTCAAATGCAAAAACAAAAAGCTGAATTTTAGATGGAGAAAAGAACGAACATTCCTCTTTTCCTTTCACATGTAAAAAATAAAATTTTGCAACAGTCGTAAACACTGAAATATCTTTCCCCTTGTTGGGAGCAGCTGTTAGTTCTTAGCTACGTTACTTTTGCCTCTGTAGGGAAACAACATATTTACTAAACTTAATGCTATGGGGCACACAGAATAAGGAAAAATCCGGCCAAATACAATATACACATTTATTTACATTGAATTACCTACTAGACATTATCCTCGAGTGTTTTCGGTTTCTCTGCACAAGGGTTTGTCAGGACAACCTGACATGAGGATACTTCACCCTACAAGTAAACCCTGACAAAATATCAAAAATAACATAGTATTCGAAGCCCAAATAAGATCCCCCCCCCCGGTATGGCTACCAAACACTGGCTTATACGAGGAATGGTGCACATTTTTCTAGTGATGTTGCCTCTAGTAACATCACTAAGCTGGATACTCCACCAGACTAGATGAATTCTTGTTTTGGAATCCGGTAAGACCAAGAGAAAGATATACTATAACATAGTTGACTGGTCAATTGGGGAGAGGAAAATTAATGTTATTCACTTCTTTACTAACTCAACGTTTGAGAGGTAGAGAAGAATCTTGATTGAAAACTCGGATACCTATGTATCTCATATAGAAACCAAGTGTTAGCCCTCGAAAGGGGTCCTTTGATTTCTGAGAACTTACTGAAGTAAAATGAAAACAAAAACAAATATAAAGTAGACTTATAACACAACACAAAAGAACCTACAATGCACAGTTTTTTACTCACCATTCGTGATGGGGCTCTACCAAACATGGTAGGTTAGGACAGAGCCTCTTTATATTCAACCACGTAGAATCCTGTCCACCCGTGGTGAACTACCCTCTCTCTCCACGAGTAGCCTGACTCTGACTGCCCAAACGACAATAACCCATCGGCATTCTATGCAACCGGTGTCATTCTCACTTCTTCCCTTTCACAGTCCCTGTGGTGTTGTTGGGTCACACGAAGACTTCCAAACCCTTTTGGGGTTTATACAGCAGTCACAGAGAACTTCCAGACACCAATGAAGAAAGACGTATTTTCTTTTGTCCCGGTCAACCTGAAGGCGAGTAAGTCTATTTTCCACTAAAGAAATACTACTCGACGAAATTCGGCCGCCTACCTTTTTTACTTCCTTCATTGTGACACTGATTTAACTTTCGGAAACCCACACACAACGGTTTAGGTCACTCAAATATTATTTGTTATTTATAGAAGGACTTTGTTTTCCTTTCATTTGACAATTCTTTTGTTACAACATATTATAGGAGTTGGTCTTACACTCCATGCAAAGATTAGCTTCAATAATTTTAGTTATAGTTTTAAAAAAACGGGACGTGTCTCTTTCTATTTCATACATCATAATGGAATATTTTCAATATTACAGATTAAAAGAAACAAGTTTTTAGTTTATCCTCGATTCTGTCTTGGTGAAGTTTTAAAGAAAAAAATATTAATATAGTAAAAAACAACAACTTAATAGAAGAGATAGAATTAGATTGTGCAAAAATACAAAGGATGATAACGGTAATTTTTATATCGATAGATACAGAAGTTAACACTCGTTAATTGGTGATGCTATGACCCCCTCTCTCCATTTCATAGATAGTCAAGAAGCAACTCCTAGTTAAGAGACTGGAGATTCTTCTAGTTAAGAAAGAAGACTTCTAAGGTAAAGGTAAAGCCGTTATTGTCTCCTTCTTCAAGAAAAGATCAAGTATTCAGCTTTGCCCTCACAATGGATACTATAACAAATACTACTTCATTTTTGAAACTGTAACAATCAAACTTAAGCAAAAAAATAATGAAGACACACACAGTTTGTCCCAAGTCCACTAGTAATTATAGTAACTAGCGAGAAATTCCACGATGCTTTCTACATCAATCTGTACAATTTACTGTTAATCATAATATTCCTTTTGAAATAATATCTGTCAGGGTCAATACTATTAAAAAGAAAAAAATGACTTTCTTCTTCCATGAAAATAATTATAATTGTCAACTAAATGAAACGAATATGCTTCTTTTTTTATTTATTAATTTAAAATTGTGGCAATTTAATTATTTCTAAAACAATAACCATTCTTTGTCTTCTTACCGTAAAAATAATGGTCAGCTAAATATTCTTCAAATCAATAAAACGAATATTACTTTTTAAAATGTACTGTTTTAGTCGAACAGACGACATAATTTGATTTTGGAACAATTTATTTGAAAATAGGTAAAAATCAGAATTTTTTACCATAGCGACCTCAGATTAATCACAAATAACCATCTTTACTAATCGAACAATCTCATTTTTTTTAAATGTCTGTCAAAGGTGATAACGTATGTACAAACGTGAAGTGGCTTAACTTATTATTACATAGACTAGTGGGACCCTTGATATATCATAGTTGTATCCTTCGTCTGTTGTATGTTGCTGCCATGCTTAAAGCTACATCCATTCTATCTATGTTTGGTGCAAACAAAGACCCCCACTATATTATTGCACCCCCCTTTGTTCAAACTGAAGCCTACTTATCTAAATACTTTAGTTAATTTAGTTTTCGAAATATATCTGTCTCCAAAACCCTTTGAAGAGTTTGTGACATGTTTACATTCTATGGACGTCTGACACAAACGAAGACTATTGTACGATCTTTGTTCAAACCTAAACATACTTATCTAACTACTCCAGTTAATGGATTTTCATAATATATCTGGTTATGATGCTCTATCTCCAAAACCCTTGTAGGAGTTTGTGACATATTTCCATTCCATGAACGTCCGGCATGAACGCAGACCTCACAATATTAGTGTAGCATCTTTGCAGAGAAAAGATACTACACTTTGATCCAAGAAAATGTATTTTAGTTAGAGTTTCACGTTCGCCACAGCAGCGACATTAGATAATTTTTTTTAAAAATACTTCTTTTGCATTGCATTGAGAGAGTAAGTACGCTGAATGTATTTATGTATTCTAAATTAGAAATTATGTTTATAAGAAAAAATGTCTACTATTATTTGCTGATTATATATATAAAAAAGATCACTTTGTTTTAAAAAAAATATCATGTAAGGCTTTTTATGTTATTCTCTTTAACTTTGTAAAACACGCATCCAATTAAATAGAAATCCTTTAGATTTACACGAGATTCAAATTCAGATATCGATATTGTAGAATCTACTGCCTTAGTAATGTGTATTCTGCCTATTCCTTTCTTGTCACGAAAGACAAACTCCAATAGCACCATAACTTTTTAATATAGATAGCTAAAATAAAATTAATTTTATAGTTTTGTTTATTTTACAGCTTTACGGTTTTTGCTACGGTGATGACATAATTTGAAAATATACTTTTGTTGTTTTTCTTTGAACTGTTATGCTCATGTGGCACACCTTAGGGACCACAACAGCTTCACTAAACAAGCAGTTGACCTCAACATTGTGATTAAAAAATAAAAAGTATTTTTTTTAAATGCAACTTATTAGTATTGCTCAAAAACGTATAGGTTAGAGTTAAAGTTGATAAAGAAATAATTCACCATGACGACGACAACGATTGAGACGGTTTTTTTTTTTAGAGTTACATCTATTTGCACTGTTCCAAGAGCGGAAGTTGCATCCTTGTGCTTGTTTTACAAGTACTTCCACGGAATGTGCTCGAACGAACTTAGTGCACCTGTACCCCCTTAACGTAAATACCCCGACAAACCCGACCAGCAGAAAAATCTCACTACTTCACTGTAGAGGTCCCCAGATGTCGACAAACTTTCCACTCTAAAAGCTTCTTTTCTCAAACCGCCTGTCTTTAGAATTCCCTCCCTGCTCCGTTATCCAGACTATACAAACATGCAGAAATTTAAATGTAATGTGAATAAACATCTTGCTGACTAACTCCCCACTTAGTATTCCCCCATAAATCTGGTTCCTAATCAGAATACACCCCCCCCCGTCTCAGTGACAATGTGCCTTGTTTGGGATGAATTAAAGTAAAAAAAAAATTTTTTTTTAAATAGTTACCTAGCAACGATACTTAGCAAGTGACAAATGGTATTATTCCTATATCCCCCCTCCATCACCCCCAGACATGAAAAGTGCATCAATTTCAAAGTGATTCTTTTTGAATGATTGATTCAACCAACCTAGTTAAATTCGATCTCGGGTGATCAGCTTACTATGGTCTCAGCTCAGCCAATCACAGTGTTACACACGGCATCGTTGATATTTATATTATGTTTCGGCTGATGTCCGCTTCCAGCCTTCTTCAGTTGAATTGTTTATTTTAAGAAATGTTTCTTGAACAAATATAAATACAACAATTTATAAAAAACATTCATGTTATGCTCCACATGATTGCGTATGCCATGCTATTCATGAGTGTTCATTAATTTAAAAATAAACACCATTTGATGAACAACCACTTTCAGACTGTCGGCTGATAAATGGTAATGTTTGATATTATTTAGCAATACAGGCCGGATTTCCAGTATTTCCGTGAAACCGAAGGTATGATGGACACGCAAACTAATGTATTGTGTTATTTGAAATTAAACTATTACGCTCTTACATACGTAATTGAGCACTCTGGTCTGTTTTCCTATAACAAAAAACATTAAATACATACATATATAAGGAGAGTTTGAATTACCTCCTAGACATTATCCTCGAGTGTCTTCGGTCTCTCTGTACAAGGGTTTGTCAGGAACACTCGACATGAGGATACTTCACCCTACAAGTAAACCCTGACAAAATATTAAAAATAACATAGTATTCGAAGCCCAAATAAGATCTCTTCACCACGGCTAAACACCGACTTATACGAGGAATGGTGCACCTTCTAGTGATGTTACCTCAAGTAACAACACTTACCTGGATACCCCACCAGACTAGATGAATTCTTGTCCTGGAATCAGGTAAGACCAAGAGACCACAAGAAAGATATACTATAACATAGTTAACTGGTCATTTGAGGAGAGGAAAATTAATGTTCTTTACTTCTTTACTAACTTAACGTTTGAGAGATAAAAGAAGAACTTTAATAGAATATTCGAATATCTATGTATCTCATATAGAGATCAAGTGTTAGTCTCAGGAAGGGGTCGCTTGATTTTTGAAAACTGCAACTGAAGTAAAATGAAACAGAAAAGATAAAATTAAAGTCAAAAGTATAGACTTGAGTAAGTATAGATGGAGAATAGAATCACCCAACTTCAAATGTAATGAAGGTTAAGTCAAATCTATAACATTCAATACTCAAAATACTGCAGGTATTAAAATCAGCTCAAGGATTGAACGTTCAGATCAAACATGGCTATAGTAGAGTAAGTTGAGACAAATAAATCTGTAACATTACTTATATCAGTTCCAAGAATTAAAGATTTGGTGTACGATCGTTTCTAAGACTATTAAGAATTTTTTAAATTTTTATTATTATGACTTTATTTCCTGATTTTGATTTTCGTGTTCTAATCCATTATATTTTTCTCATTATTTATTTTATCATTATAAATTTATGCAGATGCTTTTTCTTATAATAATTGGATATATTTTGTTAAATAAGATAAAAATTGTTGATGTTGTGAAACGGCGCTTAAGAGACATATTGAAATTTAAAAAAAAAATTAATCGTCTGGGAAACGATCGTACATCAAATCTTTGTTTATCTTAAATTATTGGAACTGATATATATATATATATATATATATTAGAGAGAGAGAGTTAAACATAAAACAAACAAAAATAGTATTCATATATGAACAGAAATTTGTTTAATTCAGAGATACAATAAAAAGTTTTTACTGGATCTCTGAATTAAACAAATTTCTGTTCATATATGAATACTATTTTTGTTTGCTTGTTATGTTGTTATTACTATGCTCCATTTGAAATATTGAGCATCCCTCTACGTATTAGGAGTTACTCTGGTACATGAGAAGTTAAACTCTTCTTATACCATTATATTATAATTCTTTTCTAAAATATATGTATCATATTTTTGCTCAGTCAAATATATTCTGAAATGAAATACTAAAGTGAAAAAAAAAATTTGGAAAAAAGAAGAAAACAGGAGAAAAGGAAAATAAAAAAGAAAATAAAGAGAAAAGGAAAAGGGGGAAGAAAAAAAGAAAAAAAAAGCATAAAATAAAGGAAAATAATAAAAAAGTAAAAAATGTTTGAGTCAATATTTTTTTTTACTTTCGTCCCCCAAAAACATGTTTACATCAAGTAAAGAAAGAAGTGGACGTTGATTAAAAAAAAAATTAAGAATATGGAATGAGCACAAGACACAATTAAAAGAGAAAGAGAAAGAGAAAGAGAGACCCAAAACGAGGATCTTTCTTGCTGTTTTTGTACTCAATATCATCCTAAAAAAAAAAACCTCCCAGCCCAAAATGGACGTTTTTGGTTTATGGAGACGTCATTGAATCCAAGGGTTTCCAAAGACGATTATTGCTGATTTCTATTCGGCTCTAAATTAGTATTGACACATGTGCGCACGAATATTTATAAATCTATATACACACACAATACAAATTTCAATATATGTACATGAAATATCACAATTTATATGTTTTAATATATATACACAATATTATATTCTTAGATCAACATAACATAACATATAATTTCTTAGGGGTGCAAGTCGATAACTATGCAGACATGTAAAAAAAAAAAAAATAAAAAAATAAAAATTTAAAAAAAATTAAAAAGCTTTATGATATACGTACCCGTGACGAAAAGCATATATCGTACAACAGAAATCATGTAAATTGATCAATTTTTTAAATTTTTATTTTTTTATTTTTTTTTAACAAAAGAAAATCAAATGTTATGGGTAAACACCAATCGTCGATCTATCGACGCCATGTTGGAAATTGTGGTTGTCAGACAAGGGAGATAACTCCAAAACCACAATTTCCAACATGACGTCGATAGATCGACAATTGTCGTTTACCCATAACATTTGATTTTAGGTGTACGATATATGCTTTCTGTCGCAGGTACGTACATCATAATACTTTTTATTAATTTTTTTTAATATGTTAGTTTGATCATCCATCGATACCTTCCGTTTCACGCAAACTCAGCCAGAGGATTAAAGATACCAAATGAATTCGTTATTCAGTCGATTATCTAACCTAGATAATCGACTGAAAAACGGATTGATTTGGTATGTTTAGCTATACGGGCTGAGTTTCCAATGTTACCGTAAAAACGAAGCTATTGATAGACGATCAAACTAATATATAACGTTTGTTTTTAATGAAAATATTTGCTCTTACACACGTAATTGAGCACTCTGGTCATTTCTCCTATGCTAAAACACAACATTACAATATATATATATATATATATATGTTAAAATATATAAACTGTATATTAGAATGTGTATATGTGCGTTTATCAAATACTCATACTTTCTTTATAAAAGAAGAGAGTTTCATAAAAATAATAAAACTGAATTTACTGGCCCATCACAATTGTTTCAATATGGGAGAGAGGGAGAGAGAGAGAAGAGGGAGAGAGAGAGAGAGGGAAGAGGTAAGATTAAAGTTGACAATTACAGAAATTGAATTTGTTATCAATTTTTTTTGAAAGCTAATAATGTTTACTAAGTAAAAAATAATATGACTAAATAAATAAAATGAAATAAATAAAATAAAAAACTAAAAATTTAGGCACTTAAAGTTTTGAAACAAAATATACTGTAGTCATTTTTTTTATAACAGAATGAAGCACGGGACTCTTGACCTTAAAATAAAGGTGTAGTATCTGTTTTGTCCTTTGTCAGTGAAGGAGAAATCTTTCTAAACTAAGGCAATTTTAATTTTTGTTCCTATCCGAAGTGACCTTTTTGGGGTAGCTGGATCTTGTGTGGAGGGGTGGGGCTAAATAGTGACAAAATAAAACAGATGGTTGGGGTTTATATAAAGGTGTTTCAATGCAACTGCAGTCGAAACGAATATTGCAGCCTGCAAAAAAAAAAAAAAAATTCCTATTTGTTGATGTTGAGACTAGATGATATCTGTGCTGATAAATGACCATCATTTCCTAAACTTCCCTCTAAATTGTTTTTGTTTTTTTTTAAAAAAGAATCTATATAATAATATAGTAAGGCATTTCATGTTCATACGTACGCCATCACCTTTCACACACTTAAAAAAAATAAGATCGTCCAATCAGCAAAGATGGTGATTTGTGATTAATCAGATATCACTAAGGTAAACAATTTTGACTTTACCCATTTTAAAATGAATTGTTCCAAAATCAAATTATGTAATCCCGTTGACTAAAACAGTACAATTTTAAATAAATACATTTAAAAAGCTTACGTTGATTGGAAGACTATTTAGTTGACAATGATTTTTATGGTAAGAAAAGTCACTTTTTTAATTTAACAATTTTTTAAAATTATATTATCATCAATAGTAAATTATACTGATTGATGTAAAAAATACCATGGAATTTCTACGGGGTTCTGCTAGTTTCTGATTATTACCGATGAAGAACCGAATTTTCAGATTATGAAAAATGTTTTTAATTGAAGTTTAATGTAATTAATTTTTCAACCAGTCTTTAGTGAAAATCTTGTTTACAAACAACTTTTCACAATTTCCAGCTGAGATTAATTTTATGTTAAAAATGAACCCCCTTCTAAAAACTGATGTTTGTTGGTTAACGCTTTGCTAAACGCAGGTCTTAATTTCTGGGGTTTGTACAAAACATTATCGTCCAACTACTGTAAAAATCAATCATGGTTCCCCATTCTTAAAAATGATGCATTAGATCCCTCATCACCGTATTTGGTTTAACATCAGTTTTATATTCTGGCATGTGTTGGACGGCTTTTAGAAATTGACTTCCAAAGTAACCTATCTTTTGCCAGATTTTTCATTCATCCCTCTTTCTATAAAATCTATCCTTCTAGACTTGCTCCCATGTTTTCCTTTACTTCCCTGCTACCTCAACTGTTCTATATCTACTGACCTAAGCACTCTCATCCATTGTTTTAATGTAAGCAAACCAACAAAGTCTCCTGTTCTGCACATATCTCCCTATACTGGGCAGATGTAATTGTCCTCTGGGGTCATTAGATCTAAATCTTTAAGACTCACATTACACATCCATCATATTCTCATATCATTTCTCTCCATGCAACACATATCTTCCACCTTCACTGGCCAGGTTTCATTCCCATACATCATCACACTGGGCACACATACCTGATAAACTCTTCCCTGGATCGACAATGGTAAAGCTCTGCTGGTTAGTAATGACAGAAATCCCCATAACTTACTTTATCGGCTCCTAATTTTTGCTATCACACCAGCATTAGCTCTTCCTTGTGTGCCAATGGTATCACCAATGTAACAAAACTCCTGGACAACCTCAATAGCCTACCATCCACATATACTTTATCTATTATGCTAAGACATAACCTTTCCAAGTGGATAAAATACACTTTTTATCCTCAAAATAAATTTATTTGGATTTGTAAAGGCACAATTTGGAAGAGTTTTGCTGTTAATATTGAAAATAGAATAGTTTTAGAAAGACGGTAATTCATAATCATGATCATCCATTTTATCGTCTTTTTCCCCCCATGGTAGGGGTCCGACAGCTTGCAATCTCAGTCTCCAAGTTTGGTGGTCTTGAAGATTGATTCTTTTCAAATTTCATTAAGCACCATTGTTGATGGTTTGCATCCAACTTTCTTCCTGCCTTCAACCTCGAGGGTTCTGCATTTTTTTTATCCCAGAGTTATTACTATCAACGTGGCCAAACAAACGTAGCCGACTGATGGTCAGTAGTTCATCAAGCTTTGGTATATTCAGCCTTGCCAATAGGGTATCAAAGTCGATATGCTGGATCTGATATGACCGACATTGCATATCCATCATATTTTTAATTAACAACATTACTTTAGGACTACCAAGTATTATCAAAAATAGAATTTAATAACCAATTTCAGCTTTAATATATGTAGAAAGATTGGAAATTACAAAGCAATAGTAATGAAAGAGATCCAACTAATATCTGAGTTACTTCCCTTGTATGCAAAATACAAACACTGCCAATCTCATCATCATATTCGTTTTAACGTCTGTTTTACGTGCTGGCATGTGTTGGACGGCATTAAGAAATTGACTGCCAAACTAACCTATCTCTGGTTAAGTCTTTATCCCTCATGTCCATTTTTATCACTTCCTTCAATGTTTTCCTTGGCCTTCCCCTGTAGACTGAACCTGCTACCTCAACTTTTCTACATCTAAAACTCAAGAACTCTCATCCATTCTTTCAATGTGACCATACCAACGAAGTCTACTCTTATGCACACATCTCTCTATACTGTCCAGATTTAATCTTCCTCTGAAGTCATCAGATCCAAGCCTGTTTTTAAGACTCACATTAAACATCCATTGTATCATTCTCATATCATTTCTATTCATGCAACGCGTCCTAACCCTCATTGGCCAGATTTCACTTTCATACATCATCACACTGCATACACATGCCTGATAGACAGTGCTAATGCTCTGCTGGTTAGTAATGGCAGAAGTTACCTATACTTATTCCAATCTGTTATTATAATAATAAAAAAATGGTTTGGTATTTGTTTGTTTTTTTGAATGGCAGATGTATATGACATGCAGACCTGACGATTTTCCTTGGCCTATTCTATTTGTTCTAATTTAGTTTTTAGATTAGTCCTTGCTTCCCCATAAGAGTCTTGCTCGGTCAATCGATTGTGCTTCTGTTTGGAAAAGCATTTTCATCGCTAAACACACAGATTGAAGGAACGCATCTTATTTTAGATACTCCAAGGCATCCCCAGAACAGGCTTCTTCCATTTGGTTAAGAGCCAAGTGTAGTATCAAAACGGATACTACACGTTATCCGTTCTGTCCGCGGTCAGTAAAAGAGAAATCTTTCTAGACCGAAACAATTTTTATTTCTGTTCTAATCCTAAGTACCCCTTTCTAATAAGTTGGATTTTGCCTTACATTGAGAAAAAAAAAAAAAAAAAAAAAAAAAAAAAAAAATCGACCTTGTGTCTAACTTTGTCCTCATGGGGAGGCAAGTAAATACGGATATGTAGACCTGACAAAATTGTAGGGACGTACTTTCCTCAGAGTATGATAAGAGATATCCCTTGGTAGAGCCAGAGAGTCTCTCTCTTGTATCACCACTTCTGACCTTGGCAGTTGTGTCAAGCCGGTTCAGTAAAGTGTCTGTCTGCGAACCTTTTAAATAATGAAATGTTGTCACAATATAATAAACACAGAAGCCATTGATCAAAAAAATAGTTGACATGACATTTTTATTCAAAAGTAATTCTTAAGCATTTAGACTATTGCTTAGAAACTCATTTCAAGCTTCAGTTAAAGTTTAAGGCAGGAAAAGTCAAGTATTATGGTTCACGTATGTTCCTAAAAGAAAGAGAAACCATCACTTTCTCACACACCACTGTTTTATCAAAGAACCCTATTTTAAGGAATCTCTTTCGATAAAAGATAAAAGATTTATATACATATGATGTACACCCTCGGTCGAAAATAACGGAAAAACGAAAAAGTTATGCTTTACCAGTGTTCGCACTAATATTCATATAAAATAATGTTTCAATCAGAAAAAAAGGTTAAAAAAACAAAAAAAAGAAAGAAACAACATATCAATTGGAAAGAAGGAAAAATGAAAGAACAAGTCTCATTATGGAAATAGAGTCAAGAATTTCTTTCTGAATTCATTTCAAATGATGAGAGGGGTCGGACTTGCTATTTGCTTTCTCCCTTACCCTAAACACTTGAAATGGTTTCGTCTGGCAGTTTTGTTTTTTTTTTTGTTTTTTTTACTCGCTAACTTTTACGTGACGGGATGGATATTTATATAGATACAAATAAACATTGGTCTTTATTTTAGAGTGGAGAATATGTACAAATAGCTACAATCTAAAAGAAATATAGTAAATCTGCAAATAAAATTTCCGTAAATATATGAAAGATAAAAGAAATACCAATTTAATTTCATTATTTCATCATTTCTAAATTCATCCAGTTTATTCTTAAAATAGTCTAAATTGTCTATTTTTGAGATTTGCCATATTTAAAAATCCCCTTAATTATTTTGAACATTTCAATTCGTCCACCTGAATTGTATTCTTCTCTTGAGTAAAATAGTTAAACCTAATGATACTAACCTATTCCTGTAATTGAGACCTTTCATTTATTTTTATTTACTTTTGTCACTTTTCTTTGTACATATAATCGTAATAGTATATCAAATTCCCATGTGAGGTGTCCAGTTTATTGGAGTATGCTATTCTGCCTAGAATCTTGTTACAGCACGCTATTCTGCCCGGGAGTCTTGTTACAGCACGCTATTCTGCCCGGGAGTCTTGTTACAGCACGCTATTCTGCCCGGGAGTCTTGTTACAGCACGCTATTCTGCCCGGGAGTCTTGTTACAGCACGCTATTCTGCCCGGGAGTCTTGTTACAGCACGCTATTCTGCCCGGGAGTCTTGTTACAGCACGCTATTCTGCCCGGGAGTCTTGTTACAGCACGCTATTCTGCCCGGGAGTCTTGTTACAGCACGCTATTCTGCCCGGGAGTCTTGTTACAGCACGCTATTCTGCCCGGGAGTCTTGTTACAGCACGCTATTCTGCCCGGGAGTCTTGTTACAGCACGCTATTCTGCCCGGGAGTCTTGTTACAGCACGCTATTCTGCCCGGGAGTCTTGTTACAGCACGCTATTCTGCCCGGGAGTCTTGTTACAGCACGCTATTCTGCCCGGGAGTCTTTTTACAGCACGCTATTCTGCCCAGGGTCTTTTTACAGCACGCTATTCTGCCCAGGGTCTTTTTACAGCACGCTATTCTGCCCAGGGTCTTTTTACAGCACACTGTTCTGGTCAGGGTCTTTTTACAGCACGCTATTCTGCTCAGGGTCTTTTTACAGCATGCTATTCTGCTCAGGGTCTTATAAGAATATGTTATTCGAGGTGAGGTCTTATTGGAGTTACTCATTCGTAAATAATGTTTGAAGTTATTGTTCAAATGATTAAATAAAATCTTTTTTTAAATTAAAATAATTAAATTAAAATAAGTCAGTGGACATGCATTGCTAAACTTTAAAGGGTTTGCTCGAGAGTTGTTCTAATTTGGCACAAAGAAATTTGAAGGTAATTTACAAGTACAATTTTTGGTATAAGTATGAGTGACAGACACCGAGTTTCAGTGAAAAGGTGAGAGTTGGGTTAAGATCTTGCAAAACCGGGTGTGAATGTGAGTGGATATATGTGAATGTGTGTGAGTGTGGATGTGTCATAGAGCGGATATGGATGTGTGAGTACGGAGTGTGGGTATGTATGAATAGGAACAATGTAAGTGTATTTGAGCCTAGGTAAGTGAGGGTGACTATAACTGAGAGTGGCCCTGCATATGCAAATAGACTGTGTTTGTGTATGTGATTCTATGTATGTGGAAAGAGTGTGAGAGCAAGTATACTCTTTTCTGAGGTGGGTGTGTGTGGGGACATAGGTAAGTGAAGGTAGGCACCTGAAAAAGGCTAAGGATGAGTCTAACTGAGAGGGGCATTAGGTAGGAGGAGAGTTGTGAGCTGCCATTAGGTAAAAACTGTAGAATAAATACAGACCCAAAGGAGTTTTGAGTAGACAGGAGAGGGGAGCTGGGCTTTGGAAGGGAGTAATTTAATAACTCTTTCTCTCTCTCTAATCTTTCCCCCCTCCCTATATCTCTCTTGATCAGCAACAATCTTTTTTCATCTCAATCTCCATCACTGGCAATCACTTACGCATCCTCTCTGAGGACATCGGCGAACCATTCAGAGACTTTTCAAATTCCCCATATAGATTTTTTTTTTAAATTGTCTTGAAATAAAAAAGATATTTAAAAAAATTTATAAAATTTTAATATTTAAAAAAAAAGAAAGAAAGGAGGGTGAAAATGTCATGTTCTATACAAATTTTAGTTTATTTTATTGTGGTTTTGTTTTTTATTTTGTTTGGGGGGAGATAGGAAAAGGGCTGGGGAGGGAGGTTGTCTGCTGTTGAAGAGTCGGGTTAAGATAAGGAGAAGGGAAAGGGGAAATCATTAGGTTTTTTTGGCTTTTTCCTTTCATTTTAAATTTACAAAAAAAAAAAAAAGAAAAAAAAGTTTGTATTTTTTTCTTTCCGCCCGATGTTTCTTGCTTTAAAAGACAACTTTTTTTTTCCTTCTCGTGTCTTGCCGAATGTGGTGACTGCTCAAGGGAGAGCAGCAAGTATTTAGTCGGCAGTTGCACAAGAAATAAGTTTTTGGTAGTGGAAAAGCGATGACGGTGGTGGTGACAGCGGCGACCATGGCAGCAACGATGATGAAAGAGACAGCCTACAATCACGACTATCATCTGCGTCGGAGTTGGTTTGTGAGCCATTCTAAACCTTGGTATAAACTGAAAAAGAAATAAAAATAGACGTTTAATAATGATTGTGACTAAAAGAAAATGTGTCTGGTCAAAACAGATGCGGGAAAGATGTGTCTATGGCCAAAACAGATGCGGGAAAGATGTGTCTATGGCCAAAACAGATGCGGGAAAGATGTGTCTATGGCCAAAACAGATGCGGGAAAGATGTGTCTATGGCCAAAACAGATGCGGGAAAGATGTGTCTATGGCCAAAACAGATGCGGGAAAGATGTGTCTATGGCCAAAACAGATGCGGGAAAGATGTGTCTATGGCCAAAACAGATGCGGGAAAGATGTGTCTATGGCCAAAACAGATGCGGGAAAGATGTGTCTATGGCCAAAACAGATGCGGGAAAGATGTGTCTATGGCCAAAACAGATGCGGGAAAGATGTGTCTATGGCCAAAACAGATGCGGGAAAGATGTGTCTATGGCCAAAACAGATGCAGGAACGATATGTCTGTGGTCAAAACAGATGCAGGAACGATATGTCTGTGGTCAAAACAGATGCGGGAAAGATGTGTCTGTGGTCAAAACAGATGTGGTTGAGGCTGGGGATAATTTAAGAAAAAGACCCGGAGTAAAATGTATTTCAGGTTGAGACCGCCGACAGCTATGCTAGAGACTGGCAGTGTGGGGAATAGCTATGGAAAACTAAAGTACAGGAAAATTGGGGCATGGTAAGCTTGAGACCAAGAACGTAAGCTAATATCAAGGCGAGTTTTTGCTAAGAATCAAGGGAGATAAATCATTGATTTAAGTTGTTTCCCTTGGATAACAGAAATATTACTAATGACAGTTTCATGAAATTAACTTGATTGATTTTGTAAAATTATTCTTTTTTTTCTTTTAATTATATAACAACTCAACTCCTTATTAAACAGAAGGCAGATTGTAAAACCACCCAAAAATATCTTTAAAAAAGTAAAACTCAACGAAAAACAACAGTTTGGGAAATTTCATCAACCTTCACGAGTAATAGGCCGGAATTTTCACTAGTTATAGGATGACCAGATGGACGAAACACGGGTATCTGCACTGTATAGCATTTAAATGAAATAATTTGACCGCCTGAACAGTTATCTTCCACACTGATGATTCCATTAGTTGAAACGTATACTTATGTGGATAATAATGAAAAAATATTTATTAAATAATTATTTTTAGCCCCCTTTCGGATGGGCAGCTTTAAGAGAAATGATATAAGCCATCTAATCTAAGCTAAAACGCAAAGTTCCTGTCCACGTCATCTGTTGAACACTTCAGATTGCTGACTATATTTGTCCGCTTTATATGATATAAATAGGATTTATTTTTCGGCTTGTCACGTAGCTGTTGAAGTTGGCCTATTGGTTTGTGCGCTCGGATTCAGGTTAAAGGTGACTCATGTCCAGGTGTTCGAATCGTGCAAACGGCTCAACAGTTATCTTCCACACTGATGTGGATAATAATTTTTAAAATATTTATTATTAATTATATATAAAATATAATATAATATATATACAGGGTGGGCAAAAATAAGGGTCCTATTTTTAAAAATTCATAACTTTTTTATTTTATTTTTTTTATTTTTTTTTTTTTAGAATAAGTAAAGGACCCCTTCCGAAGCAAGCATGAGCCGTATTAGCTCTAAGGAACGTACCCTCATTTAGAAAACATTATTTTTGCTTAAAAAACTCAAAACAGTGTAAAAAACAATACTTTAGTTTTTGTAAGTTTTAAGAAGTGTTTTTCGGCTAAAATTTGTTTTGTTTATTTCAAAAAATCTCGGAAGGGTCAGTCTACACACACATAAAGTTTGGTGAGTTTAACTTTTATTTTGTGGAAGTTATTCAAATTCAAGTTATTCAAATTTAAAGATAGGACCCTTATTTTGGCCCACCCTGTATATATATATATATATATATATATATATATAATTATTTTATTCAAATATATGAAATACATATATATACATACAGGGTGTGTAACATATCTGAGGTCATATTTATACATACACAAAATCAATGTCTTTTTACTGAAAAACGTTTTTGAGGATAAGAATAGTTTTGTAATTTTATTCATTAACTTCAATAACAGCTTTTATGCGAGGTATGAATCACCTACATGCGAGGTATGAATCACCTACATGCGCGGTATGAATCACCTACATGCGCGGTACGAATCGCCTACCTGCGAGGTACGAATCACCTACATGCGCGGTACGAATCACCTACATGCGCGGTACGAATCACCTACATGCGCGGTATGAATCACCTACATGCGCGGTATGAATCACCTACATGCGCGGTATGAATCACCTACATGTGAGGATCAGGTGTTCCTTGTTCATATTGGACATTACTCTAACTATAGAGAACTTTAGGGATTATTTAGTGTTATGAAGGTGCTCATTAATCTCTTTCTCAACTACGCTTCATACATAGTAGTCCAAAAGATTGAGATCTGAGGGAGGTAAGAGGTCAAATGTCAAGAGTCATGTTATCATGAAAAATTTTCCGACATCCGTTTCTGCAAGTCTATTAACTCTGATTAAGCGATTTTCTAGCATAAAATGACCTTTACTCAAACAGAAGGCAGATTGTATCTACTGTCTTTGTGGACAATGTTTCGGATTATTTCATTTTGACACTGTTTTTTTGCAATCGACCTCATCGGCAACAACATACTATCATCTAAGTTGCTTTGCACACATGAAAGTATAATACATTTGCAAAGTTCTAGCATCCTTCTTATGGGTTCTATTCACAAAATAATTTCTACCATCCAAGAAAATTCAAAATATTTAATGCTTCAGCTAATAATCATCATCATATTTGATTTACTGTGCGTTTTACATGCTGACATATGTTGAACAGAGGTTTCCTAAAATATAGCAAAAACATTTTCATTTTGAACAAATTTCCATCAAAATTCAAAAAGCCATTATACTCACCCTTCACCTGTAAGAGCACAGCAGGCTTGAATGTGCCAGACATGGTCCTTTATCGACGTCAGATTCAGTTGTTGTGAGATCTCAGCAGCTGACATTGAGCCTTTTATGTCCTGTTTGTTGGCCAAAATTAACATGGCTGATTTACGTAAATCCTGTGAGGGTTAATAAATAAAATAACATTTTCACTTTTTTTTAAGGAGTAAAACATACAAGCGAATCTATGTAATAAACATATATTTAGCTTTGTGACTATTCTTTGCTAAATAACATTAAATAGCAACCCTTCCCAAATTAATATCTTGTAATATTTGTTGTTGTTTTTTGTATATTTGTACATTTACCATTCTTGTAAATAAATATTAGATTTTTATATAACCTTTTGCGTTGGATTTTTTCTCCACTGCAGTGTTTATCAGTTATTTGAATTCATATTAATCCTGAAGAAGAATACAATTTTTTTTCTTCACTGAATCCAGTGATTTATATCTCGTACAGTGTGGAGATGTATCACCTTTCGACAAATTGAACCTGTGGTATATAATATAGTCACATATGTCGAACTTTATATATAAGAGATTTTTTTTTTTTTTTTTTTTTTTTTTTTTTTTAAATCAGTTTTAAATTAACCATTAATCCCATCCCAAAATATTCTCTTGCCATTTTATTAAAAGCTAGAATCTTTTCTCGTTTCTCTGAAAATACCCATTTTTTTTTCTCATCCCAGATCTAAATTTAGCTAAGCGAAAGATATTGGCCTGACTGGGAAACCAAAGTCTCTTCCCCTACTTTCGCCTCTTTTACCACAGACATGTGAGAATCCTAATTTTATTTCGTTATCCCAAAATTTGGATGCATCATCAAAAGCCTTAAGTACTGGCATGGAATCGAAACTTTTTGTATAATGTCAGCAAGGTGCAAAAAGATTTTTTTAAGTCGCTGGTGACACAATGTCTGAGACATCGAAGAAAAGTTGTGGATTGTACCTTGAAAATCATACCTCAAAATGGAAATCATCCCATCCTTTTTATAAAATGAAAAAGGATGAAATTAAGAAACTTAAGTCATGTAACAAAATCTTCAACTACATCTACCGAGAATAGATACGCTGTGGGAGCGGATATTTTTCCATAAATAGAATTGATCTTCAGATGCAAATCAGTTTTTTATCTTACTGTCACAGGGTAAATAACTCTACCCAATATGCTGCAAAAAAAAAAATAATAAATAAAAAACCTCCCCCTTTCAGAGTTTGCCTTTCATCTATTCTCAATGTCGTCAACCCAGGTACCTTCAACATCATCCTAAACTTGGAATTGAAGTCAGCTTTTGGAAAGGACCTTGTTGAAATTAGCATTTCAGAACTCTATCGGATGATACAATGTTTACCAGAAAAAAACATTTATCCTCTTGCTTCTGAAAACCATATCATCTTGATAATCCATATATATATATATATATATATATATAAAGATATTGTTCTACAGAATTCGAACTCTGTTGGCGACCACCTCAAATCACGTAATTGAACATTTCACTTTTTTCGTGACTATAGAAATAGTTATTTCTCAGTGGCCAGATCAATTATCTTCTCCAAAAGAACTTTTTGAATTTCGTTCCCAGAGATTTTGTTTATTCCAAACCAAAATGTTATTTCGTTTTCATACCAATATCTTGACATCTTGAATTTATTTAATTCGTAAAAACTTTATCTACTTCAGCCAGAACCATGTCTCTTTTCTCAGCAAATACCTTGTTTATTCTCCCTTGTTCTTTTTATACCCGTCATATTAATACCGCTGTTAATAAATTATATATTTTATACAATCCTCTGTGTCATTGTTGTTTTTTCAGCATGTTGTGTTTATTAACATTTTCTCTGAGACCCAAAAAGAAGTTTGGAAACAGAAAACCATTTAAAATTTGTTTTTGTTATTATTTCCATTTGAATCTGGAAACTTATTGCTCATATCTAATGATAACACATTTTGTGTGACATGTTATAATACAATACATAGTTTCACCGTTTTGGTCATTTGTCTTGATCCGGCCATTAGTTAAACACCCAGAATCACATGTAAATATATATCTTTTTAAGGGGTTGGTGATCTTCACCTGTTAAGAGTAAATGTTATATATATATATATATATATATATATATATATAGCTATAAAATTAAAATGGAATAAGCGGAAGACCTAAAAATCTCAACGTTTCACCCAAATGTTATATGGGCTTTGTCAAGAGCGAACGAAAAAATGCAAAAAATGACAAAAGACATGTGAGAATCCTAATTTTTATATGGGTATTTTCAGAGAAACGAGAAAAGCGTCTAGCTTTTAATAAAATGGCAAGAGAATATTTTGGGATGGGATGAATGGTTAATTTAAAACTGATAAAAAAATTTTTTTCATTTTTTTCATTCGCTCTTGACAAAGCCCATATAACATTTGGGTGAAACGTTGAGCTTTTTAGGTCTTCCGCTTATTCCATTTTAATTTCATACCGTCAGATTATTTTATCCTTTCATATATATATATATATATATATGAGTGTGTGTGCGTGTGCGTGTGCGTTGAAGCTGAAATAGGAAAAATCACATGTATAAACTCAATACAATCAAATGTGCTGAATTTCAGCACTGAACACTCCACCCTCTCTTGTGTTTGTTCTGCTTTCTTTCTCCTTTTTATTTTCTTAGCTGTTATTCAAACGCTTAAATTTTGGGAGTCTTTCTTTCACCACTTCTTTTCCCCCTCTCAAGTCTGTTTTAATTGTAGATATTAAAAAAAAAATAACAATCTACGCTCATTTTCGATGAAGTCTTTTAATAATAAAGAGGAGATATTAAAATCTCACCATGTGAGTTCATTTCATTGCATTGTGTGTGTATATCTGCATTTTTAAAATTTTATTTTTGTCGGATTTTTATCCAAACTGAAATTATCCTAAATATAAACAGTCCATGTAGCCTTCCACAGAACAAGCTTTTAAAATATAAACAGAGCACAGCTTTAGATCTCGTCTCAAATAAAACTTGGGTTACTAACTGAAAAGACAAAAAAAAAATTATTAATAATGCTTACTTCATGCGCCATCATTTTATATAGTTCTTCCTTCGTTATGGAGAGACGCTCTCTGTCACAACTGTCCACCACAAGAATCACAAACTGAAATAGATTAAAAAAGCAATCATTTACAAACAATAAATTCAGAAAACAAATTTGGTTAAAAAAATAGACATCTTTGCCTTCTTTCTTTCTATATAATGAAGTAAAGTCAGTCCGTCTAGCTGTCAATTTTTGTCATCGATAGCTTCATTCCTACAAACTAGATACTTAAATCTGTTTTGATAAAAAAGGATCTTGTCTCCTTTTGATTATTTCTTAACAAGCAAAATTTTTACTTCTAATCGATTTCTATATTTAGTCCAATCAATATTTAATTTTGGAAGAGACAATATTTCTATGCACCGATGTTAGCCAACGTAAAATGATATCGACTTCAAAAGGGTTGAACATTTTTTTCAAGATATTCATTATTATTTATTTTAAATAAATATAATAATTTATTTTATATAGACGTCGTAATATAAAGGCGCCTATTCTCCAAAACTTTTATTTTTGCCTTGACTCATAAACATTAAATTTTAATTATATTATGCTTTTATATTTATTGTAATCATGTCTGCTTATTCAACTTGAGCATTCCTAACTACTTCAATGCAGACAATCAGTACTTATATATTCATCTTAGAGTTGTAGTGTCAGTAATAAAAAAAAAGGAGAAAAGTCATAAGCTTGATCAGTTATAACAGTGTTCCACTACAAGACAAACGTATTTGATACACACGTGTGTAAGAATCCTATCACTGCACACATTGATTAAATACTTAACCCTCTCTCTTTCCTTTTCATGTGATAAGAGTTTGGCTCTTTTGTTTAATAATTTATCAGGCAAGTTTTCTGCTATGCAGAACTTTACTACATACATATTTTGGCCTTTCCTTTGTAACCTGCTGCTTAACAATTTCCCACTGTATGATAGAGAATTTTCCAGTTTCTCCTCATCATTTGAAAAAAAAAAATCCCTGATTACAAAGAATAAAATTCAACAACTTTACAACAACCTTTCAAGATAAAATAATGACATTCTCCAGCAACATGAATTCGAATAATAACATAGATGTTGCCAAGTCTACTGAAAAGAAGGTAGGCTCCCACATAAAACTTCTCACATCTGCTAGTATCCTATATATTTATAAAGCTACTATTTGCTCGTGTAGAGTATTATTGCCACATCTGGGCTGGTGCATCAACCACGAGCCTCTTCCTCTTGAACAAGGTGCAAAAAATTAAAAATTAAAATCTAAAAGGTCTTGCACTGTCTGCCAAGCTCCAGCCCTTATCACATTGTCGCAGTATTGCATATCCGTGCTTGTTTTACAAGTATTTCCACAGAATGTGCTCCGATGAACTGACTGCACTTGTACCCTTTTCAATGAAAATACATCCAATCCACCCGACTAGCAGAAAAATCCCACCTCTTCACTGTAGGGGTCTCTAGATGCCGGAAAATTTTCTACTCCAATAATAATAATCTTCAGTGGCAATATTCCATTATTTGAGGCAAAAATAAAGACAAACTTACGTCCGCATGCGCATGGTAATGTTTAAAAGAGAATAAAAATTTAAAGCAAAAAGTTTTTAAGTATTTTAATTTCATTTGACTACTTCTAAGAGTTATGACAATCCTCACCCACATCTATTTGTGCTACGAAAATATTTTGTTTACTTTTAACTAGAAGACTCATTCCGTCACAAATGACTTAGAGAAATGTGTTGGTTTTTTTTCTTGAACAAATTAAAAGCATTGAAAGAAATAAGCAATATTTGTATATGACAATAACATTTACTTTACATTCAAACAATCAACTATTTACAGCAATTTCTTCAAAGCATTGAAAGAAATAAGCAATATTTGTATATGACAATAACATTTACTTTACATTCAAACAATCAACTATTTACAGCAATTTCTTCAAAGCATTGAAAGAAATAAGCAATATTTGTATATGACAATAACATTTACTTTACATTCAAACAATCAACTATTTACAGCAATTTCTTCAAAGCATTGAAAGAAATAAGCAATATTTGTATATGACAATAACATTTACTTTACATTCAAACAATCAACTATTTACAGCAATTTCTTCAAAGCATTGAAAGAAATAAGCAATATTTGTATATGACAATAACATTTACTTTACATTCAAACAATCAACTATTTACAGCAATTTCTTCAAAGCATTGAAAGAAATAAGCAATATTTGTATATGACAATAACATTTACTTTACATTCAAACAATCAACTATTTACAGCAATTTCTTCAAAGCATTGAAAGAAATAAGCAATATTTGTATATGACAATAACATTTACTTTACATTCAAACAATCAACTATTTACAGCAATTTCTTCAAAGCATTGAAAGAAATAAGCAATATTTGTATATGACAATAACATTTACTTTACATTCAAACAATCAACTATTTACAGCAATTTCTTCAAAGCATTGAAAGAAATAAGCAATATTTGTATATGACAATAACATTTACTTTACATTCAAACAATCAACTATTTACAGCAATTTCTTCAAAGCATTGAAAGAAATAAGCAATATTTGTATATGACAATAACATTTACTTTACATTCAAACAATCAACTATTTACAGCAATTTCTTCAAAGCATTGAAAGAAATAAGCAATATTTGTATATGACAATAACATTTACTTTACATTCAAACAATCAACTATTTACAGCAATTTCTTCAAAGCATTGAAAGAAATAAGCAATATTTGTATATGACAATAACATTTACTTTACATTCAAACAATCAACTATTTACAGCAATTTCTTCAAAGCATTGAAAGAAATAAGCAATATTTGTATATGACAATAACATTTACTTTACATTCAAACAATCAACTATTTACAGCAATTTCTTCAAAGCATTGAAAGAAATGAGCAATATTTGTATATGACAATAACATTTACTTTACATTCAAACAATCAACTATTTACAGCAATTTCTTCAAAGCATTGAAAGAAATAAGCAATATTTGTATATGACAATAACATTTACTTTACATTCAAACAATCAACTATTTACAGACATTTCTTCAAAGCATTGAAAGAAATAAGCAATATTTGTATATGACAATAACATTTACTTTACATTAAAGCAATCAACTATTTACAGCAATTTCTTATCAGATTTTGTTTAGTGAAACTCATTTTTTTTGTGTGTGTGATTGAAGAGAAAATGAAAATATACTGTCCAGCACAGAGATTGAACTAAGAACCTTCAAATTATGAGACTTTTGTGATTAATACATCCCCTCTCATCATCCCCCCCCCACTTTTCAGGCCATTCACTCTTAATTGCCCCCCCCCCCCACACACACTGCCATTAGTGATTTTTTTTATAGTTTCACTTTTAAATTAAAGTAAGTGAAAATAATTGTCTTGAATCATTATATTAATTATTTTCGAAGCCCCTCCCCCTTCACCCAATTTTCTCAAAAAAAAAACAAGCGTATTTCTTTATATTTCCCTGCAGGGAATCTGCACTTTGTCAGTAGTATTAGATAGACACATAAACCCCTGATCTGAAATGTTTGATTAAGAGAAAACCTGATCAGCTTAATTCGAACGACCATCTTAACAAAACAACCTCAACATCCCGATTGCCTCGTCACAGGTTAAAACAGTTTTCTCCAAACAGCTGGGACAGTTTTGTATATAAATGCCACATGACAAGATCTATTTATAGAGAGCGAAAAAAACAAAAATGAATAAAGATGATTAAAGTTGCCAATCAGTATCCATAATCTGTATTCATCGTGTTTTCATTGTGCACATTTACTGCCTAGCACAAGGATTGAACTCATAAACTCCTATGAATAGAAACCAAAACTCAATGTTATTACTGTTAGGTTTTTCCATTTTCACTTGTTGGTTGGAATGAGTTCAATGTAACCTCACCGTATTTCTAGTAGAAGAGCCACTCAGTTGCATTATAAATATTAGACATTCCACTTCAATCATCACCATATTCACTTCAACGTCCGTTTTACATGCTATAGCATGTGTTAGATGGCTTTTAGAAATTGACTTCCAAATTAACCTATCTCTTGTCAGGTCTTTATCTTTCTTTCTCTGAAGTCCATCTTTATCATTTCCTCCCATGTTTTTTTGGCCTTCCCCTGTGAACTGAACCTGTTATCTCAACTGTTCTACATCTACTAACCCATAAACTCTCATCCATTCTTTCAACGTGGCTATACCATCTAAGTCTCCTGTTCTGCACACATATCCCAATACTGTTCAGATTTAATCTTATTCTGATGTCATCAGATCTAAGCCTGCTTTTAAGACTTGCATTATACATCCATCGCATCATTCTCGTATCATTTCTCTCCATGCATTGAAATCAATGGAAAAAAAAATCAAATCCATTATTTTTTGACTCTTCATATGCAATCCATCAAATCAATGATGACCGTTTTATGAAGAACACGATCATACTTCTCCACTTATTTCTGTCATTCACAGAATCTTGCCGATTGAAAGTGTTGATAATTCCTCCATTTCAAGTCCCTTTTCACTGTGTTACATAATAGGAGCCTTGTTTGCCTGGAAAAGTTTAAAAGGTCAAAGGGGTCAGAGAGTAACACCAGGCGGAAGTTGAAAATCACCTGATTTCCAGGCAAAGCTCTCTCTCGTTCTTAGCCGGCGAACTTTCAAGCTGAGGGGACGTGTCTGGCGGCTCTCCCCAAAGGAGGGGGGGGGGGGGGGGGGGGGTTCAGCGCACGCATATGGCTGATGTTGCGGAACAGGCTATCTGTCTATCTCAGGTGTATACAGGTTGTCTCCCTGATGTTTTTCTGTGTCTTTAAATAAAATAAACCTATTATAGAAAAAAAGAAAAAACGGTGTCCGGATGATTGTGTTCTACGGACAACCAGCAACCTATGTTCACAACAATGAGAATGGCGACATGGGGTATAAGGGATTTGTGCACCCATCAGTGAGTATCTTTGAATCATAGCCGGAGTCTTCCTGGGTTCCACCTTTCTTCACACAGTTGAGAATACAGCTGTTATTTTGGTAGTTGTTCAAGTTCCGTTCTCTCCAGGTGTCGTACCCATCAGAGATTACTTTGTATTTGGAGATAGGTCTGCACATTCCAGTATTTCCCTCAATTAGTGACTTTGTCCTGCCCGACTGCATTCATAATATCTGAGATTACACATTATATAGCCATTGAGCCTTTGCAATTCAGTACCGTATATATTCTTTCCTGTTTATTTATAGTGTCAATAAATGTATGATCAATTCTATCTAATGGCATTCCACTGTCTTGGAGATTAAGAATTTAGTACAGATTGTGTACATATACTGGAATGCCGTCTCTAGAGCAGCAGTCATCAACCTTTTGTACTTCATGGACCACTAAATGTAGAATTTTAAATTTGGCAGACCATTAATATGAATTTAGAAAAAAAAATGTAAATACCTTTATACAATAACTAAAAGAATACCTGTCCCACTTAAAGTAAAATTATTATTTTCTTTTAATTTTTTTATTAAGGAGTCACCACTTATCAAGGCCCAAAGGCCACCCGAGGATAAGGGTTCATGTGTGTCAGGTGGACGATGAGACAACACCGTAACGATTGGCAATGATGGTGGAAGTTTGGAAGAATTTGATTATTTAGCAGGACGCCTTAAGAATTTTGTTTACATTGAACTTGAAAACAACAATGTTGTATTCAGTTGGGAAGCAGCCGTGCGGTATTGAGTTCCACAGATGGGTAATTCTCATGGAATTTTCATTAGTTTTAGGCACGGAGAGAGAGAAAGAGTAATTATTGATAATGGTTGTAGCTAGACGAGTTTTTGGTAAATATTTTACGGGGGGGGGGGGGGGGGTCATAGATTGAAGCTCAGCTGAGCACCTGCTATGAAAGTAACGATAGAGTAGAGAAAGACTAACAATGTTACTTCTGTGAGAAAGAGGTAGTAGGGAGGAGAAGAGGAGATCGCCCACTAGATTTCAAAGTCAGTTTTGTACTCTGTCAAGGTAGGAAAAAGGGCTCTGAGCAGCACCTCCTCAGATGTGGCAACAGTAATCCATCTTATGACATATTTGGCATTCCCTGAAAATAAAACAGTTTTGCACTACTCATATGTTCCCTTACGTAGATTAAAATCAAGATATAATGCTACTAAACCTTATCTCTAGGATCCTTATTCCAATTGTGATCAAAATCCATTACATGAAAATCCACTCTAGAAAATAACTATAATCTAAGGCTTAAGCTAAAGGGGTCTTAAGAAGAAATTGAAATTCAGGAAATCTAGCTCAATTAGTCGGATCAACTTTAATGCAAGTCGGAAATATTTGAATTTTCAAATGTGAAGTTGTGCCTCTACCATGCCTCCTAAAAACCCTTTTAAAATACTCCAAAGAAACAGATTTGGGGAATTTTTATTAATTCATGTCTAATGCCTATTGTTAAAATTTCATAAAATTGGAGGTATCTCAATTTTAATGAAGGGCTTCCACCCCTTCTTTGCCCCTTTGCATAAAACAAGATTAAACTAAATATAGTCTACATTACTCACCTTTATGTCTAGAAATTGTGTTCCAAAATTCATAATGATCGGTAGATTAGTTTAAGAGAGAATCATATACATAGAAATATATAAACATACAAATTTCAAGTTTATTCAAGTATTTAGTGTGATATTTGTTCTTGTTTGTTTGAAATCAGTTCATGGATTTGGGGCTCCAACGATGTTACCACATGACGGGGGGTGGTGTTTATTTAAAGTTAAGACCAGTACTGAGTTTTAATTGCTGTGACAGATGACAATATCTTTGCACAAATATGTTGTTGAAAATCTTTTTCAGAGTGATAGGTATTTATTTTTTATAGAGAGCTGAAGGATGACTTGAATTCATATTTGTGAGATGGATCAAACACCATCTCAAGAAAAATAGCGTTTAAATGGGAGTAATTTTTTCCCCTTTGTTATCTTCCTTGATCAAAGTAGCATTTTGAAAAGCAGAGTTATCTGCCCATACATTTGGCAGAGAACAGGAAAATATTCAATGGATGTTTGCTCAGCTACAGACAATTAAATACATCCTCATTTACGAAGTAGTTATTTATGTAATAATTAAGAATTATTGTTGTTGATCTACAGAATCGTTTTCATCCAATTTATTTCCTCATATTTTTGTCTTTCTACTTTATTTCAAGATTTGAGATTGTTGTCGCAAGATAGATAGATCGATAAGGCTTTCTTTTCCATTCAAGTTTAAATTGCTATCTTCAATATTTGCTACAAAAGGATCATTTACTATCCACATATTTCCATGTCTATGATATTCCACCTTTGGGTAATAAAAAAATTAAAAATTCTGTCCCATTTACTTGCCTCCCTACGAAGGTAGAGTTAGACACAAGTTCGGTTTTTAATGCGGGAAAAATCCAGCTCCCCAAAAAGGGGCATTCTGGATTGAGACCAAAATAAAAATTGCCTCAGTCTAGAAGTATTTTTCTGTCACTGACCGAGAAGAGAAAAAATGAAGTGTAGTATCAGAACAGAGACTACACTTTGCTCCTAGCCAAAAGGCTAAGGAGGTTTTAAAGATTTGTCAGTTAAGTTGAAATAATGTCCCAATTTTTCTGCTGATCAAAAATTTTGCGTGGACCACTAGTGGTTCGTGGACCACTAGTGGTTCGTGGACCACCGGTAAGTGAACACTGCTCTTAGACACTGTTTTATGAAAAGTGTTATTCATTAAACAGCATCTTCATATTTCAGGGAAATACATTTGGTTTGATTCGTTTATTGCATATCAACCATTTTGGTTATTTAATGCCCAAACACAATATCGATTGTAAGCATTGTATATGATCAGGGGATATAAGCTGCTATTTTATCCATAACTGGTGGACATTTAGGGTGCATAACCACGGTGGCTAAGTGGTTAACGACGCGGACTTAGGACCTGGGTGTGCCGAGTTCGAATCCAGTTAATTCCACAGAAACACTTTCATCAAACCCCACACCTGACGTTGTGTTTAACCTCCTGGAGAGAAGGTAAATAAAATATTTTTTCTAACAGAATTAACACAGCCAATTACATATCCCACTAGAAATAGTGAGTTGGTTGAAAACACACGAGTATTTCTTTTAATTTTTTTTTATTTATTAATGTCACCATTTACTAAGACTAAAAGTCACTTGAGGATGAGGCTAATAAGATGGATAGATTTTCAGTTGAATGATGATGTATATTATTTCGAAAATTGAAAATGATGAATGGAATGAATAAAATTTGATGATTTATGAAGACGGTTTATGATGAGTGTTTATTGACATTAGATTTGAAGATGAACATGTAGACCCCATTTGATAATTCAAATATTTTAGATTTACATTGAATTTGATTTATAGTCATCGGTCATGTGGCAATATGTCAATGTGCGTCTCTGTGCGTTCACTGTGATCGTCCACTTGTTGTGCTGGTGTGAAATCAGTGCTCGATTTCTACACTGGTTGCAGTGAAGGATTCTCGCTCCAAACAAAATTACAATTCCAGTTTAAAATAAGTAACAAAGTTTTATTTTGAGAGATGTTACAATGATTCTCACAATGTTTTGATTTTTATTTGTAAGTGTTGTTCAGTAGAACAACACTTACAAATAAAAATCAAAACAAGTCCAACCAAACACAATCCATTAGCTAAGAACCCATTTCTCTCTGAGAGGCACACAAACCTCAACTAACCATGAGATGCCCAGAAAACTAACTGGCCCTTCTGCCGGAATATATATATATATATATATATATATATATATATATATATATATATATATATATCACTGGAACTACACCAGAAAAACTACTTGAATAACCAGTTGCAAATCTATAGACATAAAAACTGAGTGACTAGGGGGTTATGTATCTGTATGGCCATTATCTTTGGCAAACACAGAGTGGATCATAACCACAACAGGGAACCTTGTATCTGTAGAACTATTACTATTCGAATTCTGAGTGGTCATCCCAAATCAGACATATTTCCCATTTCTTTAAAGGTTTCTTTTCCCTTGGTTAACCTGTTATTCGCATGCATTGCAAACATGCAAAACACTAAACATGCTGCCTTGTGCAGGTTTACAAATGGGTTCTACAGATGGAACGTTCTTGGAAAGAAAATTTTCATTAAAATTTCATTTGATGTTAGACACACAAGAAGACATGAAAGTTCTTTGCAGTGGTGGTAGGAAGACGAGTTCTTGCTTTGAAATTTTTATAAGGAGGAATCAGAGATTGAAGCTCAGTCGAGCACCTTCTATGGAAATAATGTAAAGTAGAGAAAAACCCATGACTCCAGATTTCCCACTTCTACTGCTCATGACTGTATCTATTTGCAGAAGGTAGGATACATTGATTCTTACTTTTCTCAGGGCTATTTACGAAAGTGATACAACAGCTATAACTTTGTTTTTTTTTTTACTAACAAGTCATCACTAATCAAGGACCAAAGGCCACTCGAGGACAAGGGTTAATGATTTGTGTCAGGTGGATGGCGAGACAAACACCTTGAGGATTGAAGACGATAGTTTGATCTGAGCAGAATTTGATTACTTAGACTCAACAAGAGTTTGTTAACATTGGACCATGTTGTAGTCAGATGGAAAGAAGCCCTGTGGTATTGCGTTCCACAGACAGTTCTTGGAAAGAAGCTCTGCTCATGGGAGTTCTATTTAGTTCCAGGTACACAGAGAAAGAAAGGAAAATTTTTTTTACAGTGGTTGTAACTAGATGAATTTTAACTCTAATAAGGCACCCCAAACCCACAGTCCTTGCGGGTAACCATTTAACCACTATCGCCGCCATTGACACTTAGGGAGAGAGAAATAAAAAAAGGGAGAAAGAGGAGAAAAGCCTTAACTCAGCATTTGTATAATAGGTGTTTCAAGCGGCTCGTAGGGATTCCTGCCCACCGATATCCCACATGAGGAAATGAATGTCTTTCCACACCACTTATTTATGTAGATAAAGTTAGAACTGTATCCGTCTTCAAGAATATATGCAGAATGTCTATAAGAGGCTATCTCCATCAGACCCATCTGTTTGTTTGTAAAACTATTTTGAAATAGGATTTTGTCGCCATTTCGGATGAGCGGAATGACAAAAAGAGAGAAGAGAGAAAGAAGAGAAACCCATACCTCTGCATTTGTATAATAGGTGTTCCAGGCAGCTCGTAGGGATTCCTGCCCACCGATATCCCACATGAGGAAATGAATGTTCTTCCACACCACTTCTTCCACATTGCTACCGATTGTGGGTGATGTGTGCACAACCTCATTCATCAAGCTGCAATGAGACAGAAAGAGAAATACAAAAAAATGTTATCTCGTATAACACATTGAAATTCATTAATGCACGCATAAGTCAATAAGATGTCTGCCTTCATGTTATTTATGCCTCCATCAGCAGCTTGATTAAACATTATGCAAAAAAGAAAAAGAAATTAAAAGAAAAAGCATGATCCCATTTTAACATTTAAAAAGAAAATACTCACGAATTTGCCAGTTCAAAAAATATTTTTTGAATTAAAAATTTATATACTATTAAAGTTCTGTGGATCTTGTTTGTTTCATCGTTCATCCCTGCACACTGGATGACGTCATCCACTAAAACAGGTGCAATAAATTGGAAGCTCCTTTATAGTGTCATAAATGCCACAGTACAAAAGAATGAAAAACAGAACATAAATGACACATGACACTTTAGGTGGCTGGTACTAAATGAACGTCTAGACCCCTAGGGGTCTAGTATGCGATTTAAACTCTGTACATCTTGTTTGTTATTTTGTTTATTTGTTTGTCCCCGTACACACTGGATGGTGTCATACACTAAAACAGATGGAATAAATTTCTGGGATGATCCCTTATGGATGACATCATCGTTTTGTGATGTCAACCATTGTAGAGGAGTTGGAAGACATCAGGAAAAGATCCTTTATCACGTCATAACTGATGAAGTAATAAAAGGATTATGTGATCCATTAAAACAAAGAACAGACAACCCTTGAACTAAACGGTCACGGGTTGTCTATGTCGACAGTGACTGTATATGTCTTTTGCTTACAACTTTTATATTTTAAAATTTATGATAACCAGTAATACATTATTTTACTTCTCTTATAAAAAGAGCTTATCTTTGAAAATCCATGGATTAAGGAAAAAAAATTTTCTTTTATATTCCTTGCTTGAATATCTGATGAATTAATAAATATTGTAATTTATCCAATTTTTATTTTCATCATTTCTTATATATATATATACATGCATGCATACACACACACACACACACACACTAGACGAACCGACTAGATCCAGAGGATCTAGCATCATTTAAAATTAAACTATCTTCAAGTATTACACAAAATCGTTTAAAAACTCAAAGCAAAAATTTTTAATATTCAAAATATTTCTTACACCCTAATTGCATAACAGTCTGAAAATTATTAGGAAAATAAACATAAAATAAAACTTTCATAAAATTATATATCAAAAAAATAAATAAATAAAATTACTATGCAATGAACAAAAGTGCTAAATAATAATCAGTTCTAAATGACAGTCTTCTGGGGGTTGAATGTTCAATCCTCAATACGGACGATACAAAGAATACAAACACGAATTAAGACTTCTACCCAGTCATGTCCGATGGAATGAAAGTAAGCTACCCCTGTGGATTAAATAAAGAGCACTGTTCGAATTTCATAGATTCCCGAGTCCGACACACGGATTCCATGGTTTAACAAGATGCACCGGAAGAAGGCTGGAGATTACATAGGCCGAAACATTGTGAGAATAACATTCTAGATGAGAACAGTAGTCCGAATAATACAAATTATTATTTAATCCCATAAAGTAATTTTTTGGTTAAAAAGTGCTGCAGAGAAGGTGGGCTTACTCTACCGGGCTAGTAAACTTCTCACACCTGCCAGTATCCTATATGTATAAACCCACTATTCACCCATGCATCGACTATTGTTGCCACATGTGAACTGATGCACCAATCATTAATGTCTCCCTCTTGGAGAGGGTACAAAAAAAGAGTCTCTAACTTAATAAGCCTTGCAGTTTACAAAGCTCCAGCCCCTGTCCCATCGCCACAATGTTGCATCCTTGTGCTTGTTTAACAAATACTTCCACTAAATGTGCTCCGACCAACCTACTGTACTTGTAACCCCTCAACGTGAATACCTGACACACCACACTAGCAGCAAAATCCTACACCTGCACTGTAGAGGTCCCAAGATGCCGGAAATCTTTCTACTCTAATAGCTCTCTGCTCTTTGTTTCCCCCGACTGTAGTAACCCACGGAATGTGCTCCGACGAACTTACTGCACTTGTACCCCCTCAACATGAATACTCCCGACAAACCTTACTAGCAACAAAATCCCACCCCTTGACTGTAGCGGTCCTCAAATGGCAGAAAACTTTCTACTCCAATAGCTTCTGCCCTCTGACTGCTTGCCTGTAGAATTCCCTCCCTACTCCCCCCCAGACTATGATGCAGAAATTGAAATGTAATGTGAACAAACATCTTGCTGCCTAACTTCCCACTTAGAATGCCACCTATAAATCTGGGCCCCTAATCGCAGTAGCCATTTACATCTCAGTGGAAATGTGTCTTGTTTGGAGTGAATAGAAAAAAAAATGATTTTGGTGTTGCTCCAAGCACTCTGTAAAGGGGGGGGGGGGGGAAAGCAGCATCAAAAAGACAAACCAACAAAGTCTATTCATGCAAAATAATCTTTATCGACAACTTTGTAAAGATAATGAAAGATAAAGAGTTTGTGAAGAATAAAAGTTGAGAGTGTCCAAGAAACTTTCTAAGCAAAAGTTGTTTAGTTTGTAAGGAGAAATTGAGTACACTTATTTATTTTGTTGGTGTCGTATGTGTAAATGGAATACGCATTTGTGTGTGTGTGTGTGTATATATTAGCATGCCTCTGTTTTGTTAGTAAGAGAGTGTATGTAAAAACTTTGTATATGCGTTCAGTGAGCGGTGTGTTTGTGCTTTGGATGGGCTACAGAAGTTTGCGTGTCTCGCGTCATGTACACGCTGCTTGCCGAGGGCCCTTCGCCCTTAATGGGGCAAGGCAGGATTATGTTGTATGCACGTCTGTAGTCTCTGGAAGAAAAGAGAAAAAAACGAAAAACACTTTGGGTTTTTATAGTACGTGTCAGATTTTGGAACTGAATATTTCTTGGGTTTGATTGGTTGAAAGAAACTGCTGATTTGAGCCTTTTTCCAATGGAGAGTCGATATGTCAGAACAATATTTACTGCCACTGCTACTCTGAACAACTCTTTTTCTGTAAAACATTAACAATAACTCGTCTTTCTTCCTCTGTATACTTAAAACCAAACAGAACTTCCATGAACAGAGTTTCTTCCCAAGAACTTCCCATCTGTGGAACACAATACCATGGGACTGCTTCCTTGCTGACTAAGTCCAATATCAAATACTTATCAAGCCATCATCTTAAATAATCAAATACTGCCCTTCCCACCCTTCATTTTCAATCCTCTCATAGTATTGTTAATCAATCAAATTGACAACCTCATTAACTCTTATCCTCGAGTGGCCAATGGGCCTTGATAAGACGCGACGCATTAGAAAATGCAAATTGTTCTAAACTAGCTTTACCAAGCCGGTGTTGCTTGGAAGTCTTTTAAAAAAATAAGATTTTGAAAGTTAAATTTAATTATCGATATCGTTTGGTCATTAAATTATTAATTGAACAAAATTGCTATGAAACTATAACAAATTTTGTGAAGTTAATTTTGTTTTAATCTCTATAAAATTATTGCATGTAAATAACTTCGATAACTTCCACAGTGGCTTTCTCCATTGGAATTATATTTTGTGAAAGGTCCAAATATTATGCAATGTAAGAATTCTAGATGATATGTTTTCTAATAAAAGTAAAATATACATAAAGTTATTTGTAACTGTATTTTTTAATTAATAGATATTTTCAATATTTAACAAAATTTGTTGAATTGTTTTACATTTTTCTCCTACAAATTTTGGTTAATAACTTTCTCAGCCAAAAGTTTTGTAATTAATTTTGAAAAAAAAAAAAAATAGTTGCCCCGTCTGCTTCTTGTTTACATGTACAATGAAAGCTGTATTAATACCACTACTGCATACAGTTTGGATAAACTACATTCTAATTAACTAAGGGATAAACAAGTGCAATTATTAGTTAATTTTTTTTTGTGTGGGTATATTCTAGACTACATCCTACCCAGTAACAGGGTCTTAATATTACATAAATTTAGAAGAAAATACAAGAATTGGTACATTATTTGCATGTGTACACCCCTAAAGGAAAATACCCCTGACCTACTTAACTTGCAGGAAAATCACTGTAGATGTCCCTAGATGCCAGAAGATTTTCTTCTATGATAGCTTCTTTCCTTGGACCGCTTGCCTTTAATATTCCCTTCCTTCTCACCGTTTCCTCAACCGCACCAACATGTAGAAATTTAAATGTAATGTGAACAAACATCTGGTTGCCCAACTATCCACTCAGGTTGCCTCCCTATAAATCTGCCTTCTATCACAGTAGCCCCTTATGTTTTCAGTGGCAATACGCCTTGTTTGGGATGAACAAAAGTTTTAAATATACATATATATAAGTAATCAAATAAATAGGAATAAGTTAATACACTCACACTTGAATAAATAAACTAATAGGTATGATGTCTCTCCTCTCTCCTTATGCCAAAACTTTTCGTTTTTTAATCAGAATTAGCGTTTTAAAATAAAAATCTCCACGCTTTTACATTCATATAAAAAATTATAATTGTTTTTCTTTTTACTTTTCTTTCTTGTTTCCATTTCTAATTCAGAACATAATAAATTCAGACCCCCCCCACCCACTATCGGCTGTGATATATTTTGACCCAGACAAACTCCCTAGCTAAAAATAGATATGGGAATCTAATAAATCCAAGCCGTCACCCCATTCACTTCTTGCGCCATTGAAATGTACAGACTGCTGCTGATAACGGACTAACCAAAATTGTGGTTTTCATTTTTTGCTTGTTCTCATCCACAGCCATGCCGAAATTTGGACAATTTCTGGCAAATCAAAATTAATATCTGTATGATTTTTCTGCATTGTTTCTTCATCTTAGAAGAAGTCTTCAATAAAAGACGAAACGTTGATGACTACATAAATAATATAGTTTCTGGCTTTCCTTTTCCATATATATATATATATATATATATTTATTTATTTTGGTACAGAAAAATTAGTACAACATTCATACCGTCGGTTTCAAGCACAGAAGGACTTAGCCATCCGGCTCTCTTCAGCTTCTTTTGTCATCTGTTTCGGATGTTGTACTAATTTTTCTGTACCAAAATAAATAAATATTACGCTCTTAATTTTTAATTTTTAACTTTAATTCTCAATTAATCGAGCACTCTGCTGGGATTTTTCCTGCTATATTACAAAGAAGTTATATATATTTTTTACATGTTTCAAAATCTTTTTCTCATCCTAATAGTTGCCATTTATTTTCACAACGCTTCAGCCATTGTACTCTCCAACAAAGAGGATAACGGTGCGAAAGATAAATAAAAGAATACATTCTAGAAATATCAAAGAATACTACCATTAAAAAAAAAAAAACTTTGTACTTCATTAGTGTTTCTGTGTGTTTTACTGAACACCCATGAATAGGCTTTCATATTAAATATTTTTTTCCAGAAATTATCCAGAAATCCTGTTTACCGTCTAAAAATATTTTCCACATCTATTTGAAACCAGAATGAAAGAGTGATAAGTAAAACAGTTAAAATATTTTACTAAGAGTAAAAAAACTAACCCATAGAATCAGTGGCGTGTGAGAAATAGCTGAAAAAGAAAACGCTATGCCAAATTTAAGTGTAACAAGCTGTCCCACAGACAGAGCCTCTTTTAGAGATGTTTGGGTGCAGCTAAAGAGGCGTCCATTAAATAAGAGCAAAAATGCAATTTCAAACCAACACAACCGATGGACAGACAAAGCGCCGCAGAGAGATGCAAGGACACATCTAAAAATACCCAACAAGTTTTCCTTTTTTACATAAGTTTTTCTGTTTCTCTCTATTTGAAGTTGTTTAATGAAAAACTTCTTTATGTCCTGTTTTACTGTGTAAAGTAGGTTACAAATAGAAAGGACTTAATTATACGAGTGCGTTTGAACGAATTTTTCTTGTTTAACACAAAGAAAACCGCAAAAAGTTTATGAAAATAGAATTGACTTGTGATCTACAAATAAAATGCACTTTCGCTCATCAGGTTAGGCAGCAATTTACATGTTTCGTGCTGAAGGTTCATTATTTTATTTACACGTATTCACATTTTTTTATAGTCGAGTAACCCGAAAGCATCCAAAGTTGATAAACATGTTGATTTGTGTTCAAGCTTTCAACGGACATAAGTTATCATCAGGGTGCAGAGGATATCTTCAGTCAATCAATTTTATAAGCAAAAAATAGCAAAGTGAAGCAAGCCATGTAAAAAAAAAAAAACCCAGAAGATATTGCATCTATATGCCGTCTGAAAGGCAACTTTAAACCAGGATATGCTAGGCATCATCACAATCTTCTCTGGCAGGCTGTTCCAAGAAGCATAAACATCGACAAAGAATGCTGATTTTCTTCTGAGACGAAAACGATGATAGTACATCTTTTGCGTGTGACCGTGACTAGGTGTTGGGGTGAAAAACTCTTCTAAAGGTAGATTTATATTCCTGTTGATGATCCTGTATGTCAGAATCAGGTCCCCTTTAACCTTTCACTGCTCAAGTGAGGACAGATTAGTCTTTGAATCCATTCTCTGTAGGTAAGTATGGAGAATCCTGTCATCATCCTGATTGCCAACCGTTATACATGCTCCAGTATAAGCGATACCAGGCTACGGAAAGTGTCGGCTGTTAGGCTTAGAAAGGATCTTTGGATCTATACAATCTGTACAATTTGCAGGCTTAAATAGTTTTTCTTTTTTCCAATATAAACACAAAATAACACGAGAATAACAAAGTTATGATAGTCCTATTACTTTATTTTCAAATAGGCGGTTGCGCCCATATTATGGCCCCTAAAAACCCTTTAAAATACTCCAAAGAAACTGAACTTTGGTGAATATTTATAAATTAGGGTCTAATACCTATTGTTAAAATTTCACAAAAATCGGAGGTATCTGAATTTTCATAAGAGCTTCAACCCCCTCTTTACAAAAAAAGATTGCAAAACACTAAAAGAAAAAAAAAGAATTACTCATTAATATGGTGGGCGTAATATAAGTTTTTAAGTTGTCTTTCATAAAAAAATCTAAGTTGAAAATTTTGTTAGTGAATGAAACTATTACCAAATTGTGTTCCATTTGTTTTTACATTGTCCAAATCAGCTTTTTCTTTTCTGTTTTAATTGATTTACTATTAAAAGAAATATTTAGCCTGGTCTCTACATTCCTATGAATCATATTACGAAGATTCAATGTGTTAGCTGTCAAAATGAATCTTATATAAACAGGCAAAGTTGCGCTTCAGCAGCATTTTTGTACATTTTTTTCGAGAGAGATTTTGACCAATGTTTAGGATGGCTTGATCTAATAATTATTACTTTCATTATGATCACGTTTAATTTCAAAGTGTTGTATCCATTCTGATACTACAGTTTATCTTTTCTGTCCTCGGTCAGTGAAGGAGAAATCTTAAACTGAGATAATCTTTATTTTTATTCCAATCCAGAGTGCCCCTTTTTGAGGGAGCTGGGTTTTGCCCACATTAAAAACTGACCTTGCGTCTAACTATTTCCATGAGACGTTTTCTTTTTTCTTTTCTGCTTTCTTATTTATAAGTTTTTTTTGTTTTCATTTTTCTATTTTCTTTATTATCTTCGGCAAACGTCTTTGAGGGTTTTTTTTTTAAACATTCGGCATCATAACGCATATGTAGTAGTCTTATACAGACTTGAATGTGTCAATTGGACTATAAAATTACGTCAGAAAGTAGAAACTTCATTACTGATCATAATCTGATCACATCAGTATCGCAAAGTTGTGAAAACTCACTGGCATCTCATTAATATCCTCTATCAAATGTAAAGTTCTGAGGTTGTTTGGTCACGTTAACCGTTTCAGTGTAGGGCTATGCAAAATATGTGTTTAAGGCTTAATACAAGGAAACTGGCTGATAAGATGGATAGACAACGTTTGTGAATGGACGAACATGAACATAAACCAAGTGAATACCTTGGCCCCAAAACATAGGGCTTAGAGGACACTCAGCCATGCTAGTGCGTATTCTGCAACTTGCGGAGAAAACATTTAATAATAATAATATATACAGGGCGATTGGAAAGTAACTCAGTATCATTAAGTGCTCATAATTTATTACTGCATTATAATTCTTACAAGAAATGAATGTGATAAAGTGTATAGCATGGGATTTTATTTAGAATTCCATATGGGCAAAGCATTCTGCGAACAGCTTCTCACTGTCTGGGAACCTCAGAATCAATCATAGAATGTAAGAACAAAATAGGGGGGGGGGGAAGCCTTATAACTCCCCCACCCCAATTGTCTTTTAATTTTCACATTTCATGAGCGATGTTTCTGACAAATGGAGAAAAATTGCTATTTTCTCGGTTGGCTGCCATTTTGAGAGGATGGTATGTGACGATTTTCAATCCTCTCATAGTATTCATCATCATTGAACTGTCAATCTATTCATCTCATTAATCCTTATCCTTGAGTGTTTTTTAGTCTTAAGTGGTATAAACCTGCAGTAGGCTGCATGTTTTAGTGGCGCATGCGAATGGCAAACGTTGCAGGTGTTAGATGTTCAGTCAAAAGGAAGAAGGAGGGGGGGCACAGAAAAATTTGAAAATATCTCTGATTTTGTACTTTAAGCCACACAGAATCTTATTTCTCTTTGAAATGAAATAAGTACCTCATAAAAACGGAGTCATGCTTAAACCAAAAAGTAATGTTCATAGATTGGCTCTATGATAAGCCCCCTTCAGTGGACTGTCTGGCATTTATCTCTAGTGAATATCTTCAGCAGTCAGCCTCTGGGTGGTCGAATGGTAACCAGTGAGAAAGACTGTAGTCCAAGATTTTCAGTCAGGAGGAAAGGATTCCAGGAGATGGGAAGGAAAGGGGGGAGACTTGGCTCTCTGGGCATGACAGACAGTTGGTTTTTAAGAGGGATGGCGATCAGTTTGAGTTGGGTGCCTCTTCAGGCAAGATGGGCCCATTGGGGCTCTTAACTAAAGGATAGCACTGATTGAACTTATCTTTTTTGGGGTCTGGCAAAAATCTCATTCTGCAAGTCTGCTGTTCAATCTGGGGAACACGAGTTTCATTTGTAACCAACAAATAAACCTGTTAACTTGTTTATAAACTGGACTTGCGGCCTTACTTGGAGTGAGAATTCTTTGTTTCAGCACTGACTGAGTCGAACACAAACTTTTGACCGACACAACGTGTGGGACGATCATGGCCAGTGCAGTGAACGCACTCATGCAGGTTCACAGTGGTCAATCATTATTAAAAAAAAAAATTCCTTGTGAAATCAGTTGCTGCAGTTTCCAGACAGCTTGAGAAGCTGGTGGCAAATGCTGGTGCCCTTATTGAATTCTACATAAAACACCATGCTATACATTTTATTATTTTCATTTCAGTAATAAATTTATGGACATTTAATAATAGCGAGTTATTTCCCAATCACCCCGTACATTCTTTTCTAACAGTTGATTTTGATCTCTTCTTTTTCATTTATTTATTAAGCCTCTTTAAACATCCCTTGTTTTCAGCAATAATCTGTGTACTTTAAGAGTTTACAAGCTATAATTTCAATATACGTATCACCACACAATCCATGCCCCTGAATCCATCCAGTTTCTTTTGTTTTTATTCCCCCCAATAATCCCTTTTTTATTCCTCTCGCAATTAAAAACTGTCTTGCTTGTTTTCGGCTCTTGAACCAACCCGGGAAACAGCGAGCAGTTCATACCTAGATAGATTTAGGTGGGTCCTACTAATCACCACACATAACATTTTATTTTTTAGCAATCTCTGCTGTTTTTTAGCACCCCCACCCCCACCCGATGAGCTTGTACATATATTTTTTAAAATTTTTTGTAAAAAAACGCCCCAAAAACATCAAACTATTGGGGACAATATCAAGTAGGTTTTACCTATAGAGTGAATGTGGTATTTTGGTGATCGAAACTAGTTTAGAGAAGAGACCAAGAAAACAATAGCCGACCCCCATCCCACCACACATAATTTTGGTCTTGTGCCACATCTTATTTTATTCAAAAAATTTACTATACTATGAACATTTTTGTAAAATTTAAAAAATAAATAAAATCAATATACAGATCAAATTCTAAATATTTCATTGAAGACCAGACCCCTAAAATGTCCTCTTAAATTTATTATTTCATTATTTCTGAATTCATCCAGTAGTTATCACAAAACAGTCAGTTTAGTTTGCAAAAATGAATAAATAGTGAAATTCTCTTCAATTTCAACTTGTGATAACTCATTTATTTTGATAAAAGTTGGATGTAAACAAAATTTAATCTGTTCTCTTAATAAATGTATAATTCTTTCTCTTGTGTCATTAAAAGTTTTTTTTTTTTTTACCTGTTACTTCAAGTTAGGTCACTATTTTCAATGATGGGCGATTTATTTTTTATGTTGGTGTTTTTCAACTTAATGCACACAATAGTGTGTCTCCATGCATATAAAAACAGTCTCTGGTGATACCAGATCAGGCTGCCCTGTGGCTCCCTGAGACGAAATTCACCTACATTGACGTTTTTTTGTTTTTCTTCTTTTTTTTTTTTTTTGTAAAACTTAATTATGTTCTACAAAACCAAAAACAAAAACAACAGCCCCTCTCCCTTTCTCCCTCCCCTTTTTTATTTTATTTTTAGAACTTGAAGCATAAATCTTTTACTATAATGACCAGATTCGGCATTAAATAACCCAAAAAGGGTTGATATGCCGTAAAACAAAACTACCAAACCAAAAACGATGATTAAACATTTGAAGATATAAAGAACTTGAAGCATAAAAACTTTTACTATAATGACCAGATTCGGCATTAAATAACCCAAAAAGGGTTGATATGCCGTAAAACAAAACTACCAAACCAAAAACAGTCTAATTTTAAAGAAAAAAAGGCTACTAATCAATATGGGGGGTTTAATATAGGGTTTTAAGTTGTCTTTCACAAAAAATCCAAATTGAAATAAATAGTGAATGAAATTTTTGCCCTATTATTAAATTGTGTTTCCGTTTGTTTTTATATTGCCCAAATCTGAGTTGTTTTTTTAATTGATTTACTATCAAAAGAAATATCTACCTTCATCTCTACTGTGCTATGAATCATATTACGAAAATTCATTGTGTTAGCTCTTGAAATGAATTTTATATGAACATTCAAAGTTGTGCGTCCATGTAATTTTTATACATTTTTATGAGAGGTAATGGAATTTGCCCAATGTTTAGTCAAATCTAATAATTCTTGCTTCTATTATTATTTATTATTGATTTAGTCTTGATTTAATAATTATTGCTTCTATTATTAATTTTCATTCATCACAAGATGAAATTGCATTTGTAAGGAATTTTTACTTGCTCCAAGTTTGCATTTGTAGCTATTGGCTTCTAGACCAATAGCACATGAGACAGCAAATTTTCTAATTTCTTACAAACTTTGGTGGCTAATTGTGATACCAAAATAAATTTGAAATCATTGTTTATATTTCACAAAGATCTATGTGTCCACATTAAATTTTTTTTTAGATATGATGAAAATAAAATGTTGGTTTCAGATACCTAATTAGAGCTATATAAAACATGATTAAGCACTTTGTTCCAAATCTATATACTATTACAAAGTCACAGTGTTTTGGAAGTTTTTCAGTTCGCACACAAATAGAAACACATGATTGGTGAGCAAAACAGGAATCAGCAGAATACACATTACTAAGGCAGCAATTTTACGATGTCAATACCAGAAATTAACAGAACATAGTAACATAAAAAAACATTATGCAAATATTTAAAAAAAAAAAAAGGCAGCAATTTTACGATGTCAATACCAGAGTTTGAACATCACGTAAATCTAAAGGATTTTTATAAAACTGGTAATGTGTTTTATGGATTTAAAGAAATTAACAGAACATAGTAACATAAACAACATTATGCAAATATTTCAAAAAAAAAAAAAATAAGCGACTTTTTTTATAATCTGCTAAAAAAGTAGATAACGGGTATTTAGCATTAGTTTAAAATGAATTATTTTTGCTTAAAAACACTATAGTGATTTTTATCAATAAAAACAATACGTAAATACATTCATCATAGTTACTTACTCTCTCACGCAAATACTAAGTAGTGTATTCTTTTGCAGAAATATTTTTTTTTTGTACTAGTGATGAAGCAGTGGAAACGAGGTAAAGATGGAAATTGGCATACTCAGGTATTGTACCAACACCGCTCGAGGAGTAGGTATAAACTAGTGTATATTATTACTCTATTAGACAAAAAATCTAATTGTATGATAGATTTAGTTTTTGAAATCTTTTTTGACAATAAATTACCAGGTCACTTGACGAGGGAAGGGGGTAATTTAAATTTTTATTTTATTTTCCAAATGACAATAGACTAAGACACAAATGATCAGATTAAAAGAAATTTTTAGGATCATGTGAAAAAAAATGTTACTTTTGAATTTGTTATGTGAACAAGCTTTCTTTGTGATAAATCTTCAGACGTCTGAGGCGTTGAGATCAATCAGTCAGTCTGTCACTCTTAGGTTTGAATAACATTTTTACACAGATTAATGGTTGGTTTAATTTGCGTATTAACCCTTTTTGGGTTATTTAATGCTGAATCAAATCTTTCTCTTAAAAGATACTATGCTTCAAATTTTTTAACTCTTCAAATACTTATACATTGTGACCATTTAGTGGAAGCCCAGCATTCGCCATGTTACATGCGAGTGAATGCTGGGCTCTCATTAACTCGGTCTTTCTGAAGAATGACAGAGCTATGGTTCAGTTGATTTGCAGTGTGCGTCTTGATGACAGAGTTAGTTCTGACTCCCTACTATTGAGGTTGAAGGTGCCCAGACTGAAGTCAGCTCTGTGATGCAACCACCTATGATGGTATAGACATGTCGAACGACGCTCTGGTTGGATAAACAGATGTACACACATCTCAACTGAGAATAATTGAGGAAAAGGCAGGCCGAGGAAGACTTGCAATGACACGGTCAAAGATGACCTCAAGCAATGGCACATCGAAATCAACATAAATGATAGAATTTCATTAAGAAAGTCACTTCGTACCGCCATGGCCAACGTGCAAACCATGTTTGATTTGGAAAAGACACGTTAAAGAAGAGAAGGTGCCAATTTCTGTGCATTCATTTCTGGCAGTAATTTAAAAAAATGAACTAGTTTCCATTTGTCAGATCCGTAGAATTGTTCAACAGATACCAACTATATTATTTGGATTATTCGGACTACTATTCTCATCTTGGTTGTTATTTTCACAAAGTTTCGGCCAATGTAACCTCCGACATTCTTAATAAGCATCTTTTCGAACTCAGGAATCTTTATGTTGAATTCGGGAACCTATACGGAATTTCGTACTGCACCTTTATTCAATCTATGAGGGTAGATTGTTCTTGCTCTGTCAGCCATGATCGGGTAAACATTTTAATTAATTATCATGTTACTCTTAGCTAGTATCGCTTGTAGTAAGGATTTAACCTTCAACCTCCAGAAGCCTGTCACTGATTGTTAATCAATGCCGTTATCCGTTGTGCCATGGGTCCATCTAGACAATTTTAGTATGAATTTTGGGAGCTTTAAACCTAATATTGCTTGGATGTGTCATATCACAAGATACCGATTGATTTTAAGAAAGATAGTATAGCTTTTAATTTGTTTTTTCCCAGATGATGAATCTTTCATATTGAAATGTACATTTATATGTATACCACCAGATGCAGTTGAATGTCATACCCAGGACAAGTTCTATTTAACCCATTTGGCTAAGATCAAAGTGCAGTACTTATTCCGATACTAAACTTCATCTTTTCTGTCCCTGGTCAGTGTACGAGAAATCCTTTTAAACTAAGGCATATTTTTATTTTTGTCCCAATCCAGAGTAACCTCTTTTGGGGAGCTGGATTTTCCTCACATTAAAAGCCGACTTTGTGTCTAACTTTGCCCTCGTGGGGAGGCACGTAAATAGCGACCCTGACAGGTACTACTACTACTACTACTCGCGGACCGAGTGGCCCTGGGAGTAATGTTAACTACGGGCAACTCCACAGCTCTCAAATTCGTGCCTCATCACCTGATGTAGTTCACGTTCCACACAAAATTGAATGGATACATCAGATTTTATATTCGTCCACACATCTCTATAAGGGGCTCTGTCTGTCGATTAGTGTGTCACGCTTAAGTTTGAGAAAGCACTTTCATCACTAAACGCACAAATTCAATGAACATATCTTAAGAATAACCGTGGTTTGAATATTAAGTGATTTCCTTTGTCATACACATACAAAATCTTTTTAAAAACATAAGAATTCAAATGGCTGGAGCACTAAAAGTGTTTGAAGTCAACCTAAAAGGTTAAAGTTTACTTATTTATTACACCTACATTTAATTGACAATTTAAAAAAAAAACTCTGAAAACATTTTGTACTGATATGAAAGTGTGAAACTTTACTAGGAGGGTCCGAGAGAATGTACTCCTGAAAAAAATTGACATAAAATAGAAGACTGGTGGGTTCTGGTGATATCTGAGCTTCAAATTTTACATCAATGTCAATTGGGGAAATTTTTTTTTAGTAACAAAATTATATTTTTGTAAAATCAGTATATATAAATATATATATATATATATATATATATATGTATATTTCGGCAGCAAGTCATTTCTTATACAAGTGGCGTTCAAGACCACAGAGTTTTCTCTCTTCACTATCTTTCTTGTTAATTTCTCGATGCGGCGAGCGATTTGTCAGTGTTCTGGTGTTAATTGGTGGAGTATGGCACCTAACGTTGTATTGTGGGCCATTCCTCTAGCGCTTTCGGTCTTTCGACCATCTTCAGGAGGCTGTAGTAACGATTGCGCCGTCAAAAGTATAGCACTTAGAACTGATCACTTAATCAACACATCTAAGCATTATGCAATGTATCCATGTTGATGGAACGAGAACAATCTACACCCATAGATTGAAAAAAGGGGTCAGTTTGAAATTCCATATAGGTTCCCGAATTAGACAAAGATTCCCAAATTCGAAAAGGTGCACCTGAAGAAGGTTGCAGATTACATCGGCCGAAATGCTGTGAAAATAACAACCAAGATGAGAATAGTAGTGCGAATGATCTAAATTATCAATCCTCATCTCAAAAATTCCTCTTGTCACTGAATTGAACTAATCCTGCATTATAAAATAGTCTGGTTGGATTGTGCAACTCTTTCTTGCTCATCTTTAAACTCCTCATAATACAGGACCCCTTTCACAGGATATCCATTGTCTCTTGAGACAGATGAAGGTCAGCCGGCCAGTCAGTCGGTCAGAAATGTTCTCAAAAGTCAAATGTGCCCCCCCTTACCATGTTCAATGGGTTTTAGCATGGCCGTGGACTTTGAGTCAGCAAATTTAGGACTGAAGTCAGACCTTTGAAAATTTCAGGTTTTGGAATCAGTGTCTGTATCAAGTGTTAGGGCTACCAATTCCACCACCCATCTACCACTTTTTTTTTTTTTTTTTTTAATTGAATTCTTTATATTTTTATACAGGAAATGTTGAACTCACAAGGTCTTGAAAAACACACTCATCTACTTTAAAATTAAAAAAAAAAAAAAAAAAAAAAAAAAAAAAATCTATAAATAATATATAGTATATACAAGAATTATTACTGACGAAAGGCCTTAGTCTTTTGGCTAGGAGCAAAGTGTAATATCTGTTCTTGTACTACACTTCATTAATAATACTTGTATCTATAACTATCTGGCTTTGCTGACTCGCTATCGTTTCACAAAGTTCGCTACATGAAATACTTCAAACATTAAATTAAAATAACAAACATTTCATTCATAATTTTTTGTAAACACAAAATAACATTTTTCTCATTCATTCATATAAACATTTTTGTTATTTCAATACAAATTTATCTTTTAAATGCGACTGCAAATTTTGTCTTTTCACTTGCAATTTAGAAATAGATCGCAACTTGTTGAAAATCATGTTGGTCCTTCCAAAGAAAAAAGCATTTGAACACAAATGTTAAATATTTGTCCAGAAAATAAAACAATATTGCGAAACAACTATTTGTTATCTTTGTTATTATATTAAAATCAAAACAATCATTGAATTAAGAATAACAAATAGTTAATTAATAAAACGTACTTTTTCAAAATCAATATGCAAATTAGTTAACCTTGTGACTGATATTGTATATACATAAATAGCATATAAAAAAGATGGTGCATCTATTGTGTCAAAAAGAATTAACTTGACACAGGGTTTTTTGACTTTACCGTTAGTGCAAAAAATGGGTCCAACCTTCGCATTTATTCATTTAGATAACTGTTGAGAATATAAGGGTGAGGACATCAAAAACGTAAAAATATATCTATATAAATAGAACATTTTAAATAACTTCCTTATATAAGAAATGCTTGAAAATTACCAAAACTTCATGTTTAATTTGTACTTATTGTCCCTGGGCAACTTTGCGTTTCCTTTTAAAGAGAATTTTTGTATGTAATTAGAAATTACAAGAATTATTGGGTTTAATTAGTTTAGTGACTTCATTAAAAAAAAATATTATATTTAGTAAGTGAGTGTGTGTGTTTGTGGGAGGTACAGAAACGTGTTCGACGCGGCGCTGTCCGGGAGGAATAAAATTGTCATTATTAACATTAGATATTTGGTAAGTGTGTGTGTGTGTGTGTCTTGTTGGCGTTATCCAGGAGCAATAAATGTAAATTACAGTATTACATTTAAATCTCTTTGGTCTATTTTCATTATTAACATCATTTCTCTTCATATTATTGTGAAAGCGGGTGGGGGTGGAGGTTAACGGAATTACCCGGAATCAAGAATGTTATTGTGCTTAGTTCTACTCGGCGTTGTCCAGGAGCAATAAATGTAAGAATACAGTATTACATTTAAAATTGATAGCTCCGATAAATGAATTACATTATTAGTTTTTTTCAACACATTAAAACAAGAGTGGAATGAGCTGGATGGAGGCGAAAGAGAGGGTTGGGGAGAGGAAGGAAAATAATTGGAAGAGGGAAATAGAGAAAGATAGAGAGACGGCTAGAGAGAGAGAGAGAGGGAAAGAGAAGTTTTAATATAAAGATGTTACACACACTATATACTTTCTTCTATTTTGGTATTTATGGCCCCGGGGCTATTATATAAAAGAAAAGTTGTCTGTGTGTGTCCAGCTAAAAGTAAAAACTACACAAGACACACCCACAAAGCTGATAAATTCTTTTTCAACATTACTGTTGACAAAACATAGGCACATCTTTGTCTATAGTCATTATTTTGGGGCTCAATAAGAAAAGAATTAGTCAGGGGGGGGGGGGGGGGCCGACATTTAGAGTGAGTTTTAATGTTATTATGTAGTAATTCAACGATTTTTTCCCCATTTGGCAGAGAAAGCAGAAGAGGATGTGATAGAGAGAGGGGGTAGAAAGTGGGAAGGATAGAGAGGGGATAGATAGAGAGAAGTGGATAGAGAAGTTTTAAAAGAAAGATGTTGCACACTTTAATTCTTTTATTTTGTTGTTCATGGCCCCACCCCACCCACCCACCCCGGGCAATGCTGAATAACTATAACAGTTGTCATAATAAATCACTATGACATCCAAATATGTACTTAAAAGTTTGAATTGAGATTAAGAATTAAGGATTTTAAAATACTTATAAAGATTTATAATTAGTTATTTGGCCACATGAGCACCAAGTTGATAGATACTTCAAAAACCGTAATAGTCATCGAATCTGTCAATTTAGTAGCATATTGGTCTGACTTTGATGTACTTTTTGCTGGTCACCCATAAGCTATCTTCTAACATAAATTGAAATCCATCCTTTAGGCTATGAGCAAAGTGTAGCATCTGTTCTGATACTACACTTTTGTACTCGGTCAGTGAAGGAGAAATCTTTTTAGAGTGAGGCAATTTTGATTTTTGTTCCAATCTAGAATGCCTCTTTTTTGGGGGGAGCTGGATTTTGTCCACATTAAAAACCAACCTTGTGTCTAACTCTGCTCTCATGTGTAGGCAAGTAAATAGGGACATAAATGTCTTGTTTAATTTTGGGCTAAAGATTTTGAATAGAGTTGAGATCCTAAGAAGCTAGAGATCACATCTTAAACCTTTTATCTTGTATGACGTAAGAGTCTAGGAATGCGTGTGTGACCTAGGCAGAGTGGAGGACGTCTTGCCTTGCATGAATACTGGAGTCCTTAGAAATGACAGCAGTATGTTATCTTACGGTGGTTCCAAGATCCTCCTTCGGGAGATTATAGTAGGCAGATACGATCACCTTTCAAACATCTGACCTGGGCAAAAAGTCTATCCCCAATGATACTAGCCAAAAACATGACTCCTCTACCCCGTTATCCTTCACTCTATAATAAAGAACAATGTGTCATATAAATATATATCCATCCCAGCACATAAAAGTCTGTTTTACGAATAAGGGAAGGAGAATGCAAATCTATTGTCATAATGAGACATTGTTTTTTCTACACAAGTTTCCATTTTTTAAACTCTCCAATCTTTTTTTAAAACTTCCACTAACATCTTTGATGTTTAAAGTCTGGCGTCATTTTTTTTTTTATGTCTACCCCCCCCCACCCCCCACCTCTCCCTTTACCTCCGAATAATCAAAGTAAAAAAATTAAAAGAAAATTTTAAAAAGCAAAGTCAACGGTTTTTTGGGTTTTTTCTTTCTTCAGATCATCAAAAATGACTAATGTTTTTTTTTTAACTCACGATAGTTCAGTCCCTGATTATCCTATTCAAAAGAAAAATGGAATTAGAAAGACTTACATTGTAAAGCAAATAGCAAGTCAGACCACCCCTCTTGTCTGAAATTAATTCAGAAAAATATTCACTTTAAATAAAGTCATCAGTAGGTGTTTTTATTTTTTAGGTAATCAGAAATGATAATTAATATATGAAAAATTAAATTACTGGCATAATTCTATGATTTTATATGAATATTATGCGAACACTGGTGAAGGACCATTTTTTCCCCCCCCCCGATCATTTTTGATGAGGAGTGTACACCAGCTAATTAAATCTATGTTCATTATAATTAGAAGACATTGAAATGCTCATTTTGTTTCTATCGAGTAGTCACGTCTATTACATAATTTTTCGCTTTTATTGAAAGAAAAAATATTTAAGATCTATTTTTTTTATATTTAAAATTTTTTTAAATAACTCATCATGAATATTTAAAAAAACTAAATATTGTTGAAAAAGTCACAAAACTAATTTTAAGATTGTTTGGGCATGCTAGTGGACGTCCAGAGGTGGAGCTCATCCACGAGGTCCCCCCCCCCTCCCCCTCTACCTGGTTGGCACAAACGTGCTGGTGGGCAGTTGAAGACCTGGGGAGCATCAATCGAAGGAGACCTAACAGCACTATCAGGCCCACAAGTAGTTAGTCTTCAATTACGGAATCGGGATTAGCTAATCATATTGTGTGACTTAGCTTAGGATTAGCTAAAGTGGGCTGCAATGGTCAGATAGTGTACTTACGTGTAAGGCGGCCGCCTCAACCCAAACCAGGGTGATAGCCAATACAAATACCAATAAACTGTAAGTGACCTAACTTATTGTAAAGAAAATGCCACACTAAGCCGTGATTTTAATTAATCAAGAAAAAGTGACTAGACGAATTCTATGAATTCCAGTTTTGAATTCACAAAATTGCAATTCAGTCAGAGTCGGTTTTGCAACGAGCATCAACAAAACAGAAACCCAATCATTGGCAACCTTGCTTTCTAAATATTATCTCAGTTTAACTACATCTTTCACATGATCAATTTTTGTGGTTGTTTTGTGGCGGCGGGGGGAGGGGGGGCATGCAACAACAGGCATGAAAACGCCATCAAGTTTTGTCGCTGTGCCTGATTCGGCAAAGTAGGTCATGCAAATTAGAATGTCCGGTCTACTCATACGAATGTCGATTCGACTGTTGAACCAGTCAGTCGTTGCCCTCTGCTCGGTGTAAGGCAAGCAGCAAAAAGTTGAATCAGTCTAACTGAGAATCACCGAACATGTCAAAGGCCCGGTAAATGCTACCTGTTTGTTGAAGATTATGCATTCGATATTGGTTATTTCTTCAATGAAGGATACGTGTTGGGTGATGGTTGTCCATTGTAAGGTTACTTGTTCAGTGATGGTTACCTAGGCGTGACTCAACTCATCTACAATTTCATTCATGCATATGAAGTTAGAAATCATCACAGGGTTTTTAAATAAATAAAAAAAAAAAATAAAAAAATAAAAAAAAATAAAAAAAATCACTCCTGGAGGAGGAACCCCTCCCTGGTTTCTTTCCACCTCGTTTTATCTCTAGCTAGGTGTGGACCAAGTAGGACCTAGTTGGCTGTTGAGGTAGTCTTTCCACCGGGTTTTTGGCATTCCTTTAGGTCTTTTCCATGTCTTCGGGGTCCATTCTGTCGCTCTGTGTCCACCTGTTGCCTGTATATCTCGAAAGGTGACCTGCCCATCTATGTTTTGCCATTCGCATGCTTAGATGTCATTTACTCCAGTTTGCTGTCTGATCCGGGTGTTTCTTTTTTTATCACGTAAACTGATGCCGAACATTATGTGTTCCATTTTGCATTGTGCCACTCTTAGCTTTTCTATCGCTGCATTATTAAGTGCCCATGTTTCGCTACCATATGTCATGACTGGCATGATGTATTCATTAGAACACTTGCTGCTTAATGTCTATCGTTGACTTTCTACTCTTCATGATGTTGTCTACTTTGGAAAAAGCTGTCCATTCAAGCGCAATTCACCGTTTGACTTCAAACATGATATCAGCATCACTTCTTACCAGCTTCGTTAGGTAGATGTAGTCGTCAACTTCCTCAACATTTTCACCTTTCACTGTGAACGTTTTAAATAGCTACTAGTTTATACCCGCTCCTTGAGGGTTGTTGGCACAATATCTGGGAATGTCAATTTTCATCTTACACAGCTTCTACTGCTTTATAGCTAGAATGAATAAAAAATATTTGAAATTTTGTGGGAAAAAAATATGCTACTTAGTTCTATTTATCTTCCTCCCACAAGGTAAGATGTGACACAAGGTCGGGAAAGTGGGGAAAAAACCAGCGCTCGAGAATTTGAGCACTCTGGCTATTTAAAAATTACCTGTGCAGCCCCGTCGGCATTCCCCGGTAGGGATGCCTCAGGCGATTAGCAATAAACTAACCCCCTCTCAAAGGGTGAGAAGGCAAAGCCTGTGAGGGTGCACCTCCTAGAACTGCACAGGACAGACAACTGATAGACCGGCGTAAATCCAGACCCGAAGGCCTGGACAATACCGGTTTATTGAGCGGAGTAAAAACCCCTGGCTGAACTGAATATGCTACGTAATATATGCTACTTAGTATTTGCTACTTAGTATATGCATGAGAAAGTAACTACGAGGAATGTATTTACGTATTGTGTCTATTGGAAAAAAAAAAACGTCAGAAATTATGTTTTTAAGCAAAAATAATTTGCTTTGAATTAATGCCAAATATCTTTTATATGCACTTTCTTTGTGGATTATAAAAAGGTCACTTAGTTAAAAAAAAAAAAGAAAAATTTATATAATATTTTTTACGTTAATTTCTTTCACTTTATAAAACATGTGTATCCAGTTAAAAAAAATTCTTTTAGACTTATGTGAGATTAAAACTCGGGTATTAACATTGTAAAAACTACTGTCTTAGTAATGTGCACTCTGCTTATTCTTTTTTTGTCAACCGATCACATGTTTCTAGTTGTGCATGGACAAACAAACTCTGAAAACACGATAACTCTTTAATAGTATATAGATTGATATTATATAATAAAAATAGAGCATCAAAAAGGGAGAGAAAAAAAGACAATTTCGCGTAAGAAGTCACTGAAGGTTATCAGTTTTTAAATCACAACAAGGAAACACTTGATAGGAGGTAATTTGTAACTTTTATATCCAGAATAAATATTCGATGTGAACCATAAATGAACTACAGACTCCTGACAGCATTAACAAATCAAATGGGTGTAAATAAAACAAACACCTAAACTGCAGATGTCATTGTCACTTTCATAGACCAAAGATGTGGCGAAACAACCAAAGAGAAACTTGCTAAGGTGTCTGTATGTGAAAAGTTTTTATATAAAAAAAAAAGTTAAAAAAAAAAAAAAAAAAAAAGTAAAAAAAAAGGGGGGGGGGGGAATTTCATATATTTTCTCGTCGAAGGTCAGGGTTTGCGGACGATTCGAAAGATCTTGCTACCGCTTGTTTTGTTGTGCTGAGCGCAGATGCCGACATCGACGAAAGACAAGTAGAAGAGGAGGGGGTCATCGAGCAGTGGAAGGAGGATGGTCGACGGGGTAGATTTCTGCTATCTGCATTATTATGGCGTCGAAGGGGTCGTTTCGAAATCTCTGACACCACATGAATTCACGCAGATAGCCGTCTACGAGTGATCTGCTCATCCCGCATTCCTTATTTCTTTGTTTAGCTACCTTCCACATCCTCTCGACGTGATTGGTGCAATCCCTCGTTGTCGGGTTGACAAAGTTTTTGCTATGATTCACCGTAAGGTGCTGATACCCCTCCTCTCCTAACCTGTTGTACGCCCTCCAACAATCGGATACTACCGTGGTCCCAGGTACAACAAACTTGCTTGATTATTGGAAGGAGGGTTTCGGCATTCCTGTTAGGCACTGTCACCAGGAAACCCTCCTTCTCTGCGGGGGTCGTATCCCCTCCGAAGACCCAGAGTGGCTGGAGAACACGCCCAACATTGTTTTTTCCTGACGGTTGAATAGAGACTCGTCTATTTCCACCGTATGCCCTGGTCCTCCGAGTTGCCAAGGGTTGCGCGACAGACGTTCTGCGCAAACTTCCCGCAGGAAATTTTTCGGCCTGGCACAACTGCTGAAAATTCATTATTGTTTTGATTAGCAGTTTCTTCCAATTATTGTCTGCTGCTTGCTATAACCTGATTGGTCAGCTCTGCTTCAGCCTCGTTTTCATCTCGGCAGCTTCTGCGACCTGCCCGATCGTTGCCGCCGAGCAGTCACGGAAATTAGGCGCTTCATCTGGAGTAGTATCAAAAATAATTCAAGAAATACTGGTTTTCAAATATAGTAAACTTTCGAACTTCTAGTAGTAATGACTTGCTAGTAACCAATTAAAAATAAATAAATACGATTCAAATTTTTTAGGCAATTACATGTGAACGCCCTAAAAGTCTCGGCGGAAAAAAATAAAATACAAAAAAAAAATAATTAAGAATTTAGAGTGGGGGATCAGTTTCACATATAAATTTAATGCAAAATGATCTCACATTTCCCAGCCATTCTTGCCTTTTAGTGCAATTTTAAAAAATATTTTTTCAAGCTGAAAACTTGATATAAAATAAATAATTACTCTACCACTAACTCTGGGTTCGAGTGACAAGCCCACATCCTAAAAATGCCTTCTCTTGAATGTGTCGTACCGTTAACCTTAAATCTGAGCGACAAGCCACCCCCTAAAAAAAACAAAAAAAACTCTCTTAACCCTAACACTAAGTCCAAATGGCAACCTTCATCCAAAACAAACCCCTTCCTTAATCTTATCACGAACCCTAAGTCCGAGTGGCAAGCCCCCAATCCTACAAAAAGCCCATTAAAACCACACATAATAATCTAAAAAAAAAAAAATAAATAAAAAGCAGCACCCATAAAGAAAAACGCACAAGATTTATTTCCCATAGAAAAAAAATTGATTAACTGACCTAAAATACTTGAATGGCCCGGAAATAAGTTATTTTACATTAAATTTATGCGAAACTAATCCCCCACTCTAAATTTTAAAATAATTGTTTTTTTTTTTCTTTCTGCTAAGTTTTCAGGGTGTTCACACTTATTGCCCCTAGCCCTACCACTAACCGAAGTTCGAGTGGCAAGCCCCCCCCCTTCTCCCACAAAGACCCTCTTAAAACTACACAATCGTCTAAAAAAATTAAAAAAAAAAAGGAAAGGAGAGTTGCCAAAAAAAAAAAAATCAACAAGAAATTTATCTCCCATACAAAAAGATGATTAATGCCCTAAAATTTTACAATATATTCATTTTTAAACAGTCCTAGTATTAGATTTCAGTTTCTTGTACATAAAATGTATTACAATTTAAATTTGAGTTCTTTAACATCTTTTTTTAATGGATACATGGTATTTTTAAAGTATTGCAGCATATTTATGTGCATTTACTGCAGATTACTTGGAAACCATTAATTTCTGGTGATTTTCAGTGGCATATTCTGATTCCTTGTACAAAAATACACTTCTATGGCAAATTTCACTGCTTAATCCTTTGTTTCAACAAAGATATAACATTTTTATTGAAAAATTAGTGTAAAAAATGTTACGAAACCATATGGTCTTAAAGAGGGAAAAATATCCAATCGGGCGAGGCACAAAAATAGTCATAACTTCCTTATTTTTAGTCAGATTAAAAAAATTTTAAATGATTCTTTCTTAGATCATCAAGCTCTTTCTATATATGCAATTAAATTTTTTTCATGTGTATTGCTACTTTATTTTGGACTGAACTTCTAACAGCCCTCCACAGAATCAATATGAAAAAATAAAAACACACATCCATAGTGCAGATTTTCAGTAACCATTATAAGGTTTTGACATAGAAAAGTGGGTAAAAGTAAAGATTGATGATGTAAACATAATGCGATAAAAAATTGTGTAAGCGATAAAGATTATTTTATGTTTTTTTTTAAATATTAAATGAGGAACCATTTTCAGTTAAAATCTATTTAGTATTATGCATGTAATCGAAAGAAAAAACATGTTTGGAATGTGTAAATATGCTACAAGAATCGTTATTTTCACAAAATGGAGTCTTACAGGATACCGCAATGTTCTTTTTTTGTATCACTCAAGACAAAAAATGTATTAAAACGTCTTTTTTCCCCTATTGCTACGTAATAATACATTGATTTTAACTCCAAAACGTTCTTAATGTCATAATCTTAAAAAATATATAACACTAATTTTATTCGAATTTTTAAAGAAACTGTTTAGACCGTCAATCTTTACCATTACCAAAAAATGTACTTACAACTGGTATAGAATTGTTGTCTTTCCTGCATTGTCTAATCCAACAATGATCACTTTATGCTCTGGAAAAGAAAAAGAAAAAAAAAAAACGAGTGAGACAGAGAAAGAAAGACATCTCATGTGAGAGAAAAAAAAGATCAAAGGTTGGTTGTCTTCCATATAAGATTAAACTACATCCGGTGGTGTGACCCACAATTTTCCTTAGTTGCCACTACTACCAGTGTCCGCTCCGACTCAGAGTGGAAGTACCTTTCAAGGTCAATCTATGGGGTAAATAGAATCTGTCTTGTGTATGAACTTGAAACTATTAAGAACATGAAGCATATAAACTTTTACTAAAATGACCAAATTCATATTAAATAACTTAAAAAGGGTTGATATGCTGTAAAAAAAAAAAAAACAAGGAAAAAAAAAAACATTCTTAGAATGTTTATTTTTCTTTCTGGTTCTTTCATTTGGTCCTAGCAGAGCTACCGCTGTCGCCTTGAGTCCTGATTTCCGAAAAACGATCTTAATATTGTAATTTGATTTTGTCCTAAAATGAACATAAACATCAGAGCAGAAATACTTTTTCTTTGGGTGAGACTTGAGCTCTTAACCTTCACCTTTTAGTATGGCATGCTTATCATTTGAGCCACAGAATAAATTCTGTATTCAACAGTCCCCCACCCCTCCAGAAAAGGTGATTCTTTCTATCTTCTCCCATTCTCACTGTCAGCTAAACATAATGAAAAGAAAAGAGAGAGAGAAGAAAAGAGAGAGAAGAAAAGCGAAAAAGACAAATGTAGACTTTCTTTCCCTCTTTTTCACAAATATATTTTCCGTCATAAAAATAGTACCTGGTGATTTGGGTAGTAATATAAGGACTTATGACAGAGGGTTAACTCCTCCAACTCCCTCTATGGTATTAGTAATCAAAACAAAAACTGTTGATCAGATTACATTTATGAAATTCAATAAAAGTGATTAGAAATGAAATTTTTCTTTATAACAACATGGACTGATATTTGCCCGATATGACTAAAAAAAAAAAACCCAGATTTTTTTTATTTACCTTTTGTTAATAAAGCTATCGATCACAAAGATATGGGGTCATCTTTACTTTATGTATAAGATAAGAATTGGTGATGAAATATGCTGAAAATTCAAGAATTCACATTTGAAAGATTTTGTTTGGTTTTGTCTGTTTTACGACATCAACTTTTTCTTTAGTTAAAAACAATATGAATTTCTATTTTACACAAAGTTAGAGGAGGGTGTTTACACCTTCTCCTGGTATATACAAGATTATCATCATCATATTTGGTTTAACGTCAGTTTTACATGTTGGCATGTGTTGGACGGCTTTTAGAAATTGACTTCCAAACCAACCTATTACTAGCAAGGTCTTTATTCCTTTTTCTTTCAAATTATTTTTTGTAGAGTCCACCCTTAGCACTTGTTTTCCTTGGCTTTCCCCTGTGAACTGAACCTGCTTCTGCAACTGTTCTACATCTGCTAAACCAAGAAATCTCATTCATGCTTTCAATGTTACCAAACTAACAAAATCTCTTGTTCTGCACACATCTCCCTATACTGTCCAGATTTAATCTTCTGAGGTCATTAGACCTAAGCCTGTATTTAAAACTCATATTACAAATCCATCGTATCATTCTCATATTACTATCCATGCAACGCATGTAGTCAACCCTCACTGGCCAAGTCTCACTTCCATACATCATCCCATTTCGATACGCATGCCTGATAAACTCTTCACTTGGTCAACAGGGGTAACATTCTGATAGTTAGTAATGGTAGAAGTTCCTTGAACTTAGTCCATCTGTTCCTAACTCTTGCAATCACACTAACACCTGCTCCACCTTGTGATCCAATGGTATCATCAAGGTAACAAAATTTCTGAACAACCTCAATAACTTTACAATCCAAATATGGAGTTTTCATGTGTCTCTATATTGTCTTGCACTTCTTGCAAAACAAACTGGTTATTCTCTCCCAAGTTCTCAGTAATTCCACTGAACTTCTTGCGTACCCAATGCTTATAAGTACCACAAAAAAAGAAAATCGAGTCGCACCCGACTCCCTTTCAATAAACTAAGCAGGGGAACTTTCCTCTTTCTGTGGCTTTCCAACATTACAACCACTGATCAAGAATTTGGTAATAGTAAGATCTAAAACGATTTGAATGCCGTTTGTGAACTTCATTATTCATGTCAATATTCATTACGCCCCCCCCCCCACACCTCTTAGCTTTAAAAATTCAAACCTATGTACGGCATATTTGTTTAATGCGAGACAATTTTTTTTCTCTATTTGTTTTATTCGATGCTAAAAAGATCTTTCATTTGTGCTTTCTGTATTCGATCAGACTATATGTATCTTATTTAATTCAACATACTTGAATGAACCAAATATTGCCAGACAAAACGCGCACACACAAATTAATATATATATATATTTCCACAGATATGCGTTTCATCAGCTACGACTCCTAAGCATGGCTAGACGTAACGAGATTCGAAACTAGAATACCCGTCCCATGATAGGTAAATTCATTCGCTAAACAGAACAGTTTTGAACCACTTCTCTGACCTCTTACAAAATTTAAAATCAAGATATAATGATATAAACCTTATGTTTAGAATTCTTATTCCAATTTTTATCAAAATTCTTTTCACGATTTTGATTCTAGAAAATGTCTCGCCTGAAAACTTAGGTAATGAAGAGTTTTCATAGATTAAAATATGTGTGAGCCTGGAGCGTCTCTATTAAGAGGTTAGTTTCATGCTTCAGCGAAAAGAACCCATGAAACAATGAATGAAAAAAACAAATGTTAGCCACGGGAAAGGAGATTACACAACGAGTAGATAAGGTATGTCACCCTTGTACATATAACCAGTGCCAAGATGCACACTTTGACACATGACAATACCAAGATGCACAACTAATATCTAAATGAATAAATGTGAAAGTTGAGCCCATTTCTCACACTAACGATAAAATCAAAACACCCTATTTCAAGTTAATTCTATTTTACACAATAGACCCACCATCCTTTTTATATAATGCTTATGTATATGCGATATCAGTCACAAGGTTAACTAATTTGCATATTGCTTTTGAAAAATGACATTTTATTAATGAACTATTATTTGTCATTTAATTTTTTTTTTTTTTTTTTAATTTTTTATTTTAACAATATTGTTTTATTTCCTGGACAAAAATTTAGCATTTATGTTCAAATGTTCCTCTTTGTAGAGGGACCGACTTGATTTTCAAAATGTTGCGACCTATTTTTAAATTGCAAGTGATTTCTTCTTTTATTTATGGTCACATTAAAAAGATACATAAACATTAACACTAATTTCGATACAAATTTATTTATCTATATTAATAAATGACAGATTTTGTTTCGTGTTTACAACAGTCATGAATGAAATATTTATTATTTTCAAATAATGTTTCAAGTAGCAAACTTTGTGAAGCCATAGCGAGCTGGCAAAGCTAACTAGTATACATGTATATATCACACTGTCTGTGGACGACTATATTAGTCCCCCTTCTCGCGTAGAGCACTGTCAAATAATATCACCTGCTGCTAAATTAGCGTAATGCAAAACTCCTTTGTAAATACACAAATGGAGCACTTTAAAAGTGGCGGTCAATGTTTATATAAACACATTGTAGATATAATTTAGCTCAGTGCGTAGAAATGCAGACTATCAACTTAATAGTTGTAGGTTCGATTCCTGGCAAGGGATGGGTGCTAGTCTAGCCGCACTGAAGAGCGGTGACACAGCGAAACAGTCTGTTTGTGGATGACTGTATGTATAGATAAATTTATATGTATATGAGTGTAATCAGTCGATGGAAAAAATAAATAAAAATAATAAAAAACTAATTAAATAAATGTGTAACTTACTATTTCGTGCTGAGCGATTTTAGGAGCACGGTTAATTCCAATTTCTTTTTTCGTTTTTCTTTTTTGTTGGAATATTAAAAGTAGAAATTTATAAAAAGAATACATTTTTTATCAAAAAAAATATGTATTAATCCAATATAATTTATTCTGCATATATATATATATATATATATATATATATAAAGATGGTTGTAGGTTTGATTCCTGGCTTGAGATGGATGCTAATATAGCCACACTGAAGAGCTGTGATACAGCGGAGCAGCCTGTCTGTGGCTAACTATATAATCTTCCCTTCTCGCGTAGAGCACTGTCGTTGAATGATATCACCTGCTGCTTACTTAACGTAATACAAAGCTCCTTCTTTGTAATTACACAAATGGAGCACTTTAAAAGTGGCGGTCAATGTTTATATAAACACATTGTAGATATCATTCACGAGCACCGCCAATCCCGTAGCTCAGTAAGTAAAACTGCCGACTATCAACTAGATGGTTGTATGTTCGATTCCTGGCTTGGGATGGGTGCTAGTCTAGCCGCACCGAAGAGCTGTGATACAGCGAAACAGTATGTGGATGACATATATATATTCGCAAACACGAGATAGCGACTGACATACAGAGCTGCAGACAGCTAACACACATATTCACACACAGCATTAATGCACATACACAAACAATTCCAAAACGCTCACAAATAGTATGCATATATGCAGGGCTAGCATGCACACAGTGACAAGAATTACACTTCTTTTTCTATTCATTTAACTTCACACTGTTAATGCATATATGCAAACATTGCAAGATGCACACTGCTAACTTGCATAGACAACCAATGTCAACATGCACATTGCTAACACTCATACACACAGCACACATACCCACATGCATCACAGAGCACAAACAGTGAGCCAACGAGCATTTCCTACATATGTACACACAAGTGAAAAACTGATTAAAAAACCCTCCACTCGATGTTATTGCTTTGTTTTCTTATGTTAAAAAGATATTTTTAAGTTATAAATATATATATATATATATATACACACACACACACACACAAGCCTTACAAAAGTATTCTTGTAATGAGTCAAGGCCTATATCCTGTTCCTCCAGGAGAAACAAGACAAACATGGAAGATGTCAAAGTTCATTTTGATGAAAGTTTGGAGCTGTCAATCTCAAGTGTCAAGGAAAAGACAGAAGAATAAAAAAAAACAAAAAAAACAGAGGAAGTCATAAATCAACAACTTCCAAGATTCACTGTCAGGAGACTGACATGTGATATTTATTTTTGAGATTGAAAAAAAAAGAAGATAAAAATGAAGAAAGTATTTTACATCCTACAAGAAGGCCCACCCGGATCTTCAGGACTCCTGTGTCTTCCTGCTCCCAGCCCTGAACCCTAGTTTACCATTTTTATAATAATTGTCACATTTTTCTTTATTTACATTATCCTCTGCTGTTTTTACTAACACTCACTATTTCCACTTGCTATCCCTTTTCGTTTCATTAGCTCTTCCCTTCAACAATCTAAAACATTCAATATGCAAACAAACAAACAAACAAGATTATCAGAGTTTTAGCTGTAGAGTTGTACTTTTTATTTTTTAAGGTTTTGCATTTATCCATTTAAATAACACAGAATTTGTCTATGCAAAACACAGGTATCCTTTAAAAAGCAACATTTACTCTATAAATATACTATCAGACTCAAGACCCATTATTTAATTAATTCATCACGTATATTGGAGAACATGTCCCACTCTTTCCACCAAACCACAGGTTCTATTTTGGAGTTTTTTTTCCTTCTTCTAGACTTGTTGCCTTAGCGAGACTATTTCACTCATTTTGAAATTGCAATGCTGCAGTGGTTACCAGCGTGGAATGTGGGCTTGATATGCTGTGTTAATATTTCTGTGGGTGCTATTCCCTCACATTAATATCCGTGGAAAAGGTACGAGTTCAACCGTTATCCCCCCCCCCCCCAACTTTAGTTTTACATTTTAATAAGCATACTCAACACTAAAGTCCTTTTTTTTTTTTCTAACAAAAGCTTACAGGGTGTCTTATTTTTTATTTTTTTATTTTTTTTTTTTACAATAAAGGTCACCGCTTATCAAGGTCCAAATGCCACTCGAGGATAAGGGTTAAAGGGTTTGGTGGACAGTGAGACAGCATCGCGATCACTGGCATGATGGTTGTAGCAGGGCAGAAAGAAATTGATTATTTACGGGGGCGGTTCAACAAGAACCTGTTTACATGGGACTTGAAGACGACCATATTGTAGCTGGCTGGGAAGCAGGCTTGCAGCACTGTTCCACAGACAGGCAGTTCTAGGAAAGAAACTCTGCCCATGGAAGTTTCGTTTCGTCTTGGGCACGCAGAGGGAGAAAGGGAAATCATTGACAGTGGTAGTGGCTAGGCGGGTTCTAGTTGTGAATGTTTTACCAGGGAGGGGGGGGGGGGCTAATACATTTGAGCTCAGTCGAGCATCTGCCATGAAAATAACGGTAGAGCAAAGAAAGACTAGCAACATCTCTTCTGTGAGAGAGTGACTGTAAGGAAGAGGAGAGGAGATCCCTCACTAGATGTCAAAGTCAGTTTTGGACTCTGTCAAGGCAGGAAAGGGTTCTTAGAGCGGTACCTCTCCATATGTGGCAGCATTATTTGGAATGGACATTAATTCTGTAGGATCTTAAGTGATCTGATTTTTCAGCATGAACCCTAATATCTAAGACATGATTTCAAAGACACCAGTCAGACGGAAATCCGAAGTTTTCTAATTTCACAGGAGTTTGAGGCAATCTTTTTTTATTTCTGTAAAATTTTTAATCAAACTTGGAGTCGCATTTTTAACCAACTCAAAACCTCTTTTGTTGTCAGGTGGCTTTGACTTGAAAGTATTTTTTATTGAAAATAGAAAAAGTGTGGGAAAAGAAATTGTGGGAAACGACATTCATAAGCAGATGCTTATTTGAATATCTGTCACACTGATTTTCTGTTAATCCCATGAGTAGGAGCTATGAAAAGATTAGAATGAATAATAACCTTGGATCAATATGGACAAACGATGACAAAACTTCAACAAGGGCAAGCATGGAACAATCTAAATTATAAAGGAGCATTTCTCCTTTATGTATGGTGGGTTACTTAGGCTCCAAAACTATTCGACAGAATAGGACAAAATTAAGCATAGATGGAGTAAATTCAAGGAACTTTTGTCATTACTAACCAGCAGAGTGTTACCAGAGTCAACCAAGGGATGAGTCTATCAGGCATGTATGCACAGTGTGATGATGCATGGAAGTGAAATCTGGTCAGTGAGGATTGAGAATATTTGTTGCATGGAGAGAAATGACGTGAGAATGATACGATGGGTGTGTAATCAGAGTCTTTAAGGCAAGCTTAGAGCTGATGACTTCAGAGGAAGATTAAATATGGACAGTATAGGCAGATGTGTGCAGCACAGGAAACTTTGTTCGTTTGCTCACATTGAAAGAATGGATGAGAGTGCTTGGTTAAGTAGATGTAAAAACAGTTGAGGTAGAAAAGTCAGCAGGCAGGAGAAGGCCAAGGAAAACATGTGAGGAAGTGGTGGTGGGGGGGGGGATAAATAAAGATCTGGTGAGAGGTGGCTTTTAGAAATTGACTTTTAAACTAACCTACGACTGCCAGCATCTAAAACAGACAAACAGAATATAATGATGATAACCCTCTCAACCACAAAAGAACAGATATGACAAAAGGCTAGTTTGACATAAGTCAAATACAAAAATTGACCATAGTTTCTTTGGCACACTGATTTCATGTAAGAGTGGCACCACACAAACATCATGCATCGAACATGATCCTCCCCATCATCACAGTGCAGTGAGACGGCTGAAAATGATGTCACCTCAGGTAAAATTAAGGTCAAAATGACTACTTCAGATGAATTTCTACTTTTATTTGACAAGACCAAATGCAGCGTTTTTAAACAATTTTTAATCTCATGGCACACGTAAACCTATAATTTCTGTCGAACACGTTAATTAAAAAGGTGTTTGTAAACATTTTATTGCCATTTAACATTTATACTAAAGTGGCATTAGGAAAAGTATGGAAACTTCTCCCCAGTGATGTATAAAATAACTTGCGTTTTATGTGTTATATATTGAGGAGTGGTGAACATGCGAGACTTGGAGATCACGTGTAGCTGTGACATGATATGTGAGAACTGAAGAATATTACTCTCTTTCTTATGACCTTAATTTCACCCTTACAAGATGTGTTAAGCAGTCACCCCGACCCAGGTGGAATATTGGGTATATAAAAATATGTATAATGAATATCACGGTCCAGGTCCACATGCAATATTTTCTGAGTCCAGAAAAATAATAAATAAAAAGATCAGAACCATTGATTTTATTTTCTTTGAAAATATAAAATTAAAAAAATTGTGTAACATCGGCAATCTGAGCTTCTTTCCACTGCACCATCGGCACAAGCAAGGAAGTGGGAATCTTACTGTTTATATAAACAATATCAGCTCACAAAAAGTTTTCTATCTGTGTGTGTGTGTGTGTTCATTGCACAGGCCGTGATCGTCTGCTCGTTGTGTTGGTCCGAAGTGATTGATGAGTTCTCTATTTGTTCATCCAGAAAAACAAAATGGCCAACTATAAATGGAAGCAATATCTAATGAAAATTAGAGTTGTCCACTAATGTTAATCAAGAAGGACGTTTTTGCCAATGCCTGTTATTTCATTGACCTTTCATAAAAATTTGGTTCATTGGTTTTTCACAAAACGTTGCATGAATTAATCTGAGCATTAATAAAACTCTCGTCTGTCCCCACAGGGGTCTAAAATGCCCCAAAATGACAATTTTTACAAAAATCAAATTTTCCTTCAATAGTTTTTATTCAAAATCCACCAAAAGTTTTGACTAATGGTTATTTATATGAAACAATTAGTGATCCCCCCCCCCCCAGAAAATCTCTGGTTTGTTCCCGAGGAGAATTGAACAACAATGCTCTACAAATTGGCTAAAATTGCACATTTTCACAAATATCTAAAAGTCCATTCATTGTTTTTTTCCCCAAACATCTAACAAAAGTTTTGATTAATGGTTGCTTTGAATATATTGAAGTAGTAGTGATAGCAGAGGGAGACAACTAATGCATTACTTGATTTAAATCGTTTTCTCAATTAACATCGATTTGTAATGGCTAATCTATTATATAAAACAAAGTGATATTTCAGACTGCCTGTCCAGCTAAAAATCAAACTAACAAAGATACACTTTATAATATTTTTAAAAAATATTTTTAAAATGTTGTAATGTTTGTTTGGAGGATGAGTGTGGTGGGATAACATTTTTATTCCTAATGGTAAATGTTCAAACAAGTACACTGAAACTTTCAAATAATCAACTGATAACGTTTTGGCTTTTCTTGTCAATTACCAAAGTTTGAGTCAGAGGCAGTTGAAGAAAGAAATGTGTCCTAAAAGGTAACATGGAAGAGAGAAAAGGATAGACGACGAAATAGATAGATAGCTCGAACAAAAAATACGGAGAGACAGAGAGAGAGAACGATAGAGATAGAAGAAATGAGGGTACGAGAGAGAGAGAACGATAGAGATAGAAGAAATGAGGGTACGAGAGAGAGAGAACGATAGAGATAGAAGAAATGAGGGTACGAGAGAGAGAGAACGATAGAGATAGAAGAAATGAGGGTACGAGAGAGAGAGAGAGAGAAAGAACGAGAGGGAGAGAGAACGAGAGAGAGAAAGAACGAGAGAGAACGAGAGAAAGAACGAGAGAGAGAGAGAACGAGAGAGAGAGAGAGAGAAGGAGAGAGAGAAAGAACGAGAGAAAGAGAGAGAGAGAAAGCAGCCATTTAAATTCTTTTTTATTTATGATATAATATAATATTTTTGAATCATCGGATGAAATTTGAAATGAAAAACATTCAATATTTGTATTTCAGTTCAAACATGTTTGTTATTTTGAACAATAGCGAAGTAATGCTGTGCTCTTTAGAATTAATATAAACAATATAATAATAGGAAGCTATTTTAAGTTGAGGAGAGGTCAAAAATCAGTTCAAAAGTTTTTATGGAAATGCATCTAAAAGTACTTTAACTTTCTGAGAAGGATACAAACTAAAAAAAAAGAATAAAAATAAGAGGAATAAAAAAAAAAACAGGATAAAAAAGAAGAACCAACTATGAAAACAAATAAAAACCCCGGATCATAAAACCAAATAAAAGAATCGGATTATAAAAACAAAAATAGAAAAAAGAAAACTATAAAAACAAAAGTAAGGACTAAAAAGACAAAAGAAATTACAAGACCCAAAAAGGAGAAGATAAAAGGACCAAAACAAAACAAAAAAAAGACAAAAAGGACCAAAAAAAAAAAAAAAGACAAAAGGACAAAAAGGCGAAAAAAAAAATGGTCATGTACAAAAGTAAAATAAACAAATTAAGGAGAGCAGTAGTAAAAAAAAAAAAAATCCTTGGACCATATGCACAGCTCTTATTTTCATTTTTTTTTCATTTAATCTCTTAATACCTGATTTGATATTTGAGGTAAAAGCAAGAATAAATTTTATGAATGGATAGATATTAGATTTGACAAACAAAAAATTACGCTTTTTTATTTTTTATTTTTTTTTAATATTTATTGACTAACACACTTTTTTAAGTTAAGCATCACCTGATAAACCAAGTTATAATTTGAGTCTAATTTGATTTGAATCTTTTTTCACTGTTTAACCTAAATCAAACTATCACCATTCACTTAAATCCTCTTAATAGATTTAAAATAACTTTCTGCTCAATCACACAGCTTATAATTGAGTAGAACTAATAATACATTCAAAATTCTTCTTAAGCTTCGTCTCTTCTCAAGACTGGACTGACCAGGATGATAATGATGATAATGATGATGATGATGATTCTTACATGACATCCGATCCTGACGACACTCATTAAAATAAATGTTTTCCTCTTTCATATTGAAATGTCTTTCTTTTAATAATGTATATATAAAAAAAAGTTGTCTCCGAAATTGAGAACGTTTTCTATAATGAATAAAAAAGGCTGCAACATAAACATGGCGTGTTCATGTTGCAGCGAACATCATGTTTCTTTTTCATGAAACCCGGACTCCATAGCACTGATAACAACCATGCTGAGAAGAACGGCCCAAATCATTTTTGGTCCGACTGTTTGCCAGTGAGGACTTTTCTGGAAAGGCTCTTTCGTTCTGGCATGGTAGCGCACTAGCTCTTCGGACTAAACGATCGTTACATTCCTTTAATAAAGAAGTCGTTATACCCGAGAGGATATTTCATGGAAATTACGGTGGCCGCATTAATTCTCTCCTGAGAATTAATCATCTGGCTGAGATCCTGTGCTGGAATTGAAGGATTTGTAATCAGGGAACAACACATTACTTTATATATAGAAAAATATAATTTATTCATTTCTGAAGAAACATTTTCAAAAACTCGAATTTGAGTTGGCGAGCTTGTCGAGACACATCTGTCTCGTATACAGTGGAAACACTGAATTAAATTCAAACCCCTCGCCGCAGACTAAGCGAGAGGGAGAAAAAAAAACGTTTCTCGGATGAAAGTGTTTGATTGTTTATAGTTAAGTCGTCATTCAACTTGCGCTGGCGACCTGACCGCTTTGATATAAACAACATGGCTCTCTGATGCAAACTGACATATTTTTCAAGTGCAGAGCTGTTACGATTCTGCTTGTCTCCCCCAAAGAGCAACGGAAAGTCTGGCACAAGGCTTCCAAATGTGGGGATCTCTAGCTCCCACAAATAGCGTCTATATCGTTGTGTTACACATTTAAATAATGACCTTTTTTTGTTTTTAATTACTAACAGCTATGATTACAAAACAATATAAACATTTTAATTTTGAAACAGTGATGAAGAAGATTAGTCTTCAGCCCTCCCTCCCCTCTCTCACACTAGTGAAAACAAATATCTACACAAAAATGATCGTTCAGATATGAATTCCAAAATCAAGCCAAATCAAGACGGCAGACTTTTCTACATATGAAGAGGTCAAGATAGAGCTTTATAACAAACAAATGACTAGCTAAACTTGTGAAATTACACAGTTGAAGTGAGTCCACTAAAATCTGTTGAATGCATTACTTTTAGAAAAAGAAAAAAAGGATCCGTGTAGAATAAAACTAACAATGGAGATAGCCAAAATTTGCTGAAGTTACAGTAATTTATACTTTAATAAGTTTTTGTTAATACTGAATTCTTTTTTACTAGCAAGGCTACCCGGCGTTGCCTTGGAAAAAGTTTAACATAACTTCTATCTCTCTTTTCCCTCCCCCGTTTCCAGCCTCTCTCTGGGCACACACACACACAACTCGAGTCGGCATAAGGGAAATAACTCTGTGAAAAAAATCAGAGTTACTTCCCTTTAGTTAGTGGATGGACCCCCCTCCTCCTGTCGAAATCTGTACCGGTTTAGGGTCAATTTAAATATTATTTATACAGGGTAATGCCGATCAAGAAAATACCAACTTTGTGGGTGTTTGTTCTGTAGTTTTAGCTAGACATACACACATACAACTGCCCTTTATATAATAGATAACAATGTTAAAAAACTTTTCAATCTCTCTTTTATAAAATACTACTAGCAAATATATGTTCCCTCTGGTCGCATGTTTTTGCTAGTCCAGAATGATATGGGGAACGAACATATACTACACCGACCACCAAAGGAGGAGGTAATGACAAATAGGATAGTATCATGACGGAAAAGATAATCATGAAAGGATGCTATCATGAGGAACGAACATATACTATACTGCCTCCAAAAAGAGAAGGTAATAGCTGGGAGGTTAGCCACCATAAAAGGAAAAGGTAATGTCTGTGAGTATGGTATCATGGAAACAGAACAGATACTTCACTACCCCAACCCCAAAAAGAAGGTAGTTCCTGGGAAAATGGTCTCATGACAGAACAGATACTTTACTCCCTCTCCCAGAAGTGGATATAATGTTGAATAACAGGTTTATAACATTGTAATGTCGGAATCTCTGGCGTTGTAGAACAGTTCGCCTGTTGATCCCGCGAACGGGACGATGTATCGTTTCTATTCGAGAACCCTAACTGGAGGGGGGAACTATTTGTAAAAACCGTGCGTCTCTTGTTTCACCGCCACCACCCGATATCTCTGCAGGTTTTTTGTATCGCTGTTGCTATATGTGTGTCGCTTCGCCCCGTGTCATAATTTCACCCTCTTTTTCCATTGTCCTGGCGGTTTCTTCGTAAGCTGAAATCAAGTCTTTTACACACAAAATATAACAAATCTTCTAATTAGTTTGAGCCATTTATTTTCTATTAGCTTGTCGACCTGAAGCTGTTACGTCGTAGTGGAGAGAGAAGCTTACGCTAGTTAATTTCCTAATTACTTGTAAAGGAAGGAAGAGGGGGACTTCGTCTGGTTCTCATTTTTGGGGATCCGAAATCCCCTAGATTATGTAATCGTTACATGGCTAAAGCGTGTTGACTCGTCGGCTTCCAAGTCCAAACTCAAAATCTCACTGCCGTTTTCCCACCGGGAAAACTGACGTCACGAAATCTCGTGATCGACGCACAGGTGTGACCTAACCCCCCCCCCCCCGACCCCGTCAACTGTCCCCGCGAATCGTGAGAACACATCGCACCAACATTGCACGAGATGACTCCGTTACAAATCGTGCAAGCGATCTCACTGTACGTCCATCACCCATGTGTCCCATTATATAACAATAATACCTGGGAGGATTACCCTTACTTCCTTAAAGAAGGAGGTAATTCCTAGGAGGACGGTCTTATAACAACAAAGCCGATACTTTACTACTTTTGTGTGTATATATAAGAAAATATGGCAATCCAAAATTACAACTGCATATCACAGAATATTAATTTATTAAAAGCTATTTATAAAATCAATATGAAAATTAAGATCTAAAAGGTGTTTGCAGTTTACTATATATATATGATATTGCAAAACATTATGTCATATCATAGAATTAAATAAGTACAACCTGTTTTGATGTTAATATAGTTAGGACAGATGGAAAAAAAAACTTTCGCTTTTTTTCATTTAAATAAAAATCAGTTATAAATGAAAAAAAGTCTTTAATAGAATTTTGAACATTGTTAATGAGATGACATTGCATTTTTTTTCAATGTCTACGAAGGGAAATATTTAAATAATTGTTGGCAATATTGGCTCTTATTTTTCAATGAAAGTTTTTATAATGTGGACCGGCGTTCCTTCCCCTCCTTTTCCACTTTCATTTTTATCCTCTTCTTCCACATACAAAGGCATGATAAAAAACGTACACATAATAACAATTTTTAATCAAACAGTACATGTTGCTTGCCACTGTTTTCTTCATGATGGCTTTTACAGAAGGAGTGAAAACATGCAGGTCACTGGCAGAGATAATGTTGCTTGTGTATCATTACAGAAGAATCCTTCAGGTCAATCAGAGATAAGAGAAAGGGGTTTGGAATGAAGAAACCTGCTTTTTTATGCAGAATGATACACGCGGCACAGAGAAAAACTCATTGACAACCTCCAACAGTGAGATACTCTAAAGTAGCAACAGTCATCAACATTCTCACAAGATCACAAAATAAGACATTTGGGGAGGGGGGTTATCTAATGTTAAATTTACATAGCAAACTGAACCACATCTAAAAATTAAACAGGAACAAAAAAAACCTATAAACTGAATATTATAGTAACCCAAATATTTTCTTTTAAAAGTAATTAAATAATAAAAAATGTTGATGCTTTTGTGAAACAAAAGAGGTAACGAATCGCTTATGTTTGCAAAAAATTTCATGATAAAAATAAATGAGGTTGAAGTGATATCTAAAACAGCCACAGGGCCACCTGACCAGTTCTCTCGGACATGCACCAAGAATGTCTTGTAATGACGCAATAGTTATTCCTGAAAAAAAACAAAAACAAACATGGATGCAGTTGCTAAGTTTAGCTCTTTTTGTTTTATTTGTTTATTAAGTAGGTTAGTGTCATAGTCTGTGGGTCACCGACACTGGTAGCAGCTGGTTACAAAGAGTCCGGGTAAGTAAGGGATTAAACAAAGCAAGCACACAGTAAATGCCATAATAGAAAAGAGAGAGAGAAAAAAAAACAGACTGAAACAAACACAGACAAGCACTCATCTTTGGCTTGGGAGCAAAATGAAAGAATTAAAAAAAAAAAAAAAAAAAAAAAAAAAAAGATAAGAAATTACATTTACTCAGTTTAACGATAAGGAACACACACACACACACTATGGGTAAGCTATCATTTGAGAGAGAGTTGTCTGTGTGTGACTGCATGTCTGGCTGTGCATATGTATGTATGTGTTTATGTTGGTATATGTACGCATGTCTGTCCATGAATGTGTACATATGTCCATACGTGTGTTTATACGCATGTCAGTCTGTGTGCATTTGTGTATCTATTTTGAAAGGCTTATCCTAGAGCAAAACTATGGAATCAGCAATTTCCTGAAAATGTTTTTTTTTCTTCTCCCTCATTTTAAAATAATATAAATCGCATAAATACTATCTTTTAATCTCTCCATCACTGGATGCAATTAAAAACAAAGCCCAATACCAAAGTCAAACTACTTTTCTCAAGTAAAACTTTACAAGGGATTCAATAGTGATATTAATTTTGTACAAGGGTCTGCAGTCGCTTCCAAAATCCATAAACAGCAAGGACGTTTTACTTTATTTTTAACAACGCCCTATAACAAGATGAAACAACTTTTTCATGGTAAAATGTTATGAGGAATGCAATGATAGTAATTATTAATGAATTTGTAATTAAATCTACTGTAAGAAAAAATGAATTATTCGAGTGTTAAGAATAATAGAGTAAAAAGTGCTTTTAAATTTAAATGACTTGTCTGCATATTTTTTTCCTTGATCCTTTCTAGATGTCTGATTAAAGGATCAATGAAAAAGTACTATTTAATGAAATATGTCTTCAAATTATCTTTTTTGTGTCAAAATCAAAAAAAAAATTGTTTTTGTCACCTGAAGATGATTCAACGAAGAATTGAAAACGTTCGTGATACATATGGAACATACATTAATTTTTTTTGATTTTGACACAAAAAAGATCATTAGAAAAATTCAAAAAATAAAAATCGTATAATCAAGCAGAGGAATTCTGTTATGTTTTACAATGTTTGTTTTAATGAAAGAATGGTGCCTAAATACATATATGTATATATATATATATATATATATATATATATATATATATATTAGAGTTGGGCGGTTTTGAAATTTTGGGGTCGGTATCGGTTTCGTTTTTTTCCCCTTAGAACCTCGGTTTACGATTCGGGTTTTCGGTTTTTTTGAAAAAAAAATTTTTACTATGGAAGCTATTCATTCTCTTGTGTGATGATTAGTTATTATTCAACGTTTAGTTGAATTATGCCACTGTTTCGATAATTTTGTGACTGAATCATTCTCCATGATATGAATCATATAAGTTTTAAGGTGTTGACTGTTGTAATCAAAGTTCTGATACCTTTTCAACAGTTAACTCGTTAAAACAGTGACCAAAGATTCATGAAAGATTTCTGAAGAATAAAACTGAGTTTGAATATACATTCTATCTAATTCTTTAACCCATCAGAAGCTAAAATATAGGATGAGGAGAATGAGAAACATTTAAACAAAAATCTTTAACATCAAAAGATAGTGTTAGAAAATGAGCAGTCACAGACATATATGAATCATTAGCTCGGCTGGTCCAATAGTCCATTGTCAAGGAAATGGACTTTATGTCTAACAACTGCCGCCAAATGTCAGTACTGACCGACTCATATAAATCAGGAATTAACATTTCTCTAACATGTCGTCTGGTCGGCAACTGATATACAGGTTGTAGACATTTGACGAAGGATTTAAATCCTTCATCCTCTACAATGCTCACGGTTTGGAGATCTTTGCATATCATTGCTACAAGACTCTGGTTTACTGCTCTTGTTCTTGGGTTTGATTTGTCCCATTTAATTGTCGAATTAACAAAAGAAAACATGTTCTCTTGCTTCACTGTGGGAATTGTGGCAGCAATCTAAAAAATAAACAAAAATATGCAGGTTTAACTAAAGTAATCATATCATTTAACTTGGTGGTTGGGGGGAGGGGGAGAATCTCCTGTTGAAGTTAACATGCTTGTTTGGTAGTTGGGGATTTCATTTAAAGTTGTTGTTTTTTTTACTAAAAAGCAGCAAATTGAATGTTGGTATGCTTTGGGAGGTGGGCATTTTAGTTCCATAAAACATTCATTTACAAACGTTATTAAAGGGGGGGGGGGAGACGGTGGGCCCTATAGTCAAAATATATTGGCGGAATGGAAATTTATGACCCGCCCTGAAGGTCATATATTTCTTTAAAATAAATGGACCATTCCTCATTTTTTTTTTTAAATCACCCAGCTTAATCCTTATTATGCCACAGAAATTAGTTTCAATAAAAACAAAAAAAATAATCAATTTTATAGCGTTTCTGTTTTGCAGACATGAGTTTTCTCCCTTTAATTTTCTATAAATAAATAATTAGCTTGGATGTACTGTTGGATTAATGGGACGCATTTGATCGATTTTGAAGAAAATTAATTTAAGTTGGGAATTAGTTCAAAACAACTTTTTACAACTTATTTTTTCTTAAACTCAAAATGCGTGAGGTGTTAAATTAAATCAGCAATGTTTTTACAATAATTCTATCATGTTCTGTTATTTCAACCAGGGCCTACAAAAATACGATGTCATGTTGTCTGTCGTATTTCTCTTTTATTCATTTGAAAATTCAAAATGTTAATGATAAACAAACTGTAAACAAAGATTTCTTCCTACAAGTCAATTAAATGTTTTATCATATATTTGCTCAATCTGTCCTCTTACTAATATAACATTTTTTTGTAATATTCAATTTTATTCAAATCGGAAAATCTTTTCAACCGTGTTTCCTTGTATATGGTGGCTTACTGCAGTAAAACATAATACTGAACGGTTAAGGTTTAAAAAAAACAAAAAACGATTCGGTATTCGGTAAAACCGCCCATCTCTAATATATATATATATATATAACGTTTTCATAATACTTTGATCCTGATCCACGGTTTGAATCGTCCGCACTATATTTACATAATTCCATACTGATAAGTGTAGAAAACATGAAACATGTGTGTGTGTGTGTATATATATATAATATATATATATATATCTATGGAAAATGAAAAAGGAAAAACAAGAGATATTTTTATATATTCATCAACGTTTCGTCCTTATTGTAAAACTTCCTCAGGATGATAATTTTAAGAAAAAGGTCATGCAAGTACATCGAAATATTGAGTTGACATAATGGGTTAATAAGGAAAAGTAGTAGCCGTGGCTACTAAGAGTGCTGGACGAGGGTCCGGGCTGTGAGAAGTCAGTCAGTAGCAAAGAGTGAAATGAATAAGGAAAGCTTTAAGTGGGTACATTAAGGCAGCAGTGAAAAAGGGGAGGGGTGAGAGTGTTAGTGAATTTGTCTTAGGGTGGGAGAGAGGGGATGGGGGTGCTGAGGTTTTTGTCGTGATGAGGTGTGGCATGGATTTTGAGGGGTTGGGGAAAGAGGAGGGAAGGGAGGAACTATGTGTCTTTGGTATGTAGGTGGTATCATAGTTTTAGAAAAAGATTTGAAAAATGTGAAGATAACTTGAAAATAAAATCCTTTTTGAGCCAGGCAATAGTATCCTTGGATGTATGGGCCTTTGTTCCACCTTGTTGTTGCCATGTCCATTCATTTCCTACCTTTACTTGGTTTATTTTTGTACATGATAAAATGCTTTGTGTAAATTCATAATGTTGGCCTAACAAGAGAATAGAAAGTGGAACTTGGGTTTACTTTCGACAGCCTTGCTTCCCTTAATTTGTCCTTTAGTCTTCACATTCCATGAGCGATGTTTCTGATAAAGAGGAAAGAATTGCTGTTTTCTGGGTCAGAATCTATCCATTTAACACTTATTGTTGGCTAGTTTTTTTACTTTGAAATAATATTTCGTTTTTTAGCTCCTTACATCAAGTGGCTTCATGTCTTGTCTGGAGCGATTTCCATAAAAAACTTCTTTTTTTTTAATCTAAAGTATCTTAGTTATTTTTGCCTGTAGTAATGATTGAACCTCAACCTCCAAAACTGATAGTTAAACAACGCCTTTATCCATTGTATCATGGATCCATGTGGATCATTCTAGTATGAATTTTGGGTTGGATGTTACATCGGTCGAAACGGTGTGAAAATAACAACCAAGATGAGAATAGTAATCCAAATAACACAAATTATCAATCCTCATCTCAAAATTTCCAAAACCTAAATATCCATCTCTTGGTAGACAGATTAAGTGTTACTCCTGTGGTGTTAGACATTGAGCCATTAGTTCTCGCCCAATTGTTTTCAATTGAAAAATTGAAGGAATTGCATCCCACTTGGACAATGAGCTTCGTAAGATGGAATGGTTGTTGCAAGATATTTCATTGTTTGTAGAAAAAATGTTGCTATCATAGCAGCCGGAAGGGAATATGAGTATAAAAAATATGAAAAGAGGTTTTCAGTTAATAGATTCAGCATGAATGTAGTCGGTATATCAAACATTCACTCCCTTTCGGAAATTTTAAAAAGGTTCTACTCTGGTTTAAGAAATCTTCTTCCACCAGTGATAAGTTATATATACTGTAGACTAGCCATCCGTCCTAGGTAGCCTTCAACAAAGGAGTAACCTTCACAAAATGATAATAAGCAGGTGGCCTTCCTTAAAACATGTAGCCTTCACCAAACGTATGATGTGCTTGGCAATCCATAGCATGACTGACTCAGCTTTTTCAGCATTTGTCTTATATCAATCACAGGCGAACAACTGATTGGTTTGAGAGTAGAGTTGAAATTTGCACGAGCAGCCAAAACAATCTAATTTGCATGAGCTACTTTGCTAGAACACATGTGATTTGATTGCATTTTTGTCCCCGTTGTCGCATATCCTCCGTGGAATAGTCACATATTTTATCTATAAAGTAAAGATGTAGATTCCCTGATACCTTTGACCGAAATTGCTTTGATAACAAAAAAGTTAGATACAAAAAATCTAATTTGTCAGTAATTTCAGCAAATATTTGGTCCTAGCTTTAAAATTTTTTTAATTCTAAATCTACTTATTCACTTTAAATATTTAGTCCTGCTCAATATTTCATTTTTTAAATAAAGGTGGAGGAATTTTCACCCTCTCATTTCTATCTATTCCCTCCACCACCCATTTCACCGGTAGTGAATATTTAGTAAAATACAGTTTCCACATGTTTACTAAATAATCTGGCACTGAATGTCCTGCTCCTAGGCTCTTATTAATTATAAATTTGAAATTAATGATAATCTTGGGTTCCTCAGTTTTCTTTGCACAACACCGCGACATGTGTCCCGCTAATACTATATATTATTTATAGCATTTTGATTTTACAATGGATGGGTATGTTTATCAAGGTCTCTATGAATTTAATATTTTTTATTAATAAACCAAATCCGAAGAATTAAAAATGAATAAATAAATAAAATATGTGTACATTATGAAACTTGGCCTAAACAAAAAATTTCAAAATAGACATGGGGGTGGGGTCTGTCAGAAAATTTGTATTGATTGCTCAGGCTCTTACAGCAACGAATTTACTCAGACTCCACAACCCTTTATTTGTCATTTTCAATAGGCTGCATAGTCACACACTCTTAACACAAATCCGAGAGCACTAAGACAAACAAGATAGACATAAGTTTTTAGGAGAATGTCAATTGAGGTTAATCTGCAAGAAAAGTCAAGAAATATCAAATGAAAAGTGAATCATGCTAACATGGCAATTTTGAACAAATCAAACAATTAGTAAATCAATTTTCTTTAGCCTTTTGTTTACAAATTTATTGTACGCAACAACAACGAGAATAAAGAGAAAAGTGACAAAAGGATCAACAGATTTAGTTAAATATCCAAATCGAAATTATAAGAGAGGTTTAATCCTCTCGCATCCCATTATTACTGCTTGCTTGCTTATTATCAACACTCACCCTTGAAATCAATACATGGAGAATAGTGCAGGCAGGAAATGATGTCTACATATCAGGATGTGGAATCAGCGTTGAGAAGTCAAAGCAAATGCATTGGTTTGGAAATTGAAAATTTGCTGACTTAGACTCAACTTAAATAAAAAAAAAAAAAGAAAAAGATTTTCATGTTTTTGTTTTTTTGTTTGGGGTATTTTTCATGATGCCGACTGTGTGCAGAATAAATTTGATAATTTTTTTATATTCTTTCATTTCAGAACCATTTGAAGTATTTAATAGCGGTAAAGTGCAACAATATCTGTTTCTCTGTACTATTGGTGGGTTTGAGAACTGAAAATCATGGACGACTGGAAAGCATTGGAATATTGGTAAAGAGAAACATGCATCATGGGGAGTCAGAAATTTGTAATCTTATTTGTAGCTCAGTGCTCCTTGAAGGTCATGAGATGGATGCGAACTAGAGAATTGCAACAGATGTGGAAGAAATGGCTAGCAGGAAGGGTCATATCAGGCGCTCTGACTGTGTCCATACAACAAAATTTGCCGTGACGTTGCAAAAAAGGTGCAGCCAGATCAAAGAAAGGTAATGCGGATCTTAGCGAGAAAGATGAATGTCAGAATGGCAACTATGAAGAAAGTGCTGAACGAAGATTTTCGTTACTCCGCATACAAGAGTCACAAGGGTCAAATATTCATCACCAAGGCTCAAGAGACCTATCTTACGAAAGTCAAGAATATTCCATAACAAGGTCAAACACTCAGTCGAATCGGGGATGCCTTGGTTTTTCTCAGGAGCAGTTGCACAACAACCAGTGACTAGTCTACAGTCCGCATGAATTGTGCCTGTCAGGAAGACCCAAGTTCCCTTAAACTGTAATGGTCTTTGGGTGTGTTTCCACAAAAGACCACATCATTCAACCCCACATCTTCAAAAAGAGATTCAAACTAAATTCAGATGGCTATATTGAGTTGCAGTCCACTGTTGTCAAGCGTTGGATAGAGAGGGTGGCAATGGGAAGGCTATACATGTGGCAGCAGGACATGTCATACCTCCGGAAAACCCAGAAGTGGCTGACTTTCACGACTTCACCAGTCTCAATATCTGGCCTCCAAATCGCCTGATTGCAACCTTATGAACCATTATGTGGTAGGCGCAGTTGAGAAAGACACCAAGAGTACTGCCTGCAACACCAAGAACGAGCTGATTGCCAGGATCAAATTCGTACTCGGGTATCTCTTGAAGGACACCATGAAAGTAGTGCTCCAGGTTCAGGTTCAAGTTCAAGTTCAGGTCCTGGCTGGAAGCCGTGGTGGAGGCTCAAGATGGCTTCTTCAAGTGAGCTGTATTTGGCAAAAGAACCTATAAGAGATATACTTTGAATTTTGAGAATATATCAATTATTGGCCAAGATATGACGTTTTTCTTTCGTTCCTTTTTAAAGTGTCAAATTTATCCTCAACACCCTGTATCACTTTCTTTTTTTTTTTGTATTACGGTTACTAAAAAAAAAAAATATTGAATTCACAGCACACCTGTTCTCTTTAAAATAATTTTACAAACAAAATAAAAACTATAATATATCTAACATATAAAATAAAGTCAGTCTTTTTTTGTGCATTATAGCCTACTTTGAACAACTTTAATATTTAATTTTGTTTTGACATACACATCTGGTTCATATCTGACTGTTCGTAAAAAATGTATTTTGAAGGAATTTTATCAAAAACATTTACTCTAGTCAATATTCTAATTTGCTTAGTGATTTAATAGGAGTTAATATTTTTCTACATAAACATTTACTGTGCCTTCTACTGATAAATTCAGATATTATTTTTAAAGATAATGGCTATCTTTGATTTCTGCACTGTATCTAATTTTTAAATTGGTAAAAAAATTTCTTTTTTTTTTTAAATAAAACATTTTATTTTTAATAGTTTGAAATTTAAAAAAAAGAAAAGCAAAACAGGAAATAAAAAGTAAGACACCTGGGCAAAGCCAGGTAGGGAAAGCTGGTAGTATTACGTTGGACAAATACTGACAGATATATTTTTTTATATAAATCACTTTTAAAAAGTTGGTTTTAGTTGCTATTTTTTTCTTTTTTTCTTTTCTTAACTAAAATTATTTTTAAGAATGGGGGAAGGTAAAAAAAAAAAAATGTGGTGGGCAATATCTTCTTTTTTTTATTCTATAAATAAAAATATTTCTATTTATGGTGGAGAGTAAAAAAAAATTTGGGGTGGGGTCGAAATTTTTATTTTTTTTTATTTATTTTTAACTAAAAATATTCTTGGCTGGTTAGACATTGATTTTCTTTGTTTCCGACCAAGAAATATGGCTGGGGCTCCTTCGGTTTACGGGTGAGCGTTCATTTCTGACGCCGCAGCCTAGCAAAAATATGCGACTGGAGGGAGCATATATTTGCTAGTCTTTATAATCGATGTTCAATCCTTAATAAATTTCACATCATTTCTTTAATACCATCTTGAAGTATGCAGCTCTTAATAACGTATATGAGAAATACAAAAGGAAGATGTATACTTTTCTTGCACAAGTTTAAAATTGGTTGATATTGGCAGATTTTGGAGAAGTATTATCAGCGAGCATGGAGAGGAGGGTTCACAAGTGATTGAACAGTACAAAGATGGTTTAAGAAATTATAGTAAAGAGAGCCTTTAAAATAAAAATGGTAAAGGACGGCCATGCACTTTTGACAACGAACGTATGAAAGAAATTGTTTAACAAAACCCACATCAAACCGTTAGAGAAATGTCTAAAGCACTTTATTTAGTCTATCAACAGTGTCCGACCACTTGAAAGCAAATTGGCATGGTGAAAAAGCGTGACAAATGTGTCTCGACCAATGTTTCTGAACTGTCATCATTTCTTGAACAAACTATAAATTATCATTAGTGGAAGCAGAAGATTTCTTAGGTGTGAGTCTAAGCAGTTTCAGTATTTGGGCCACCGACTCCACAGGCTCGATATGATAGAACTAAGATCAAAACACTAAGCTTTAAAAGATGTCACAGACAGCTTTTCTGCACGGAAGCATGGCGTTAGAAACCATATATTACAAATTGCTTATTTCCAGGCCTTTACCTGCACATCTAATTTAGTAACTGCTTCCAAATTGGAACTGCCCTCCCCAGTTACTTTTAAAATAAGAAAAATGTTCAATGTAAATTATTTTTTTCTCTCTCTCTCTCTCTCTCTCACACTCACACACGAAGGTCCGTCCTAGCAGAGGTAAAATTAACTCCCTGAACAGACTTTTTTTTTTTGCATCATTTTCATGTCCCCTTATGAAGATTAAAATAAAGATACGATACTAAACCTATGTCAATTTTGATCAAAATCCATTCCATGATTTTGATTCTAGAAAATATCTAAAAACTTTAAGAAATTGAAATTCAGAGACTATCAAAAACTTAAGAAATTGAAATTCGGGGAATCAATCTTGCTTAATTGGTGTTTAATGACTATGGATCAAATTCAATGCAAATCTTAAATGAGAGGTTGTGTCCATATTATTGCCCTTAAAAAACCTTTAGAATACTCCGAAGAAACTGAAATTTGAGGAATATTTATTAATTGAAGTCTAATAACTATTAAATTTTTTTTTTTTTTTTTTTTTTTTTTTTTTTTTTTTTTTTTTTTTTTTTTTACAAAAATCAGGTATATTTTTCACCCTGACTATTGAACTCATTAATGTTGATATTTATACTAAGTTTCGACCGATGTGCCCTACTAAAAGGAGCCGCTTTTTAAAAATTATTATGAGCCACAGAGACCAATATAAACAGAACATGGGGTTTGGATAGTACAAAAGTATTTTCAGATATTTCAAGCTCCTAAAGCAATGCATTTGCTTATAAACAGTAAATAAAAGGGGCAAGAAGAAATGGGGTTAAAAAATGTTACAAAATTTAACAGGAGACCGAAACTGTTTAATTAACATTTAACAATTGTTGTAGAGTGATAAAACCCCTCTGGAAAATAATGAACTAAGCCCGAAAATGACTATAAATCGTATTTATTTGTGTTTGTTAGTTGTCGTGTGAGAGTGAGAATAAAAAGATATAGTTTTTCCCCAACCTAGTGTCAGAGTGTATTTCTAGTAACTGTTGTAGTACCATACAACAATTCTTCTTTGTTGTGTCTCTGAAGCATACAACAGTTTCTCCACTGTTTTATGCAGTCCTTTGCATTATTGTTGTACTCTGCAACTCTGCAATATCTTTCAAGCTGCACCGGTGGGGCAGTAGAGGGCAGACTGTTGCATCGTATGGTCCTCCTCTCCACATTCGCAGATTGTTTGGTCAGTTTTGTAGCTCCATCTAGTCATAGCAACTTTTCATCGCCCCATTCCCGTTCTCAGGCGGTTGAGTGTTTTCCACTGGAGCCAGGGTGCTTCTGAACTAGGAGGGGCGGTCTCAGAAAAGGAGATTCCCATGCCAGAAGAAGGAGATCACAGTAGAAACGTTCACTACTAATAATACCTACTATTACCTACGAATTCTACCAAACACTTTGAAGCGAGCCAAAAGAAGGACGATGTCTATAAGCTCAACAAATGTCAGTAGATACAACAATAAGAGTCATGGATTTTAACTTTTACGCATTTTACAGACTTGGGACATTTTTACTTCACTTTTCATTAAATTCCCGGAAGATAATTTTTAACAGAATTGAAAGTACGTTTGTTTCCTTCGTTAATAATTTTAACTAGCTATCTCAAAACAAAATTTTATTTTCATTACACCTAAAAACTTTTAACGTGTGCACATAGATCTTAGAAAAACATAAACAATGATACCAACTTTATTTTGGTAGTTAAATTGGCCACCAAATTATAACCTTTCAAAGATTGTTGGAAATTAGAAAATTTTCCGTTTTGTGTGCTATTGGTCCAGTATATAATTAAAAATGCAGGCTTCAAATAAGTAAAAACTCCTTACAAACGTAATGTTATCTTTTAGTAATTGAAAATTAATCATAATGGAAACAATAATTATTGGATTAAACTAACCTAAACATTACCAGTAAAAAAAAAAAAAAATATTAAAATTTAAAAAAAAAAAGTACAAAAATGACCCGAAAGTGCAACTTTGACTGTTCATATAAGATTCACTTCAACAGATAACACATTGAATCTTAATGATCCATAGCACAACAGAGATCTAGCTAAATTTTTCTTTTAATAGTAAATCAATAGATAAATAAAAACTCAGATTTTGGACCATGTAAAAACGGATGAAAACACAATTTGATAATAGGGCAAACATTTCATTCACTAAAATACTCAACTTGGATTTTTTGGGGGGGAAAGATAACTTAAAACCCTATATTAAGCCCACCATATTAACAAGTGGCCCTTTTTCTTACAGATGGGACTGTTTTTATATGCACCAACACACAATATCGTGCACATTAAGTTGAAAAACATCAATATCAACAAATAAATCACTTGTCATGTAAAATATAACCTAACTTGAAGTAACCTAAAAACTATTAATGACACAAGAGAAAGAATTGTACATTTACAAAGAAAACAGATTGAATTTTGTTAACATCCAAATTTAAAAATAATTCAAAAAGTGAGTTGAAATTTAAGGGAATTTCACAATATTTACCCAATTTTGCACACTAAGCTGGCTCGTTTATGATACCAAATTGAACACTGATTTTAAAAGACAAAAGGAATATAATAAGATTGTGGTACCTGTGTTTATTTGTTCACAAACTCATCCTAGAGTTTTTGAGATAAACCTCCATAAACATATATATTCTTAAACTACATTACTCAGGGTACCTGAATAAGTATATTTCATTTTAATCAAACAAGGTTATAATATTATCGAGGGGTCTATAATGGCTTGGTCTTCGCATTGACTGTAATATTTTGTAACAACAAGGGTCGTCAAAGGAAAGGAAAACAAAACCCTTCTACAAATAACAAATAATATATTTGAGTAACCTTAACCTTTGGGTGTAGGTTGCCGAAAGTTAAAACAGTGTCATAGTGAAGGAAGTAATAAAGTCAGCAAGGTCGGCTGCTTCGACATGTATGTCTTTCAGTGGAGAATAGCCTTGCTTTGCTGTCCAGAGGACATCTTTCTTCGTTAGTGCCGGGAAGCTCTCTTTGGGGCTGCTTATTTTTATTCTTTTATAAACAACAACAATATGTATTTATTTGAGTGACCTACACTGCTGGGTGTAGGTTGCCGAAAGTTAGGACAACATCACAGTGAAGAGAAGTAATAATTTAAGAAAGTTCAGCTGTCTCTTTTCTTTGAGCTGTATTTCTTCCAGTGAAGAATAGCCTTGCTTTGCTGTCCAGAGGACATCTTTCTTCGTTAGTGCCGGGAAGCTCTCTTTGGGGCTGCTTATTTTTATTCTTTTATAAACAACAACAATATGTATTTATTTGAGTGACCTACACTGCTGGGTGTAGGTTGCCGAAAGTTAGGACAACATCACAGTGAAGAGAAGTAATAATTTAAGAAAGTTCAGCTGTCGCTTTTCTTTGAGCTGTATTTCTTCCAGTGGAGAATAGCCTTGCTCAACAATCCAGCAGACTGAGGACATCTTTCTTCGTTTATGTCAGGAAGCTCTCCGACTGCTGTCTGCAATTCTCAAAGGGGCTGGAAGTAGTCCTGGAGTCTGATTGGTTCTCGTGTGACCAAATCACCTTCCAGGGGCTGCTCTCCATGGGAGGAAAGAAATAGTAATGCTTATGACTGCTACAGATCTGCATCTGCACTTGACATCCATAGAAAAAGAAATGCAACATTTTTAATTTATTTTATGTATAACTTGAACATTATAGAAATTAAAAAGAATAAAAATGTTAATAGGGGAGCAGGAGTGCACAGGGGTTCCCGTTTATTCCTCGGAAACGCTGAGTGTGCGTCGAAACGGGTTAAAGACAATATTTCAATTAATGTCACTTTATTAACATTCCCCTCCCACTTACTAAATGCTGAATTTATTCCTTGGTCCCACCCAAAAAATTGAATATTAAATTGTAAAAATATTTTCTTTTAAATATGTTATGTGCTGGTTGCCAAAAGAATTAATGTTCCTCATTCAGTTCCGGGCAACTCCGGGTATCCCTGCTAGTATAACTAACACACAGGCATGCATACCCATTTTACTGTACAGCTTATTAAGTGGGGTATTATTGAGTCTCTCCAAGTGTTTTTTTTTTATTATTAAAACATTCATCTTCATCTTCATAGTCCAAAACTTAAAAAATATTAACTAAAAAAAGAAGAACAACAACACCTCCATGGTCTCCTTCAAATTGAGATAATTACTGTCAGCTTAACTTGAATATTTCAAAGTGAAAAATTAGTGTAACAGCTGGGGGTCTCCTAACTATGGCTTTGTCGTCCACCCAGACAAACCAATTCAACATACCCAACAGGTGTTTCCAGAGATGTAAGGTCATAGATGTAATGTTTATGCTAGATTTGGTTACTACATTCTAAATCTTCAAATATTTTTACCTCCCCCCCCCCTCATTTTCAATGACTCAATATCCAAGACTCTAGAGAGTAAGAGTCAAAGTCAGAGCAAATGCATTCTTTCAGGAGACTGAGGTCGGTAAAAATGGGTCAACTGTCAGAAAATATGGTAATGTTGTAAGAGTCGTTGCTGAAATTCAGTTCCGGTTGCTGCTTTGCAGACAGGAAGACTGTAACAATGCAAAAAATGTCCCTTCTTATTATCTTCCTCTCAGATAAGATGAATTCATGAGGTAATTCGTGAACTATTAATATAATTCATTATAAACTGTTTTTGTAAAAAGAAAACATTTTTAAATGAATATTTGTAAAAAGAAAAAAAAAAAGAAATAGACTTCCGATTCATTTCAGTACTTGTAAAATACACACAAAAAAAAACCCAAAAAAAACAACGTATTTCTGTAGTTTACGGACCATGCTGAAATAATAACGTTATTTAGAAAGCCATTCTTAATATTAGCGGGGGGGGGGGGACTATTCTGTACTTTCACCTAACAATTTAATAAACAAACGATACCGTAAAAATTCAATTAAAAACGTTTAATTTTCTCATGTGAATAATAATGGGGAACACTTTCTGTCTCGTCACAGTCTTCCTGTCTGCGAAGCAAAAACCGGAAACATAGCCGAAAATATATACATATCTCAAAATCTATGATAAAAGATTTAAAGTATATTTTTGGTTTTGGGAATTTTTTCCAACTATTATTATCATTATTATTGTCCTCATTAATGTTAACATGTATACTATGTTTCGCCCAATCTTCAGGGTATGATTCTTTTATTCTACCCCTCCCCGCCGCATAAAAAGTCATGGTGATTCAGTGATTACCAGCAGGGTTACAGAATCAGGAGGTTTAAGGTCTCACAGTAAAGTTTTATACACTTTACTTTTTCGCCTATTTCTCACAGTAGATTTTAAATACATTTTACGTTTATGTTTATTCTTTAAGGTAGATTTTATATTGTATTTGAATGTAAAAAAAAACTAAAGCTAAATCATATGTCAAAATCTTTAACACTGCGGTTTTTATGGTGAGAAGCGGAGAGAGAGAGAGAGAGAGAGAGAGAGAGAGAGAGAGAGAGAGAGAAAAAAACATGTGACAAAGTTGAGGATTAAAACAATAAAACAGGTTTAGCCTTTTTTTTTTGTGTCCATTTTGAAGCTAAACAGATATCATCGATTCTAAATCCTATTGTGTGTGACAAACGAGAGACGCGAAAAGACAAAAGAGATAGCTTTTCTGTAGTCAGTGTTGGGGTTAATCCAGTGCTGACCTGTCCAAAGGTCAGAGAGTTGCAACTTCAATTGTCACTCTGCTACAACGAACTGTTCAGTTTAAGAACGTAAAATGAGTTTAGTAATATATATAAAAAAGAAAGAACAAAGAAAACATTGGATTTTCTTTTATAAGAATATAGAATCCATGAATTTTTTTTTTTTTAATAAAAAGCTAACGTGTATTTTTGCCAAGTGTCTTAAACTGTGGAAAATATGACATTAGTTGGAACTATGATGTTTGTTATTACTATTATATTGGCAACATCCATTTAGTGGCATTCACCATATTGGAGGGGCTCTATCACAGACATCTAAATTTAACAAAGGTGGTGTCTACTGCTTTATTTATTAAAATAATATTGAGCACTATTTTAACTACAAAAACAAAATTTAAAAATACTTCACACACGCACATAAATGATATGTATATATATATATATATATATATATATATACATACACATATATATCTAAGTTAACCATACTGATGACGGCTGTGAGCCAGAAACACGTGTCCATGGATTACTTTTCTGTACGTATAAAATAAATAAAAATATATATATTAACGAAAAATACGTCCTATGAAATTAAGGGCGACTAATAATGCAGTTTTCTGCATCTTAATCACTTAGGAAGTGAGACAATCGAAATAATAGTAAGCAAAATAACAACGAACGCTGCAATCACCATAAAAATACATTATATATATATATACACTCACACAGTTGAGCTGAACAAAAGCCATGAGAAATGTCTAAGGCACTTGATGTCAGTATTTCAACGGTGTCCAACTATCTGAATTACAATTTGCTTCATATAGTTGGACACCGTTGAAATCAATAAATCAATAAACGGGTCCAACATGAATTCACATGTTTGTTTCTGAAATCGGTCATTATTTTCAAACAATCTTAAATATGTGTGTGTGTTATAATGCAAAGAATGGCTAACTTGTTTACCCACATTGACATTTTATTTGAACTTGTCCAGTACGTATATTAGAGAGGTGAGGGATCAATGGCAAAAAAAATCTGAAATTGACATTAATTTTCCCAACTTGGGGGCTCCGGCCCCCCTCACCAATTTCTCAACCTGAATGAATTGACCTTTAATGTATACATGAGATAGATCATGCTCGCAACTAGGATATATATGAAATTACAGATTAGATTTCTGAGTAACCAACGTTTTCAGTAATTTGCTTGGATCCGTGTTGAAAATAAAAATCCGGGTATGCGTTGATAATGGATTTCTGGACGATTTTGGCTGCACAATACTACAGTTGAATAATCATGTGTGCAGGGAAGCTTAGTGATTTTCATAAATAACTCAGTCTATTTTGAATTTCCAGTATTGTTGAGTTATTATTACTGAGTGGAGTTTGGGAAGTTGTGCAGTTGGCACTTTCACGTACCCAGATATTGATGGGACTCCGGGTTCCAGCTCTTTTAGGAACTTAAGTATGGCGAACATCTTACCCATCGTTCTTATACTCAACATGCGAAAATTCTCTAATGGGTTTTTTTGCTTGAAAAATGTTTTTGTGTAGACTTTAGTCGAGACATTGAAAGTGTTTCCTTCTCATCTAGATTAAATCCTGTTTGCTGTGCCATATAGAATGTACAAAATACAATAGGAAATGCCACAATAAATATTTGACAGCCTTATGTTAGCTGAGTGAATTCTCTACTGAAGGCACCCATCTCTTTGTTTATCTATATAAGTGAAGGGAGACAATGTTTTTTTCTTTGTGACAGCAGTTGTTTCTCTTGTACTTATATATTTAACCCAATCTATCACAGAAGTAATCGGAGCTTTTAGGACATCCTTAGTTGAATTTGTATGCAGAGGTTAATGAATGGGGGGGGGGGGTACTTTTTTTTTTTTTTTTAGAGATTACATGTGGTTTTACGAGGTTTTTTGTTTGGAGGGCTTGCCATTCGGACTCAGGGTTAGTAATAGGGTTAAGTGAGGCTTTTTGGGTGGGGGTGAGGTTATCATTCAGACTTAGGGTTAAAAAAAAGTTTTTTTTAGGGGCCTTACCACTTGGATCTAGGGTAAGTATTTAAAAAAATTTTTTTTTTTTACTAACTTTTCAACATGAATCGGCCCCCCCCCTCATTTTTTGGTTATCTGTCCTAAAAAGTGAGAATGGTCTAGAAATGGGAGATCATTTTACGTTAAATTTCATATGTGCAAGAGAGGGGGGGAGGGAAGGTATTTGAGAAAAATCTTTGTTTACAATTTTACTAGCAATGTAACGTCCTTGCTGCATAAGTAAGTAAAAGATTTGCTGCAAAGCTTGGGAGATGACTTATTTGTACAATTTCGTCTTTCTCAGGGCGTATGGCTCGTTAGTCAAGTGGTTCATAATGACGCCTATACTGTTCTGTTCGAATCCTGTCAGAGTTTCATATTTCACTTTGTGGTAACCTTTGCTTATTCCAAGCCCTGCAAACTAAATAATTGCTTGTTTAGTAATATTATGCACACAAACAATAGCATCAACAAAAAAGCAGTTTAATACATAATATATTTTTCGGTACTTATGCAGTTTACGAACCGCGTTTTCAGTGGCACATTCCGACAGGTAATGTAAACCGCTGGAAGGTGCCGAACGAAGACTTCGTTTTTTTTTGTGTCAGAACACTTAACCGACCAACATAGCAGCAGCCGACAATTGAAAGAGCTTAGCCTTAACCAATGAAATTCGCAGTAACCAACAATTGGAAAACGCGATGAAAATATTGCGGAAAAGTAAACAATTTCTCAAAATTGGTGAAAAGCAGAGTATGAATCTTATCGCGTTGGGACAGCCACTTCACTCGCCTCAGGCAATTATTGACTTGTCAAAAAAGAAAACTGATAGGCGAAATCAACACTTGCCCAACATGTCAACATAGATGCAAGTTGAAAATCACGTTGGTGCGAAGTGCAACCTTTTTTGCCAGGTCAAGGCTAGACATTTCGCAAACTGTTAAGATAATCTATATGTGGTCCCACGATATGGTGACATACAAAAATTTACGGCTTGAGTGCAGCATTGGCTCAGTGCACACGGTGACAGACTGGATGAATTTTCTTCGAGACGTCTGCAAAGAACACTTTTGAAGGAATCCTCAGTAGATCTGAGGCCCAGGGCATACGGTTCTCCAACCACTCTAGGTCTTCAGAGGATATAACCCCGCAGAAAAAAAGGGTTTCCTGGTGACGGTACCCAACAGAAACGTCTAAACCCTCCTTCCCAAAACATACAGAAATTTGACTGATTGAGGCCTACAGCAAAGAAGGAGAAGGGTTCCATCACTTAACTGTAAACAATAGTCTGCATTTCGTAGACCCAATTATGAGGGCTACAACCAATCACGTAGAGAGGATGTGGAAGGAAACGAAGCAGAGGAATAAAAAAGAGTGCGGCACTAGCAGAGATCTAATCGACAGCTACCTACATGCATGCATTTATGTGGAGGCAAAAATTCAGAAATAATCCCTTCATCTTAGAATTGCCAAATTGTACCCTGCCGAGCAGCTTCCTTTCATGTCCTCTAAATCTTCTACTTTTCCATCGTCTGTGCAAACAAAATACGCTAACCTCACCCTAAAAGAAACAGTACCTAACCTAGTCGGTAGGGGGAAAAAAAAAAAAAAAAAAAAAAAAAAAAATGGTGAGAAAAACATTTTAAAAAATGTTTGCAAAAAAAAAAAAAAAAAAGAAACTTTAAAAGAAGTGGCCAGAAAAAATAATTGTTTGCTAAGTAGAAAAAAAAAATCATTATCAGTTGTTGCACCATATCGTCTTCAAACAAAAATAAATATTTATTCATGAAACTTACCACATACAATGAGTGTTTTGTTCCTTGATTTACATTTTGAAAGTTTCTTAAAAATTTACATATTTTCTTCCAATTTTTCATTGAATTTTTTTTCTTTGAAATTAACATACGATGCCCGTTGTTCATGTTTTCATATTGGTCAGCGTTTTCGACACAAAAACAAAGTTTTCGTTCTGCACCTTCCGGCGATTTACGTAACCTGCCAAAATAAGCCGATGAAAAAGTGGTTCGTAAACTGCATAAGCACCTATTTTTCCAATATTGAAAACAAAAAAATACCGTCAACAAGAACAAGCTCAGAATAGAAAAGAAAATGACAATAGTCCCCATTCTACCACTACCCTGATTTATAATAATACCGTTGTCGGAATACAATCCCATCGCATTACATGTGGGGTTGAGCTAGCTAACAGCATGGTAACCCTGGATCAAATAGTCAGCAACGAAAATGTGCAGTATGGAGGAAACCATGCCACACGTGTGGTAAGCAAAACCACTCCATAAAAGTGTCAATCAAAGGGCAGATGTTAGCGAGACACCATACGAAAGATTGAGAGCAAAGGTGCCACTATGGGTGCCCTTACCGCACATGTGACCTTCTACTCAGGAACCGATACCTACGCATTAAACAACAGCTGACGCAATGAGAGAAAAGCAACAGAAATTCTATTTCCCCCCCCCCCCCCATATCCTGACCAAAGATCAGTCAAGGATATCCCATGACTAGGCATACCAAGTTTAGAATCATATTCCTAGTAGAAAGAAGGTGAACAAAACAAGCACTATACGGCCATAGTCAATTTGACACACCGGTTCCCGTTAGATCACTTAAGTTAAGCATGTGGGTGACTATTTGGGAAGACTCAGTGCCATATGTTACAAAAATATCTTTAAATTAAAATTATTTTATAAGTCAATCGTAGGTATTTACCTCCGTCCCAATGTGGGAAGATGTGACAAGGTCGGAAGGTGGGGTTGAAAAAACAGCACACATTGACCAATAAAATTGCAAAACAAAACAATTTGCACAAGCAGAATTTATTTAAGATTGCATGGTCAATGCTGTCAGTGTAGAGTGTCCTGAAGTTAGATCAAAAGTAGAAGCCATATCTGTCACAATATGGCTTCTACTTTTGATCTGTCACAATATTGCTTCTACTTTTGATCTGTCGCAAAGAACCATTGTTTGTCGCAGAAATGCAACTGCAATGAATATTTAAGAACGGCTGTTTACAGCCAATGGTAGTTTTCAGTGGTTTTCGATTGCTTTAGATGAGAGTACTGACCACATGGACCCGTGGCACAACGGATAAAGTGCTAAGTATAATAAGTTTTAAGTGACAGTCTTCTTGAGGTCTAATCCTCAGTACAGGTGATAATTAGAATATATTTAAGAATTACTTAAGACTTGGCTGTCGGAATTAGAACAATCTATTTCTGTGGATTAAATAAAGGTTACAGTTCGAAATTCCATGCAGATTCCCAAGGTCGACAAGATGCACCTGAAGGTCAGAGGTTATATTGGCTAAAACGTTGTGAGAACAACATCCATGATGATAACAATAGTCCAAATAAACAAAATAATAGAGAGAGCACTAACATTCCGGATACTGCTCAGGAACTTATTTACATGAGAGGAATTGATGAAAACTTTGAGAAACTCCATAGATAACCATCGCTTTGTAATTTCAAAGACACTGTTATTGGAAAAGATATTAGCAGTTGAATCGGGTCGAGATTAAGCCTGGATAAACTAGCAACAATTACAACTGATGGTACTCCTTTACTAATAAGCAAACATTATGGCCTTGATGAATGATGGAATCAAAGATTTTCAATCACACAGTGCATTGTCTTTTCACTGCATCATACATCAAGAAAGTCTCAAAGTTATAGAATTTGATAGTTAGTACTTAACTGTATGACAACTTGAGTAACAGAATAAGTAAAACTGAAAGAAACACTAAAAGTCGGTTTATATGAAAGCTGGAATGTTTCATTATGTTCAAATGGGCAAGTCCATTCTCTGAGCTTTGATTGGCTGTTAGTCCATCAGTGGGGATAATCTATTATATAAATATTGCTTTATTCAAGTAATATATTCATATGGAATATTGGAGCCATTTATTCTATATCTCCCTTCACCTCACCCGCAGCATGCGAACGTAATGGTCTTTAGGGAAGAATGAGTTCCTTTTGGCTTCGTTGATTGTGAGGGAGTAACCTGGGCAATGCCCGAGTGAGATGACATTATGTTTGTAAGGAGATTTTTACTTGTTTGAAACCAAAATTTTTAGTTATGCACTGCAAAATTTGACTTATGGACCAATAGCACAAAAGATGGCAGATTTTCTCATTTCCAGCAAACTTTGAATGGTTATAATTAGGTGGTCAATTGAGCTACCAAAATAAATTTGGTACCATTGTTTGTTTTTCAAAGATCTATCAAGTTCTCAGATTTAATTAAAATAAAATTTTAGTTTGGGATGCCTACTCCAAGGGAAAGGTGTATTCGCTTATGAATTGTATGTGAAAGTGAAAGCTTTTCAATTGAGACTTAAACTTTTTGCCAAGCAGCTTAAAGAGCAAAACTTTGTTAATTTTTCTCTATTAAAAACATGAGCTGTTACACAAGAATCATCAGATAAGTACAGTTCTCAGTTGATGGCTTTAAAACAGGAATTTATCAGAAGATTTGGCGATTTTGGATCTAAGGAGCTAACAAGAACGAAAGATGATTATCGCAAATTGAAGGCCAGTTTCATTTTGCCTGTGACATTGAAACAGCTATTGAAGAGCTGCACGTGAAACTGATTGATTTGCAAGCTGGCAACTCCTCAAAGAGGCTGTTTGAAAATAAAACCCTAGTTGAGTTTTATGCATCTCTGCACTTTAATTTTTTTTTAAAGATCTGAAAATTTTGCAAGAAAGCTATGTTGTTTGCATCAACTTAATTTGTGAGCAGACTTTCTCCATATTGAAAGTTAACAACTCAAAGAACAGATGACTTAAATCTTCAGTCAATGTTGTGGATCAGCAATTTGGCACTAAATTTTAACAAACTGATAAATGACTGCAGTCAGATGCTTCATTCTCATTGCAATTCTTGCTGCTGAGTTAATTTGACGTTGAGATAAAAATGTGATTCGTGTGAAGTGGTCACATTAAAATATCAATAAAAATGTGATTCGTGTGAAGTGGTCACATTAAAATATCAATTAAAATGTGATTCGTGTGAAGTGGTCACATTAAAATATCAATAAAAATTATTTCTTCTTTAAATCGAGTTACTTTGTTTTCAAACAAATGTTTCATGCAAATTTTCTATTTTAAAATATAAATTAATGTTTTCTTTAAATTAAGTTATTTTTATACGCATTTGATTTGAAGTTTCTACTTTAAAGTAGTTTATTTCTTTAAACAGAGTTGCTTTGTTTTTGTTGTTGTTTTTATTCAAATAAACGTGTTTCTATTTTATAATATTAATTAATAAAAATAATTGAGGTTTTTCTTATAATAAGCATATTTTATCTTTCAAATGTGCTTCATGTAAAGCTCCTACTTAAAAAATACTTATTAATAAAAACTGTTTTCCTTTTAAACTTTGTCTTTCAAACAAATGCGTTTCATCTGAATAGTCTACAGCAGAGGTCTTCAAAGTGGGGGTCGCGACCCCCAGGGGAGTCGCGTAACCATAGAAAGGGGGTCGCCAAAATTATAACTATGGAATTTTTTAAATAATATTCAAACTTATTTTTTATTTATAAAAAATTTTGGTGGGTCACGAAAAAATTTTTTTTCGAAAAAGGGGTCGCGACAAAAAAAGTTTGAAGAGCACTGGTCTACAGTACTTTAAAATATTGAATAATAAACATTGCATTATTTTGTCTATTTTAAATATTGTTGGCCTATAAAATTGTGAATTTTTTTTAATGTGGCCCTAACAATGAAAAGTTTTCCTTCATCTGAGCTAGATGGTATAATGAACCATTCAAGCAGTAACAGACAACACAACTATTAAATCACCGAACCTTATTTGGTTGACTGATCATAACAACCAGCTTTGATAAACTGAACTGAACAAAGATTTCCCAACAGACGACTTTCTAAAAAGTCACAGAAATGTGAAATATGTCAACGTCTTGATACCGATAGGGGCTTATTTTTAAAGAGAGAAGTATAGTGGCCCAATCTAACAGAGGAAAACTTCTACACTGTTTGCATTTAGCGCACCAAGGCATGGTTGGCATGAAAGCCTGTGTGAATGAATCAGTATCATTTAACTATATGCAATAAATTGTTTACATTAGTAATTGTGTTTTGACAGTAAATAACCAGAAAAGGGTTGATTTGCCATTAAGAAAAAAGAAGGAAAAAAACACTACCGGCATGATCAAACTAAAAGATAACAATTTTTGTCAGGATTCAACTTGAAATGAATTATATCAACTAGAGTTGGTATCAACAAAGAATGACTTAATGCCAACAGACACAAAAAATGAAATTCATACATTTTCATAGTTTGAAATAAAGATAAGTTTTAAATAAAAGAATAACCTGTAACTATACTAACGTCAGGGGCATTCAGAGGGTCTGGTGATGTCCAAGGCCAACTCCTTGATTGTATGACTCTTAAACTAAAGTATAAGTCCTAATACTGAGAAATATTATTAGCTATGTACGATAACTTCTCCGGAATGAGGACATGAGGCAACTGTAGTTTCTTCATCTTTTATTCATCCTCCCTAAAGATGATGGAAGCACACTTCCTAAGAAAACAATACAAATAGGACATGTATTACCCATGGACACATCACAACAGATTACAATGGTTGTCCTTAACATACATCAATGGTCATATTGATATCTATCTATCTTCGTTTCCCAAGGGAGTTTTTTGAAGTGGAGAAAAAAAAAATCAGTGGAGAACTAAAAGTTCAATTAGTATCGAAATGGTTAATATTTTTAAATAAATGAATGATTTAAGAGTGTAAACCATTCAGTGACTCAATTCATCTTGGCTTGTTTGTTGGCATCGGTCTTCTCAATGCCAAGGGTAACCTTTTACCAGTGGTTGCTTCACCCTGCTCTTTCTGCGCCAGGAATGATATAACTTCTAGGTTACGATCAGTTTTTGCATCACCAAAAAGGTCTGCTAGTATTTCTGGGTCTGAAATTCCTCGGATCAAATTATCCTTAATAATTTCCTTACCGTAGTTGAATGTTTAAGTGCAGTCTGGTTTTGTACACTTAGCCGTGAAAGAATAATAGTTTGAATATGATTGGATGTCACCCTACCCCAATTTGGATGTCCCCCCCACCACATCCCCAATTTGAATGCTCGGGGCCACCACCCTCTCCCCTCCTTCCTCTGAACGCCACAGACTAAAGATCAACTCATGGTGTAACTCAGGACCAGAACTTGACACCTATTTCAAAAGGTTTCAAACTTCACATATCTAAAACATATCGAATTAAATTTGTTGAATTTAATTATATGACATTAACTTTAACATTCTTAATTACTTTTTCATTAATTTTGATGAATAAAATATTACATTTGCTTCTATTTCATATATTTATCGTCTAATGGTAAACTAACGTAAAATTCAACATAATTTTGTTTTCAAATACCTCATCGTGATTTTGTAGTTTGTACGAAAATAGAAATATCTGATTTGTTGACAAAAAAAAGAATAGGTAGAATAAACATTACTAAGGCAGTAGTTTTTATGATGTCAATACCTGACTTTGAATCTCACAAAAAGTCTAAAGGATTTTTTAAAACTTGATATGTGTTTTATAAATTTAAAGTTTACATAACATAAAAAAAAACATTACATAAATATTCTATTTTAAACTAAATGACCTTTTTGGTCAATCAGCAAGAAAAATAAATACATAGATATAAAGGGTATTCGGCATTAGTTCAAAGAGTTATTTTTGCTTAAAAAAACAATTTCTAATGTTTTTTGCCAATAAAAAAAATATGTAAATACATTCATTGTAGTTACTAATGCAAATACTAAGTAGCGTGTTTTTTTTCCACAAAATTTCAAACATTTTACTTCGTACTAGCTATAAAACGGTAGAAGTGAGGTAAAGATGGGAACTGACATACCCAGGTACTGTACCACATCACTCAAGAAGAGAGTATAAACTAGTAACTCATAAAAAAAACTAATGTATCATCAATATATTTGCTGTTAACAACATCAGAGGAAAATATTAAAATGACTTTATGTAACAGATATTTTAAGTGACGACAGGAGCTTTTGAAATAGGCCTCCAGTCCTGGATCAAGTTGCACTATGAGTCGGCCTTTAATATAATATGACTCATGTAAGTGAAAACTATAAAGCCTTTATCATGTGATCTGACTTTGCGCCGAATGAGTGCCTCAGCAGGAAACAAATAAACATCTACATTTGTTGGAAATCTAGATTAATTGGCGAAACATTGGGGGGTAATCATTTTCTCGCTTGAACAGTCATCCCCAACTCCACCCAAGAGGATGAGTTTTCTAATTACTTCATGCAACGGGCAATAGGACTGGCCTTGTAGAACATGCAGAGTCTAAATCTTGTCACACCTATTGTTTGGTTGTTTTGTTTTACAGCATATCAACCCTTTCGGGTTATTTAATGCTGAATCCGGTCAAAAGTTTTTATGCTTCAAGTTCTTAGTTATAAGGGCCAAAGATCCAAGTAGCTCTAGTCAATGGCGATTCTAGATGGGTGTGTGTTTCAGAGGGATCATCTCTTCTCCAAATTTTAGATCCACTCCATGCATATATTTTATACTGTTTAATGTAGGGAGTTAGGGTTAATAATTTTTTTTCCAAGGACCACCACCCCCCAAGAAACTAGGCTGTAAAAACATAATTCTGCTGTTATTCTGAAGCAAAAGTAATGTAAAAAACTGAATGTTCCTTTTTATGTGACATAAAAATCTTCAACAATTATTTGCTAACCACAACAGTTTGTACAACTTGGTAAATTTTTTTTTTAATTACATCTAGAAAACTATTATAGTTTTAAAAAACAATTCATTTAATCTGTGCATATCAACATGGGAAAGTAAAAAAAAATTAAAATTCTCTTCACATATTTTTCAAGTTACAACCCACCATACATTCCAATATGCCCCTCCCCAACAGACATTTTCCAGAGCTAGAAACGTCACTGGCTGCAGTCTTCAAGCTTTAAAGTCCATGCAGTGTGAAGCTTTTAAGCTGGTGTTCACTTAGTATTACATAACTATGGCCTACAATTTAAATAACAGGGAAGACTATATAACCAGATGCGTCTGGCAGCGTTTGAATATGTTAACAGGCACGGAGTAAAATAAAAAAAGAAACAAAACGAAACCAAGAAGAATGACAATATAAAACGGTGATAAACATCTCAGAGTTCTGACATGAAGAGGAGTTGGCAAGACAGAGTGGGTAAGGACGGTTTTATAGGAGAATAATTTTTAAGATAAAATCTTTCACATATGTTAAAAAAAGAGAAAGAGCAAAAAAGAGAAAGAGCAAAAAAGAGAAAGAGCAAAAAAGAGAAAAACGAGAAGAGAAAAGAGAGACAGAGAGAGACAAGAGAAAAGGAGAGACAGAGAGAGACAAGAGAAAAAGAGAGACAGACATTCAGACAAGAGAAAAAGAGAGAGAGAGGAGAGAGACAAGAGAGAAAAGAGAGACAGAGAGAGACAAGAGAGAAAAGAGAGACAGAGAGAGACAAGAGAGAAAAGAGAGACAGAGAGAGACAAGAGAAAGAGAGAGACAAGAGAAAAAGAGAGAGAGGAGAGAGAAAAGAGAGAGAGTATAGAGAAAAGAGAGAGAGGAGAGAGAAAAGAGAGAGAGGAGAGAGAAAAGAGAGAGAGGAGAGAGAAAAGAGAGAGAGGAGAGAGAAAAGAGAGAGAGGAGAGAGAAAGAGAGAGAGGAGAGAGAAAGAGAGAGAGGAGAGAGAAAGAGAGAGAGGAGAGAGAAAGAGAGAGAGGAGAGAGAGGAAGAGAGAAAGAGAGAGAGGAAGAGAGAGAGAGGAGAGAGGAAGAGAGAGAGAGAGGAGAGAGGAAGAGGAAGAGAGAGAGAGGGAGAGGAAGAGATAGGGAGAGGGAGAGATAAGGAGAGATAAGGAGAGATAGGGAGAGGGAGAGATAAGGAGAGATAGGGAGAGGGAGAGATAAGGAGAGATAGGGAGAGGGAGAGATAAGGAGAGATAGGGAGAGGGAGAGATAAGGAGAGATAGGGAGAGGGAGAGATAAGGAGAGATAGGGAGAGGGAGAGATAGGGAGAGGGAGAGATAGGGAGAGGGAGAGATAGGGAGAGGGAGAGATAGGGAGAGAAAGAGAGAGGGAGAGAAAGAGAGAGGGAGAGAAAGAGAGAGGGAGAGAAAGAGAGAGGGAAAGAAAGAGAGAGGGAAAGAAAGAGAGAGGGAAAGAAAGAGAGAGGGAAAGAAAGAGAGAGGGAAAGAGAGGGAGAGGGAAAGAGAGGGAGAGGGAAAAGAGAGAGAGGAAAAGAGAGGGAGAGGAAAAGAGAGGGAGAGGAAAAGAGAGGGAGAGGAAAAGAGAGGGAGAGGGAAAGAAAGAGAGAGAGCGAGCAGAGAGAGAAATGAGGGGGAAGATTTGTTGCATTTTTAAATGTAATTTAAGTTGAATATTTCAACGTTCAACTAACTTCTTTTTTTTTTTAAAAGTAGATAACAGGATTTGAAATTTGTGTGAATTTTTAGTAAATTTTCGACTTTTTTGCATTTAGTTTGCCAGAAATAATATTCAAAACCAAACAGTTATTTCAAATGCGATGAATAGACAGTATTCCATACAAGATCGTTAGCTTAATTATCTGTCCATGTCGCGTTTCTGATAATTTCCTTTCCCGCATTTCGACTTAATAGGGAGAAATGTTTTCACTTTAAAATGGTAATAAAAACAATTTTAAATTACTCTTTTTAATCAGTAAGCTTTTTATTGGAAACCAGTTAAAAAATTATTCATCATGAAATGAATAACATTAATCGATAATTAAGAGTTTAGTTAAATTATTACTTATAAGACAGATTTTTTCTGTACTAAAACAAAAGACTGAGTATTTGTAAAATTTACTTACAATAATTATTTTTAACTTAGATTAATTTACAAATATTATTATGAACTAGTGTACATGCTCCAAAATGACGGAAAAAAATTAATTTAATTTTATATACATAAATTATCATTTCTGATCTAAAAAACAAAAAGAAAAAAAACACTGTAGACTTTATTTAGAGTAGGGGATTTTTCAGACTAATGTAAGTCTTTCTATTATTGATTTTATTAGTGAATAGGATAGAACTGAACTATCGAGAGTTGCAAAAAAATATATTGGATCCACAGATACAATAGCGAGAGTAGCAAAAAATAAATAAATAAAATGGGAGTCTTTTCCTATACCTAAAGAAAAACTTTGCTTTTTTATTTTCTTCAATTTTCTTCCTTCTGGCTAGACATTAAAATGAATTACGCCGGATGTTAAAAAACATAAGAGACGTTAGATGAAGTGAAATTGAAAGCAGACAATCGTCGCTCACATAAAGACATAAGAAAAAAAGAAAGAAAGAAAGAGAACATTGCAAACTGGAAAGTTTTAAAAAAGGAAAAGGGAAACAAACAAACGTATAAATAGGTACAGACAGCAGAAAGGAAGAAAAAGAAAAACAAAGAAAATAGATTTGCATTCTCCCTTTTCTTTTTCCTTGGGCAGACTTTGTGTGACGGGACGGATATATATTTACAAATAAATACACATTGCTCTCTATCATAGAGTCGAAGATAATCTAAATATTTGCAAAAAAATCTTGATTGGTCTTTAAGTCAAGGTCCAGCGTTTAGGTTGAAAAAATAAAATCAATGGCACGATAGTCACAATAGTTTTTTTTTCTTTTCTGGTGCTATAAGCAATGCTCAGGGTACAGTGATTTATAATTGGTGTGAGTTTTGGGCTTGCATTGGAGGATATGGCAGTAAAAGCGAACAGACAGACAATTTTCATCTTTTCAGATTAACCAAGTCACAAAAGCGTTTTGCGAAAAATTGGAATGAAAAAAAAAAAAAAAAATCGAAACTATTTCAAATGCAGCCCATTTTTGTTGCATACCGAATTGTTTATCTGGTTAGAAATTGCTTAAGAGAAAGTGATTGCTTTCTGTGTTTGTCCTGCGGGCAGTTTCTATCTGTGTCAGTTTCTCCCTGGTGCTTTCTACTTCCAACATATTTTTGATGTTCACTAATGAATAAGTGAAAACCATTGTATTTCTTTATAAAATATAGTTTTTATTTTAAATAAAATATGCAGATACATCTTCGTGTGAGCAGAAACAGAGAGAGACTAAGAACGAGCACTTCTTCCACAATAGCAGCTAAAACACAAAAAAAAGTTTGTCTACATCAGGTATTCCCAACTGGGGTCCACCTAAGCTTTAAGGGGGCCCACAAAAAATGTTTTTGATCTAGTTTCTACTTGTTTTGTTTACTATGAGATGTCTGTTTTTGAAATATTCAAGATTTGAGTTTACAAAATTATATATGCGTATATGGGATCCACAGATAAAATAGCTTATTTTTATGGAAGAGTTATTTTTTCTTAATAGTATTCACCCTGACAGACATTAATTCAAAAGGAATATTATTATTAACAGTAAATTATACAGATTGACGTAGAAAGCACCATGGAATTTCCACAGGGTCCTGCTAGTAGTATATATGTTATTACTAGTGAAAGATTTAAGTCAGACGTTTTTTTTAAATTTCACAAGTCGTAATTGAGCATTTAAATTACAAACTTCACAGGATATATTATCACTATCATAGGTGTAACGTCCGTTTTACATGCTGGCATGCGTTAAGCGGTTTTTAGAAATTGACTTCCAAACTAACTTATCTCTGTTCAGGTCTTTATTTATCTCTATCTCAAATTCATCCTCATCACTTCCTCCCATGTTTTCTTTGGCCGACTCTTACCAACTGGCACTGCTATCTCGATTCAACTGTTCTACATCTACTTATCCAAGAAATCTCATCCATTCTTTCAACGTGGCCACACCATTAAAGTCTCCTGTTCTACACACATCTCCCTATACTGTCAGATTCAATGGTATCACCGAGGTAACAAAACTTCTCGACAGCCTCAATGGCTTTGCCATCCAGATATACTTTCTCCACATCTAAGTTCTCTAGTCAGAAAAATAAAACCAAATATTTGCCATCACCAGTCATCCGTGTAATTTATCAATGTTTCAGTCAGCAAACATTCAAGAACCTTAAATTGGCCTCTCTACTCAATGAACAGTAATTATTGATTTAAAAAGTTCAATTTCTCTTTCCACCAGTGATAATTTGTTGCGATAATTCATCGACTATAACTACAGGTGCATATTATGTAGAGTTGTCAGACAAGATTGATGGTATCATGCAAGTTCTCAGCTCGAAAAAGGTCGTCCAAGCTAGTTCTAGTTGTTTGAGGCTAAATGTTGATATTTTGAACAAGAAACTTATTACACAGCATGAATATAAAGGAAATAAGAGTGAGGTATGTTCAAAGATAGAATACTGGCGCCACATCTAGAGAAGTGTCACAGAGAGCACTCACTCCTGCCTTGACAGAGTAAAAAAAATGATTTTGAAATCTAGTGGGGGTGATCGCGATTCTCTTCCCTACAATCCCTTACTCACAGAAGAGACGATGCTAGTCTCTCTCTACTCTATCGTTATTTCCATAGAAGATGCTTGGTTCCTCATTGTAAGACATTCACAGCAAGAACTTGTCTTGCTACCACAATGAAAAAAGATTTTCCTTTCTCCCTCCATGTGCCTAGCATAGAGTTTCTTTGCAAGAGCTTCCCACCTGTGGAACACATTACCGCAGGACTATTTCCCTGCTAATTACAACTTGGTCGTCTTTAAATCCAATGTCAACCAATTATTGTCATGGACCACCCCATAAGTATCAAATGCAGTTCATACCATCAATCAATGTTAGTATTCCATAGCGCTCATCTTTCGGCTGGCAATCATTCCTGTCTCATTAACCCTTATCTTAGAATGGCTCTTGGATTTGATAAGTGGTGCAATAATAGAAATAAAAGAACATAGAAGAGAATAAATATTTTTCAAGCAATGAGAAGAGCTAAAATATATCTTATTAATATTATAAAAAGAATGCATTAACAATTTAGCACTTAGGTGCCAATGCTCACACCATAAAACAAAATCGACATAGCTTATCTGCAGTCCAGCACCAACAACTCGTCACCGCAACAACATACGATGACGTGTAGCAATCTGAAGAACATACACATTCCTCACGTGAAATAAGCACTACTTAAAACAACTGGGGAGAGAAAAATACACACACGATCAACAGGAGCCTGACACTTTCAGAGTTTATTTCAACAGAAATATTCTGAATTCACTTGAGTATCGAATAAACTTTTAATTTGACAGTAAAACATTCAAAGTTTGTGCGGCATGATGCTCGCTCACTCATTGCAGCCAGAAGCTTTTATCTGGAGAGACTAGTGTCCTTCTCGAGAAGAGTCTTAATCATTCCAGCCTGTCATTTGATTCCCCGTGTTACAAAAAGAGGAATAAGTTTTGAGAGAAATAGATAGAGAGTGAGAGTGAGATAGATAGATAGATAGATAGATAGATAGATAGTGAGTGAGATAGATAGATAGATAGATAGATAGTGAGTGAGATAGATAGATAGATAGATAGATAGTGAGTGAGATAGATAGATAGATAGATAGATAGTGAGTGAGATAGATAGATAGATAGATAGATAGTGAGTGAGATAGATAGATAGATAGATAGTGAGTGAGATAGATAGATAGATAGATAGATAGATAGATAGTGAGTGAGATAGATAGATAGATAGTGAGTGAGATAGATAGATAGATAGTGAGTGAGATAGATAGATAGATAGTGAGTGAGATAGATAGATAGATAGTGAGTGAGATAGATAGATAGATAGAGAGATAGATAGATAGATAGATAGTGAGTGAGATAGATAGATAGATAGTGAGTGAGATAGATAGATAGATAGTGAGATAGATAGATAGATAGTGAGTGAGATAGATAGATAGATAGATAGTGAGTGAGATAGATAGATAGATAGATAGTGAGTGAGATAGATAGATAGATAGATAGTGAGTGAGATAGATAGATAGATAGATAGTGAGTGAGATAGATAGATAGATAGTGAGTGAGATAGATAGAGAGTGAGATAGATAGATAGATAGATAGAGAGTGAGATAGATAGAGAGTGAGATAGATAGATAGATAGATAGTGAGTGAGTGAGATAGATAGATAGATAGATAGTGAGTGAGTGAGATAGATAGATAGTGAGTGAGTGAGATAGATAGATAGTGAGTGAGTGAGATAGATAGATAGTGAGTGAGTGAGATAGATAGATAGTGAGTGAGTGAGATAGATAGATAGTGAGTGAGTGAGATAGATAGATAGATAGTGAGTGAGTGAGATAGATAGATAGTGAGTGAGTGAGATAGATAGATAGAGAGTGAGTGAGTGAGATAGATAGATAGAGAGTGAGTGAGATAGATAGAGAGTGAGTGAGATAGATAGAGAGTGAGTGAGATAGATAGAGAGTGAGTGAGATAGATAGAGAGTGAGTGAGATAGATAGAGAGTGAGTGAGATAGATAGAGAGTGAGTGAGATAGATAGAGAGTGAGTGAGATAGATAGAGAGTGAGTGAGATAGATAGAGAGTGAGTGAGATAGATAGAGAGTGAGTGAGATAGATAGAGAGTGAGTGAGTGAGATAGATAGAGAGTGAGTGAGTGAGATAGATAGAGAGTGAGTGAGATAGATAGAGAGTGAGTGAGATAGATAGAGAGTGAGTGAGTGAGATAGATAGAGAGTGAGATAGATAGATAGAGAGTGAGATAGATAGATAGAGAGTGAGATAGATAGATAGAGAGTGAGATAGATAGAGAGTGAGTGAGATAGATAGAGAGTGAGATAGATAGATAGAGAGTGAGATAGATAGATAGAGAGTGAGATAGATAGATAGAGAGTGAGATAGATAGATAGAGAGTGAGATAGATAGATAGAGAGTGAGATAGATAGATAGAGAGTGAGATAGATAGATAGAGAGTGAGATAGATAGATAGAGAGTGAGATAGATAGATAGAGAGTGAGATAGATAGATAGAGAGTGAGATAGATAGATAGAGAGTGAGATAGATAGATAGAGAGTGAGATAGATAGATAGAGAGTGAGATAGATAGATAGAGAGTGAGATTTAATTATTGTTAATATCAACAAAACTATTGCAAGGCAAATAGGACAATAAAATTACAAATGAATAATGCCAAACATTTATTTATTATAAACTGTTTAAAAGATAGTTATGCAAATTAGGTATACAAATAGCTGTGTTTGGATCTTTGCTTTCTACTATGTATACATTATTTCAAAAGACGATATTGTATTTAACAGTTTTGATGCAAATATAGGCATGATACATTTTTAAAAAACTTCTGCATTTATTCATTTAGATTTGGTCAGATTGAAATCAAGATCTGTTCGACAAACTCTCACTTTCAGAAATTAAACTAAATCAAGGCTTCTCAACCTAAATGAGTCTATATGGTAATTTTTCAGTTTTAAGAGAATCTTCTAATTTTATTAACATTTTCAGTATTCAATAAATTATATATTCTACTAACAAGATTACCCGGCATCACCTGAGATCCTAATTTCTGTAAATAACGTAAATTACAGAAAAAAAATAAAACTAAAACTGAACAATTTGGTTAATATTGCAATTTGAAATGCTTAAGTTGATTTTGGAATGAGATAAGGTTCAAACTCATAACCTCCTCTATCTGTAAGTATGGCGCACTAACTGATTGAGTTACCTCAGCAATTAGAAAAAGGCGACGATATTAATTATATAAACCAACAACAGGTGGCTTTCTTTCTTCCCTCTCTTTACATTCACACCTACCTAACTCTCCCTCTCTCTTTCTAATTCTCCCTCTCTCCTTCTAACTCTCCCTCTCTCTTAACTCTCCCTTTTACTCTCTCTCTTTAACTCTCTCCCTCTCCTAACTCACTCTCTCTAACACTAACACTCTACAATCGAATTTCGATAAGCTGATGAATTTCGAAAAAATCGTCTTATTATATTTGTCCTGGTGTTATCGGTTCCAGTGTTATGACTTTGAATGTGACGTAAAAGCCTCCCACCTCCTCTAGTTATGACTAATCAAAAATAAAATATTGACCAGGATTAAAGATTAAAACACTAAAATCGATCGGAAATGCAATGTTTAACTACACAGACCAATATTTTCCTGACGAAACAGATTTTTTTATGTACCTTGAATTATATTTCTGATTAATAGCTATTCAAATAGCTATTAATCAGAAATATAGGGGGGCTCTATTTTATCTATAAAATAAGGAATAAAAATGTTCAATTTTAACAGCATAGCTATTTTCGATAGAGGGCATGTTTGACAGGAACAAGTTTGGCCAGATTAACACACATGCACAGTAACATTTTATTTTAACATCTTATTGTTAAAAGTGTCTACATTTTTTCAGCAACAAGAGACAAAAAAAGTTCAAGGCCTCCAGAGCGCTGTTGAAACATACTTTCGAACCCCCTTCTCCCCAGTTGAAGTAGGTGGTACCAACTCTACTTCCATACATATAAACGAACAACAGCACTCGATAACATGCATATTAGTTCATGTAGTTAGGATAAACAAGTTACTAAATTGTTACCATTGTGATCTTCCATACAAATAGAAGCTATGAATGGAACTTTACAAGAAAAAAAATATGGGTTAAAAAAAAAATGAATTAAAAATGAAATTCAGCCTGCCTCTAAGTTTGTTTTTGTTAGTTTTATATAGTTTTTAACTTATTTCTTCATGAATAACTGGGTTAAACAACATCTGCTTTTTAAAACTAACAGAAAAAGGATGAAAGAAAGTGGGTGTTTGTTAATGTAACCATATTTAAATCCAAGAAATTCTTGCAATACAAATTTCAAGATAATTTCACTTTGTACACACTTAGTGTATTAATAGAATGTACATGAGCATCGAGTTAAAATATGGGGACTTTTGAAAGGGATGTGAAATCAAAATCATTCTTTGGTTACACGAGTTCCTAATTTACTTGCTTTACTGCGAGATAAGAGTCAGACAAGATTTGTTTTTAATGTGCAGAAAAATCCAGTTCCTAAAAAAGTGGAAGTCTGGGTTGGGACAAAAATAAAAATTAACTCGTCTAAAAGGATTTCTTCTTTACTGACCGAGGAAAGAAAAGATGAAGTGTAGTATCAGAACAGATACTACACTTTGCTCCTAGTCAAAAGCACAAGTCAGAGTCAAAATTGGTAAAAATTAACCAAAACCTAAAAAGTATGTCTCGGCTAAAAATGAATTTCTTTGAATAACTCAAAGGAGAGTCTTCGTAATTGCACACAATAACTTCCCTTTAATGTTTAAAAATATAACACGTTTTTAGATATTTATTTTTGCAGTGGTCAAAGGAAACAACTCATTACTCTTTAATGTCTAAGCTTCTGTTTTGGTGAGTAAGGGAAAATGTCGCAACTCAGTTTTCTAAGCCAGAATAAGTATTTTCAGAAAAAAACTTAAGCAAAATAAAATATATTCATGTCAATAACATAATAGAAGGAAAAAAAACGAAAACAGGCTAGTCCGAATCAAGTATTGATATATCAGACAGATTGTTATTTGGGTTTGATTTTAAAAAAATGTGACCTTATATATTAGATATATGAGTATTCTTTAAAGACTCGTTTTCTTTGTAAAAACAAAGTTATTTAAGAAATCTTCCATTAGTAATAATTTATAAATACTATTATTCATAACATTTTGATTTTAAAGATGGCAGCATGTTTTTCAAGGCTGTGAATTCAAAAGTCTTTTTTGAGAGGAGGTTTAACCTCAAAATATTAAAAAATGAATGTTTAATTGTACATCAGATAGCATACTATCTATGATAGAACATGTTGATAAATATGTAATTGAAAATTATTGAATTTATCAACATTGTTATTTTATCTACCTTTTGCCTCGTATGATTTTGTATCAAACTGTCTTCAATAAACTTCAAGAAAACTAAAACACCCTTTTTAAAAGTCTTTTTGTTTGTTTTTAATGAATGGAATCTAAACAATTTAATTAATAAGAGATAAAAATGCTCGACTGACAATGTTAATGGTCCAACACTGTAAAACTAATAAAAAGGTTTGTCTAAATGTTACACTTTTTTTCACTTAGGATTTCAACTCAATTAACCAATTCCATTTCCTGTATCCATTAAGCCACTTGTGCACAATTAATCATTTGAATTTCTGTTAGATTGAAAGTTTTTTTTTTAGTTATAGCAATAAAATATTGTAAGTAAAATTGTCTAATTTACCTCAGACATTGTTGGGGAAAAACCTAACAAATAAAGGGGCACAACTCTTTGTGAGTCATAAGCAGAGTTCCACCCTTGCTAAGCCAATTTTTTTAATTTCACCCCAAACACGACATATAGCTACTGAGGAAGAAACTACTGAGCATGAAGAGTTGGACAACAAGATTGTCCAAGATGGCCACAATGAACATGGCTTTTTCAAATTAGTGATTCTTAATCCAACGAATCTTAATCCTGTGTAAAACATTTAATAAATGTTATTATGCTATTGCCATTCATTTCTATTTCACCGCATCCTTAACTAACTAAAGATACAACAGGCATATTGATATATGGCTTAGAAGGGTCCGAGATGGCTTTAAAAAAATGAAACTGTAGGCTGAGTTATTTCCAGATGACAAAAATAGGAATGCAGAAAAGATGTTTAAACTCATGCGCCAGAGAGTGAAAAATAACAAAATAAAAATTTGCATCAAAAGAAGAAAAAAAAAGGACCTGGGAAAATAACTAAAACTCAGACTAGCAAAAACAAAAAAAAAATAAAAAATACATTTTATTCCAACAGCCGGAAATAATTTAAGGATAGCATAGGAGATAAACAAAAACTAAAAAAAACAAAAAACAGTTTGTCTAGACAATCAGCAAAACTAGTTCTGTTTGTTACCCTACAAGAATTTAAAAATCCAACCTTTTCTTTTTAGTTTACGGAAGGCCATAATCTATACTATAGTTATGGTGTCTCTCTCATTATCCAAGGATGCAATTGAAAATAAATATCTATGCCAAGATCAAACACAACTTTCCGAGTAAAATTATCCAATAGTGGTATTAATTTTATATCAGGATTTTTTACATGAATATCATGGAGTCTGCGTTTGAACTTGGCATCCATAGAAAGAAATGACAATGTTTTACTTAATTTTATTCATAAGCTGAAGATGATAACGATTAAAAAAAAAAAAAGAGGAACAGTGGCAATATGGGGTTCGGGTTAAAAGCAAGAGTACACAAGGGCCCACATTCATTCCTGGATATGTTTGCTCGTAATCTTGTACATTTCTCCAACTCATCTAAACACTAGCCTAATAATATTAATCCGGCAGTTACAATGGCACATATGTATACACTCAATGTTATATTCTAGTCTTTTACACTCGTTCCTTTTCGTATTGTTTTTTTCTTCATTCCTTCTGCTGGCTTATTCTTGACATAGGTTTTATTATCTGACACGTTTACAGTCTTAATGTTATTTAAATCTATATTTGATTTAAGTTTATACCCACTCCTTGAGCAGTGTTGGTACAGTACCTGGGTATGTCACTTTCCATCTTTACCTAGCTTCTACCGCTTTACAGTTAGTATGAAGAAAAATGTGAAATTTTGTGGAACAAAAATTTGCTACTTAGTATTTGCATGAGAGAGTAAGTAACTACGATGAATGTATTTACGTATTGTTTTTATTAGCAAAAAAACATTAGAAATTATGTTTTTAAGCAAAAAATAATTCGCTTTGAACTGATATCAAATACCCTTTATATCTACTTTTTGGGGGATGATCAAAAAAATTATAATAAATAAAGGTTACTTAATTTAAAAAAAAATATATTTATGCAATGTTTTTTTGGTTATTATGTTAATTTTTTCAAATTCATAAAACATGTATTCAGTTAAAAAAAAAATCCTTTAGACTTACATGAGATTCGAACTAAAGTATCGACATCGTAAAAACTACTGACCTAGTTAAGTATACTCTGCCTATTCCTTTTTTTTTCAACCAATCGCGTATTTCTATTTGCGTATGAACAGACAAACTCCAAAAAAGCCATAACTTATTTAAGACTATATTTAATATTATATGTCCATACTCCAATTGTCACTGCTGGTTTGGTATTATTAGATTGGGCTAGTACTCGTGAGAGATTGAGAAAAATTATAGGTTATTTATTTACACTATCAGTAATTATAAGTCTAAATTTCAGAAATAAATGCCTGTAGGGTTGTTTATGAATTTATCAAAAGCAATATAATTTTCTAGATTATAAAAAGAGAGTGAAAAAATTTATTGCAAGAAAGTAAAATGAGGACAATAGGGCAGGAGAGGGGGGGGAAGAGGGGGAGGAGCAGGCGTAGGAGGAGGAGGAGGAGGAGGAGGATTGCCTTGAACATGTGACCTAGCTTCAGTTCTAATAGCGATAATAACATTCATTTTATCATCCAGGTAACTTTGTACTTAGATCTTAAAGTGAGACTTCTTTATCTAAACGAGAGAGAATACTTGCCCTTAACCTGGATAGTCAATTATAATTGAAAAAATCCAAGTCCTCTGTATGAGTAAAGTAGAGGTCGGCTTTCAAGTTATGAAGATCTAGGGTAATATGCAGAAAACACTTTTGGGGCATTGAAGCTGAATCTATATAAAATTTTGTAGACATTTTTTTTTCTTTACTAGTTTTTATGTGATATAAATAGATGATAAAAACACTGGTTACAGACTTTAGGCCTATTGTTTCGGGATTTATTTTAGATAAGGATTGATAATTTGGATTACTTAGATTACTATCCGTATCTTGATTATTACTTTCACAACGTTTCGGCTGACGTAACCTTCGACTTTTTTCAAGTGCTTCTTTTCGAATTGACAATGGCCTCCTAAGAAGACCTTGTATAGAATTACATACAATATGGGAACAAATAATTCTAAATAGTAAATTCATGCAATTAATAAATAGATAATAGATAGATAAATAGAAATAAATAGTAATACTACACATCTAAAACTAGATTAGGTTTAAAGTTCCCAAAATTCATAGAATTATTCAGATGGACACCTGCCGCAACAAATAAATGCATTAAGTAACAACTAAGACTCCTAGAATTCTAAAATGTCCCACTCCGACAGTTCCAAAATGTCCCATTGACTTCCAATAGTCTGGATTCTTCGGAGATTAAAAAATCCGACTCAGACTCCTAGCATTCTTACAAGTCTGACACCGACTCCTTACAAAACCTCCAACTCGGACTGTCTGCAACCCTGGTTCTAAGTGACAATCTTCTGGGGGTTGAAGGTTCAATCCTCACTGCAGGCAATACTAAGAATAAAACAAAAATTACTTCTATCCGGTCATGGCCGACAGAACAAAAATAATCCACCTCTATAGATTAAATTAAATTCCGTATAGATTAACAAGTTTGAAAAGATGTACCTGAAGAAGGTCGGAAGGTACATCCGCCTAAACGTTGTGAAAATAACAATTTAGGCCTATTGCCTTGATCTGCAAATATATCTTTAATTTGGCCTTTTAAAAAATAAGTTTAGCAACCCCTCCAATAAAAAAACATGTGTGAACCTGCATAAGTGTGTCCACTGAACTGACCGCGATTGTCCCACACGTTATGTTGGTTCAAAGTTGTTGTCCGACTCAGTCAGTGCGGCAACAAAGAATTCTTATCCCAAGTAAGGCCACAAGTCAAGTTTATAAATAAGTAATAGGTTTATTTGTTGGAGGTTAAAATGAAACTCATGTGACTCCCAGATTGAATGGCAGACTTGCAAAATGAGATTTTTTTTGACCAAAAAAAAGATAAGTCCAATCAGCTCAATCCTTTAGCTAAGAGCCCCAATGGACTCATCTTGCTTGGAGAGGCACCCAGCTCAAACTGACCGCCAGCCCTCTGAAAAACCAACTGACTGCCATACCCAAAAGGCCAGGTCTCCCCCTCCCATCTCCTGGAATCTTTTCCTCCCGACAGGAAATCTTGGATTCCAGTCTTTCTCACTGGTCACCATTCGACCACCCAGAGGCTGGCCACTGGAGATACTCACTAGAGATAACTGGCAGACAGTCTACTCAAGGGGGGGGGGGCTTATCATAGAGCCCACCTATGGTCTCAGCATGACTGCCTGGTTTTATGAGGCACTTATTTTATTTCAAAGAGAAATAAGATGTGACAACAATACTCCATGGTTTTATAGAGATTAAGGATATTATCAGGTGTAAGAGGTTTTCTAGCCCAGTAAAGGGAGCATACCATCTTGGTGGCAGACTTGGCAATGGGCATCGCCGGATAACCCTGCTAGTTTTTAAATGGCTATCCAAAAAGCAAATAACATTTATGAAAGTGATTCTTATTTAATTATATTCCATACAAATAAATACAAATAAAAAGTGAACTAATCTGACATCTTAGCATACCATATGCCACTTGCAGGTGAAAACGGACAGCTGTTCCCAATAGATGGAGGGGGGAGGCAGTTGTATCCTCTATAGGTATATTTCTATTATAATATGCATATGTATGCATACATTAGAGACTATGTTTATTTTACAAACAGAAGAAGTGAACTGAAATATGAGTGTATAAACAGACTGCAGAGAGGGGAGTGACATATTCAACATTATAAATTAGACCTTGAACAGGAGAAACCCCATCCACCGGACTGTCAGTGTATGCACAGCATGTTGGCTACATGAAATCTGGATACAGGACAGCATCAATCTTGCACCCCTCCCATGTGGTTGCCAATTGAAAACCTGGCTAATCACTGCAAGGTTTGACCTGAAAAGGATCTCCGGACAAAACATGTATGGAATCTGATACTGGAAAAACTAAATGGTTCAGCGTTACCCTGCAGGATGCAATGAATCGCACAGACTGGTAGGGAGTAATTTTTGATGCGGTTGACTCTTTGAAAAAGGCTGGCTCAACTCACTTGGTAGTTATAGAAGAACCAAACCTTGGACAGGAGATCCCTCTCCTTATCAACTTGATGCTTTCTTGTCTCACGGCAGGCATGCACATTGCACAACATATTGACTACCTGGAATCTGGATACAGGACAAAGTTAACCTTGCATCATTCCTATGTGATTGCCAACCACTGTGAGGTCTAATCTGGAAAGGATCTCCGAACCAAACATGTATGGAATCTGATACTGGAGGAGTAAATTGTCATGCGGGATGTGATGAATCGTTTAAAATGGAATAGAATAATTTGTGATGCAGTAGAATCATTGAAAAGAACCGGCTCAATCCACCCTGTAATATAAGAGACAATACTATTCCATTGACTCCCATAAACATCACCATACATTGCTCTTAAGATAGAGTCACTAGAAAAAAAATGATGTCAACATAACAGTCATCTTCTTTGGAGTCATAATTACCACAATTTGTGTTTGCTTGTTTTGTTTGCTTTTACAGCAAATCAACCCCATTTGGATTATTTAATTGCCAAAATATAATATCTATTGCAGTTATGCTAATAGCTTTTTAAATTTAGTGAGTTCTAGGACTCACAATTCGATTTTAATGGGTCCTTGGAAGATTTTATGTATTCTATTTTTTACAATTTTCTTCCATCCATCAGACCTTTAGTCATGCTTGGTTTAGATTTGCAAGGATGAAAAAACAAATTACTACAAAAATTTAAAAGTTTTATTGATATAAAACTTTGAATTAATAGTTGATTTCTTTTTAATGTTTCTAAAAAGGAAAGTGAGTAAAGTTTCTTTTTAACTGTAACAGTTAAGCAGTAGTTCTGACACTAGGCAAAGTAGTGTGTGAGTATCTGTATCTCATCGTGTGTATTTTTGTACCAAAAATTTATGATAGTAACGTTTATTACACTAGTAGTGTGTGGTATAGTATTACTACAGGACCAATGACAGCCAGCTAACAACTGGACTGGCCTCTGATTTTCACAAAGAGGCTCCCAGGGAAAATTCGGCTATATGTCTAACAGATATTTCCATGCTTGGTAAACCACATTTCCTGAACATTCTCTGGTTCATCCCAAAATAAATAAATTAAATATCTGAATTTGGAGCTAGCTTTTAAACAAAACAAAAACCTGGATGTTTCATCAAGGCAATCTGGTGAGTTCTCATATCTGTTTTATAACCAATCAATTTTTGTTTTTAATGCTGAAACATTATAGTGTCACCACATATCAACACTAAAAGCCTCAAGAATAAGGGTTGATGAGATGGATAGATTTTCAGTTGAATCATGATGAATATTATGAGAGGATTGAAAATAATGAATTGAATGAATAAAGCTAGATGACTTATGAGAACGGTTTATGGCTAGTAGCTAGTGTTTATTGAAATTGGATTTGAAGATGACCGTCTTGTAGCCTTCAGGGAAACAATCATGTGGCAACACGTTCCACAGAATGCAAGTTCTTAGAAACTCTTCATAACAATTCCGTTTGATGTTAGGCATACAGAAGAAAAGAAAGTTTTTTTTGCAATTATGGTTGAAGACAAGTTCTTGCAGTGAAATTCTGAACCTCTGATGAAATGTTATCAAAATTACATTAAGTAGATTTATTACCAGGAGACAGAAAATTAGAAGAAAAAAAAAATAACATAACTTGATATTTTACCCATAGCTGACAACAATTGCTGCAGATATGTTTCCCTTCAGACTACATGTTATTTTCAAGTCTAATGTTTACAGATATGTTGAGTTGTCTTGTGAATTAATAATAGGTCTCAATCCTTTCATAGTATTGTTACATCATTCAATTGAAAATCTCACTAACCTCGAATGGCTTTTGCCCTTGGTAAGTGGTGATCCATTAGTATTTAAAAAAAGGAAAAGTAATTGCACGTTCATACCATTCCCAACAGTATTAATGTACAAATGACTATAATAGATCAGATTGAACTTGATATAACCTATTACATAGTTAGCAACAGTATACATTAGACCAATTAAACACCTTGAACAATGCCTAGTGGCATGCACACCAACATTGCAAAATCAATAGGTATAAAGTTGGCCTCCTAGAATTAAAAAAATACAAGACTTTGGACTCCTAGAATTACAAAAAAATACAAGACTCTGGCCTCCTAGAATTACAAAAAAATACAAGACTCTGGCCTCCTAGAATTACAAAAAAATACAAGACTCTGGCCTCCTAGAATTACAAAAAAATACAAGACTCTGGCCTCCTAGAATTACAAAAAAATACAAGACTCTGGCCTCCTAGAATTACAAAAAAATACAAGACTCTGGCCTCCTAGAATTACAAAAAAATACAAGACTCTGGCCTCCTAGAATTACAAAAAAATACAAGACTCTGGCCTCCTAGAATTACAAAAAAATACAAGACTCTGGCCTCCTAGAATTACAAAAAAATACAAGACTCTGGCCTCCTAGAATTACAAAAAAATACAAGACTCTGGCCTCCTAGAATTACAAAAAAATACAAGACTCTGGCCTCCTAGAATTACAAAAAAATACAAGACTCTGGCCTCCTAGAATTACAAAAAAATACAAGACTCTGGCCTCCTAGAATTACAAAAAAATACAAGACTCTGGCCTCCTAGAATTACAAAAAAATACAAGACTCTGGCCTCCTAGAATTACAAAAAAATACAAGACTCTGGCCTCCTAGAATTACAAAAAAATACAAGACTCTGGCCTCCTAGAATTACAAAAAAATACAAGACTCTGGCCTCCTAGAATTACAAAAAAATACAAGACTCTGGCCTCCTAGAATTACAAAAAATACCAGACTCTGGCCTCCTAGAATTCCCAAAATACCAGACTCTGGCCTCCTAGAATTCCCAAAATACCAGACTCTGGCCTCCTAGAATTTCCAAAATACCAGAGTCAGAACCTATATTCTTGATGTACACTAAACTCTAATGTAAAACACTATGATCATGTGACTGGATTAAATCGCAAACCATATTTAATTTGAACTAATAAAAGAAAATTTTAAGAACTAGTTTGGTGTCACGCAATAATGAATAAAACCTTTCCTCGTGATTACAAAACATTATCAATTCTGACCCTAGATCACAGAATTAAATCTATCAAAATTTACTTCTCTTACTTAAAATTCACTCTTGAAATCTATACAAGTCATAATCCCATTAACATTTACATTTTTAATGCTTTCTTGTATTTAGCACACACTTTGTTTTGCTCACAAAAATATGAATCAGCATCTTTTTAAAAGTGAAACTAGATCTTATTTTATTTCAGGTTGTTTGCAATTCCATTGCAATTAGAGAATGAAACACATCGACATAAGATTTATGCACACATAAAAAAGCTGTTTTGAATCGATAAATACAACAAAGTCAAGAATTAACATTTTTTTTTATTATTCAAATTACAAATAATTGGGTAATTCCATCACATTCTACAGACTACGAAAACAGTATATAAATAAAACCTGTATATCTCAGTTTATATTAAAACCACGGTTGTGGAGTCGGTTGCTCAAATGCTACACTCAGACTCCTGAAATATTAAAGTCAGATTTTGACCTAAAGAATCTCCTTTTATTAGTATTAATTTCTATATACTAAATGCGAGGTGATCAATGTTTGTTTCCTATATACTAACACAAAATACATCGTCTATTTTTATGTCATATCAACCAACCCTTTTGGGGTTACTTAATACTGAAACAATTAATTGAACTTCTTATTGAGGTCCAACAAAACATAATTTGACAACTTTTTTATTAAGTTTTAATTGCCAGCATGTCATCATCATCATCATATTCAGTTTAACGTCTGTTTTACATGCTGGCATCTGTTGGACGGCTTTTAGAAATTGACTTCCAAACTAACTCTGACAAAGAGTAATTCGTGCATACTCATGTAGTATTTATTTATCCTTCTTTCTCTCAAATCCATCCTTATCACTTCCTCCCATGTTTTCCCCTGCGAGTTGAACATGCTACCGCAATTGTTTTACATCTACTAACCCAAGAAATCTCCATTCTTTCAATGTGACTGCAACAAGGTCTCCTGTTTTGCACATATCTTCCTATACCGTCCAGATTTAATCTTCCTCCGAGGTCATCAAATCTAAGTGTCTTTAAGACTTACATTACACATCCATCGTATCGATCTTACTTCTCAATAAACAGATGTTAAACAGACTATGATGATTCGAAACAAAATACAAATATATAAAAAGGAATATGCAACATACATTATGCATCTAATAATTCTGTTTATCTCTAATTCTGTTTGTTAATACAGCTGTAATGCTGCCAAAACGCATGCTGCGAAATCAAATTGTCATGGCTGATAGCACCTTTCCCCCCGAGAGTCCAACATTCTAGTTCCGCGACGTAACATTCACAGGTAACATGAACTGGAATAAATAAATAAAAGATACTGCCAAGTCTGCTGTAAAGAAGGTGGGCTCCCTCTGACTAAAAAACTTCTCACACCTGCCAGTATCCTATATTTCTACAAAGCCACCATTCACCCATGCACAGAGTATTGTTTCCACATTTGGGCTGGCACACTAACCAATAGTCTCCCCCTTTTGGACAGAGTCCAAAAAAGAGTATGTAACCTAAAAGGTCCCATACCACCACCAAGCTCCAGCCCCGTCGCCGCAATGCTGCATCCCTATGCTTGTTTTACAAGTATTTGAACAAAATGTGCGCCAACGAACTTGCTGCACTTGTGCCCTGACAAACAGCAAAATCCCACCCTTTCACTGTAGAGGTCTCCAGATGCTGGAAGGCGTTCTACTCTAATAGTTTTTTTTTTCCAAACTGCTTGCCTTTGGAATTCCCTTTCTGCTCCCTATTTCCGACTGTACTAACATGCAGAAATTTAAATGCAATGTGAAAAAGCTTCTCGCTGCACAATTCCCCACTTAGGATGCCCCTAATTCACAGTAACTTCTTACATCTCAGTGGCACTGTGCCTTTTTTTTTAGGTCAATTGATATATAAAACAAAACTTTTAATTAAAAATTCATCCAAACGACACAGTATGAATACAGGATTCTTTTTACATGTAAACAAAAAGCAGACCACAACTGATTTTTCCAATTTCAATACAAGAAAATTTTTCGCTAAGAAAGTTAAAGAAAATATTTAGAAAATGTATAAAATAAAGCTGAATATTTTACATGTATTTTTACTATAGAATGAAACTATCACCTAAAATTCCAAGCATGATATTAGTATATGATGCCTACCTCAAATTCAATCTGTTGGCCAAATGTTTGAGTTTAAAATTCTATCTTATTTAGGAAATTTGAATTAAAAATAATAAACTCATAGGAAAGCCACACAATGCAATTTTTAAAAATATTTTTAATTTAATTTCTGACGATATACATCCTCCTCAGAATTTAAAACACTATTTCTATCATATATGCAAACATTGCTAAAAATAACAGAATTCGTCTGTTTAATTATACTTTATTTTTTCAATTTTTCTAATAGTCTTTTTTGTATTAAAAATCAAAAAAATTAATAAAATGTCCCCTAGGTTTCATAAACGTTTTCGATTCTTTGTCGAATCAGCCTCAGGTGTCAAAAGCAAAGGAACAAAAAAGCTGGAGAAAGAAGATAATTTTTTTAAAAAGACGGCAGAGAAACATTCGTGAAACCTATGGGAAATTTATTAATTTTTCTTTTGACCATCAGAAAAATTGAAAAAAAAAAAAAAAAAAAAAAAAAAAAAAAAAAGGTATAATTAAACATACGAATTCTGTTATTTTTAACAATGTTTACATAAATGAGAAAATGCTGCCTAAATACACACAATTCAAATTGCATATATATATATATATATATATATATATATATATATTTATCAGACACAGACAGACAGACAAAAAAAAACTTTTAAAAAAATAGCAAGCCTGAATCTAAATTCAAGTCCTGTCCGGTTAGTATAAGTTTGCTGATAAAAAGAGATAAACAGTGTAACGGCTTCTACAATTTAATTGATAAACGAAACGCCGAAGAACATATAAACAATTTTCGTTTTTCATTACGTTGGATTATTAATTCCATAATTATTATATATATATAAACTGGTCTAGCCGCACTGAAGAGCTGTGATACAGCGAAACAGTCTGTATGTGGATGACTATATGAAGCTCCCTCCCTGGGTAAAGCTTATTTCTAAGAATATCGCCAACTGCCATTAGCTTTAAGGCATAGCTCATTAGGTAAAACTAATTCGAGCTCCCGGCACTTGCAATGTTTACATTGACTGAATGTAAGTAATATCTCAGTGTCGTATGATAGCGTAGGGGTAGGAGCGCCGACTGTCAGCTCGACGGTTGAGTTTCAATCCCGGCTGAAGAGCTGTGATACAGCGAAACAGTCTGTATGTGGATGACATATATATATATATATTAATTTTTGTATACACATTAGGAATCGATGAACATGTGTTTCTGGCTATCAGCCGTCATCAACATGGCTAAATTAATAAATATATATAAAAATTTTAAAAAATGACATGTCCTATATTAAAAACGGCGAACGAATGCAATATTCTTTACTGCTTAGGAAGTGGAAAAATACTAAGAAAAAGCAATAACAAAAAAACAACATTATGGCGATAAAAAGTCGTACATATTTTGGCAAGGTGTTTATGGTCTAGTGGTAAAACGCCAAACTCGGAGGTTCGATCCTTGCTCCGGTTAGCCATGTTAACGGCTGATAGCCAGAAACACGTGTTTATGGATTCCTTTTCTGTACACAAAAATTAATTAATATATATATATATATATATATATATATATAAAATTTTAAAATAATGACACGTCCTATATTAAAAAGGGCGACTGAATGCAATATTCTTTACGGCTTAGGAAGTGGAAAAAGTACTAAAATGGGGTAAGGTACACGATAAGGCATGAAAATGAAATGCTGTGGTAGACAAAATGTTTGAAAAAAGACAAACGGAAAACAGGTTTTGTTTTTCTCCTGCATTCTAACCTGTTTTCCGTTTGTCTTTTTTCAAACATTATATATATATATATATAGTAAGCTATGAAAATATATTTTAGCCTGAAGATTCCTCCCGGGGATGAATCGCGGGAGCCTCTGTGTAGCTTAACTGCTATAAATATATTTTCATAGCTTACTACCTAGCTCTACTTACGTATCGAGCACTGTTGAAGTAAATACTGAAAATTGATACATAAAAAATTATATCTCCTTATAAAATCTTATGTGGATACATGAAATACTAATATATATATATACGTACATACATAGAGACATAGACATACACATAAATACACATTGTTCTTTATTATAGAGTGGAGGATGAAATCGAGTACATTTTGTAAATGATTCATTGTATATGATTAATTAAACACAAGTTGCTATTTTACCCGCAACAGCACTTTCCACCGGTATCAGTACATAATAAAGCCGATAGTTCGCAATGCTATCCATTAGACCAATCACGTAACACCTTTAAATACATGATTCCAGGTTGGTGTTAAAAAATTCACGTTCAACCAAGCAATATTTGATCAATGCAAGTATGTCTGTGTAGAGTTCATTTTTTACCCATAACAATGGGGAAAGTACGAATCAATCAATACCCCACCCCCACACAGATGAACCGAAATAACAATAACTCTCTAGCTTTTGAAAGATCAATTAATCTAGAAGGAAAATTAGATAACACCTGTAACCACAGCTACACCTGGGTCATCTTACCTGTGTTTATGTCGAGAAAGATGGCGGAAATAAAGTATTTATGCAGGGACTGTTCACACGACTGCATGTGAATCAGAATGGACACACAAAAAAAAGTATGTCGAGGACAAGTGTTGAGTCTCAACATGAAATCTTTGTACCAGACTTATTTTTGGCTAAGTTAACTTCTCATCCAGAAAGTTCAGATAAAAAGAATGATCTTAACCTTGATTCGAAGTGTGCAGATGGCAAAATGTTTAACAACATGGACTATTGGTTTTGCATGCCAGGTCCAAATTTGGCCAGGGATATTGAGCCATTTACACTATTACCCATAGCAAAAATATGAACACATTTCATCTTTACCCCTAGCAATGGATAAAATAATGTTTTAGATTAAACTAGAGTAAACAATTGAATTGTTATTGCCAATATAATAATGTACTTTGCTACAATTTTTTTCATTAATTGAATGGTAATTGGCAATATAATAATGTACTTTGCTACAATTTTTTTCATTAATTGAATGGTAATTGGCAATATAATAATATACTTTGCTACAATTTTTTCATTAATTGAATTGTTATTGCCAATATAATAATGTACTTTGCTACAATTTTTTTCATTAATTGAATTGTTATTGCCAATATAATAATGTACTTTGCTACAAATTTTTTCATTAATTGAATTGTTATTGGCAATATAATAATGTACTTTGCTACAAATTTTTTCATTAATTGAATTGTTATGGGCAATATAATAATGTACTTTGCTACAATTTTTTTCATTAATTGAATTGTTATGGGCAATATAATAATGTACTTTGCTACAATTTTTTTCATTAATTGAATTGTTATTGCCAATATAATAATGTACTTTGCTACAATTTTTTTCATTAATTGAATTGTTATGGGCAATATAATAATGTACTTTGCTACAAATTTTTTCATTAATTGAATTGTTATGGGCAATATAATAATGTACTTTGCTACAATTTTTTCATTAATTGAATTGTTATTGCCAATATAATAATGTACTTTGCTACAATTTTTTTCATTAATTGAATTGTTATTGCCAATATAATAATGTACTTTGCTACAAATTTTTTCATTAATTGAATTGTTATTGGCAATATAATAATGTACTTTGCTACAAATTTTTTCATTAATTGAATGGTAATTGGCAATATAATAATGTACTTTGCTACAAATTTTTTCATTAATTGAATTGTTATTGGCAATATAATAATGTACTTTGCTACAATTTTTTTCATTAATTGAATGGTAATTGGCAATATAATAATGTACTTTGCTACAAATTTTTTCATTAATTGAATTGTTATTGGCAATATAATAATGTACTTTGCTACAAATTTTTTCATTAATTGAATTGTTATGGGCAATATAATAATGTACTTTGCTACAATTTTTTTCATTAATTGAATTGTTATGGGCAATATAATAATGTACTTTGCTACAATTTTTTTCATTAATTGAATTGTTATTGCCAATATAATAATGTACTTTGCTACAATTTTTTTCATTAATTGAATTGTTATGGGCAATATAATAATGTACTTTGCTACAAATTTTTTCATTAATTGAATTGTTATGGGCAATATAATAATGTACTTTGCTACAATTTTTTCATTAATTGAATTGTTATTGCCAATATAATAATGTACTTTGCTACAATTTTTTTCATTAATTGAATTGTTATTGCCAATATAATAATGTACTTTGCTACAAATTTTTTCATTAATTGAATTGTTATTGGCAATATAATAATGTACTTTGCTACAAATTTTTTCATTAATTGAATTGTTATGGGCAATATAATAATGTACTTTGCTACAATTTTTTTCATTAATTGAATTGTTATGGGCAATATAATAATGTACTTTGCTACAATTTTTTTCATTAATTGAATTGTTATTGCCAATATAATAATGTACTTTGCTACAATTTTTTTCATTAATTGAATTGTTATGGCCAATATAATAATGTACTTTGCTACAAATTTTTTCATTAATTGAATTGTTATGGGCAATATAATAATGTACTTTGCTACAATTTTTTCATTAATTGAATTGTTATTGCCAATATAATAATGTACTTTGCTACAATTTTTTTCATTAATTGAATTGTTATTGCCAATATAATAATGTACTTTGCTACAAATTTTTTCATTAATTGAATTGTTATGGGCAATATAATAATGTACTTTGCTACAATTTTTTTCATTAATTGAATTGTTATTGCCAATATAATAATGTACTTTGCTACAATTTTTTTCATTAATTGAATTGTTATTGCCAATATAATAATGTACTTTGCTACAAATTTTTTCATTAATTGAATTGTTATTGGCAATATAATAATGTACTTTGCTACAATTTTTTCATTAATTGAATTGTTATTGCCAATATAATAATGTACTTTGCTACAATTTTTTTCATTAATTGAATTGTTATTGCCAATATAATAATGTACTTTGCTACAAATCTTTTCATTAATTGAATTGTTATTGGCAATATAATAATGTACTTTGCTACAATTTTTTTCATTAATTGAATTGTTATTGGCAATATAATAATGTACTTTGCTACAATTTTTTTCATTAATTGAATTGTTATTGCCAATATAATAATGTACTTTGCTACAAATTTTTTCATTAATTGAATTGTTATTGGCAATATAATAATGTACTTTGCTACAAATTTTTTCATTAATTGAATTGTTATGGGCAATATAATAATGTACTTTGCTACAATTTTTTCATTAATTGAATTGTTATTGCCAATATAATAATGTACTTTGCTACAATTTTTTTCATTAATTGAATTGTTATTGCCAATATAATAATGTACTTTGCTACAAATTTTTTCATTAATTGAATTGTTATGGGCAATATAATAATGTACTTTGCTACAATTTTTTTCATTAATTGAATTGTTATTGCCAATATAATAATGTACTTTGCTACAATTTTTTTCATTAATTGAATTGTTATGGGCAATATAATAATGTACTTTGCTACAAATTTTTTCATTAATTGAATTGTTATGGGCAATATAATAATGTACTTTGCTACAATTTTTTTCATTAATTGAATTGTTATTGCCAATATAATAATGTACTTTGCTACAATTTTTTTCATTAATTGAATTGTTATTGCCAATATAATAATGTACTTTGCTACAATTTTTTTCATTAATTGAATGGTAATTGGCTATATAATAATGTACTTTGCTAAAAAATTTTTCATTAATTGAATGGTAATTGGCTATATAATAATGTACTTTGCTACAAATTTTTTCATTAATTGAATTGTTATGGGCAATATAATAATGTACTTTGCTACAATTTTTTTCATTAATTGAATTGTTATTGCCAATATAATAATGTACTTTGCTACAATTTTTTTCATTAATTGAATGGTAATTGGCTATATAATAATGTACTTTGCTACAAATTTTTTCATTAATTGAATTGTTATGGGCAATATAATAATGTACTTTGCTACAATTTTTTTCATTAATTGAATTGTTATTGCCAATATAATAATGTACTTTGCTACAAATTTTTTCATTAATTGAATTGTTATGGGCAATATAATAATGTACTTTGCTACAAATTTTTTCATTAATTGAATTGTTATGGGCAATATAATAATGTACTTTGCTACAATTTTTTTCATTAATTGAATTGTTATTGCCAATATAATAATGTACTTTGCTACAATTTTTTTCATTAATTGAATTGTTATTGCCAATATAATAATGTACTTTGCTACAATTTTTTTCATAAATTGAATGGTAATTGGCTATATAATAATGTACTTTGCTAAAAATTTTTTCATTAATTGAATTGTTATTGCCAATATAATAATGTACGTTGCTACCATTTTTTTCATTAATTGAATTGTTATTGCCAATATAATAATGTATTTTGCTACAATTTTTTTCATTAATTGAATTGTTATTGCCAATATCATAATGTACTTTGCTACAATTTTTTTCATTAATTGAATTGTTATTGGCAATATAATAATGTACTTTGCTACAAATTTTTTCATTAATTGAATTGTTATTGGCAATATAATAATGTACTTTGCTACAAATTTTTTCATTAATTGAATTGTTATGGGCAATATAATAATGTACTTTGCTACAATTTTTTTCATTAAATGAATTGTTATTGCCAATATAATAATGTACTTTGCTACAATTTTTTTCATTAATTGAATTGTTATTGGCAATATAATAATGTACTTTGCTACAATTTTTTTCATTAATTGAATTGTTATTGCCAATATAATAATGTACTTTGCTACAAATTTTTTCATTAATTGAATTGTTATTGCCAATATAATAATGTACTTTGCTACAATTTTTTTCATTAATTGAATTGTTATGGGCAATATAATAATGTACTTTGCTACAATTTTTTTCATTAAATGAATTGTTATTGCCAATATAATAATGTACTTTGCTACAATTTTTTTCATTAATTGAATTGTTATTGGCAATATAATAATGTACTTTGCTACAATTTTTTTCATTAATTGAATTGTTATTGCCAATATAATAATGTACTTTGCTACAAATTTTTTCATTAATTGAATTGTTATTGGCAATATAATAATGTACTTTGCTACAATTTTTTTCATTAATTGAATTGTTATGGGCAATATAATAATGTACTTTGCTACAATTTTTTTCATTAAATGAATTGTTATTGCCAATATAATAATGTACTTTGCTACAATTTTTTTCATTAATTGAATTGTTATGGGCAATATAATAATGTACTTTGCTACAATTTTTTTCATTAAATGAATTGTTATTGCCAATATAATAATGTACTTTGCTACAATTTTTTTCATTAATTGAATTGTTATTGGCAATATAATAATGTACTTTGCTACAATTTTTTTCATTAATTGAATTGTTATTGGCAATATAATAATGTACTTTGCTACAAATTTTTTCATTAATTGAATTGTTATGGGCAATATAATAATGTACTTTGCTTCAATTTTTTTTCATTAATTGAATTGTTATTGGCAATATAATAATGTACTTTGCTACAATTTTTTTCATTAATTGAATTGTTATTGGCAATATAATAATGTACTTTGCTACAAATTTTTTCATTAATTGAATTGTTATTGGCAATATAATAATGTACTTTGCTACAATTTTTTTCATTAATTGAATTGTTATTGCCAATGTAATAATGTACTTTGCTACAAATTTTTTCATTAATTGAATTGTTATTGCCAATATAATAATATACTTTGCTACAAATTTTTTCATTAATTGAATTGTTATTGCCAATATAATAATGTACGTTGCTACAATTTTTTTCATTAATTGAATTGTTATTGCCAATATAATAATGTACTTTGCTACAATTTTTTTCATTAATTATTTAATCAGGCCAAATGACTTAATACGAAACATTTTTTTTTAATAATCATTTAAATATAAAAATCAACAAGGAGGATAATGCATTTTAAATTGAATACAATGGAAGTTGTCTACCATGTTTAAAATGTGCGAACAAATAAAAATTAAAAACTAAAATTACTTCACTGCATCCTGGGCAATGCCGGTTAAGTACAGCTACTAGTAGTAGTATATATATATATATATATATATATATATATATGCCAGATATGATGGGGATTCAGTCTTATTTTGCTCAATTCGGATTTAACGGGTTTTCTAATTATACAACGAACTTTGATTTGACTTGGATTGCACATGTCGGGATTTCGGAACTTTGATTGGACTTTTTGTATTATTTTGATTGATTTATTTATCATTAACATTGAATATGGACACATTTCGCGACTGGATAACTTTGCCGGCCCCTTCAATTTCACGTATATGGACTGCTGTTTGTAACCTGGAGTAATGTCTTTCCTGATTATGCTTCTCAACTTGTATGACCTGGATGGACTGTATGGATTCAACAAAAAGTATGATTTTGGATTGATATGTTTGATGTTATGTATTTTTATGTATTTGTGTATATAATTTTATTACCTGTAGTAGTATAACTGCGGTAATGGTCCTCTGAAGAGAAGAATTATCTTTGAAAACTCATGAGCTAAGGACTTAAGGATACTTTGCTTGAACTTTGAATTCTAATAAAATTTGATTGACACCTTATTTTATTACTTCATTTTATATTATAATATTAATGCTCTATCCAGTATATTGAGCTTCAGTTTTTTATCCGGATGTTTCACTAATTATAAGATATTAGTTGACGCTTATATCTTTTGTTGGATTGCTTCATATATATATATATATAAACAACATTTTTTTAGTAGAGTTGGATCTTTTGGATTGTTTCACAGCAAAACTTTAGCTACAACCACTGTAAAGAACTTTCTTTCCTTCCTCTGTAACTAAAACTAAACAGAAGTTCAATGAACAAAGTTTCTTTCCAACAACTTCCCATCTGTGGAACAAAATAGCACGGGGCTGCTTCTCAGCTGAATACAACACGCTCGTTTTAACAAACACTTGTCGAACCGTCCTCTTAAATAATTAAATTCTCCCCATTCCAACCATCGTTCCCAATCCTTTCATGGTGTTGTTGATTCTTGAGCGGCCTATGGACCTTTCATAAGTGGTGACACAAAAAGAGCCAGAGTCCCTATTTACTTGCCTCTCCACGAGGGCAGAGTTAGGCACAAAGGCGGTTTTATTGTGGAGAAAATCCAGCTCCCCAAAAAGGGCAACTCTGGATTATGACAAAAAATTTAAATTGCCTCAGTCTAGAAGGATTTCTCCACTCATCGAGTACAGGAATAATACAGTGTAGCATCAGTACAAATACTACACTTTGCTCCTAGCCAAAAGGTCAAGAATGAGGCCAGAGTCTAGTATTTGGCCAACTAACTGTACAGCTCTGTAATTCCAAATAATTCAAGTGTCACCAAGGAATCTCAAACATTAACAAATCAAAAATGGTTTTGCTGACAAAGGAATAAATGAGCCAGTATGTAATATAAAACAAATTTGAACAATGTACAAAAACTAAATAAGCGCCATTGTACAAACTTTTTCTTGCTTTCTTATTCAATGTGTACCTAATCAATAAAATTAGTTTTAAAGAGACGCTGGGTAAGGAAAGATCTGAGTAATGGGATTTTATTATTTTTTTTGTTTGTGTTTTTGGCATTAAATTTATTGGGCTAGGAGTTCATATGAATGCTCCAAGTTCTTAAAATGCAAGAAACAATTTTGTGTTAATGTAAATATTTAAATTTATTTCTTTTTATTATTATCATATATTTGCAAATATCTGCTCCATCCTTTAGCCCATATTTTTGCTAGCCTGAGAGGATGGTAATATGACGAATGAAAATATACTAAACTGCCCAATGAGGAGGTAATACATGAGACGACGGCATCATGGCAACAAAACAGATACTACACTAATCCCCGAAATTGGGCATTGAAAGATAGTACAATATAAATAGTAAAAGCATAGTTCTGGCTTCAGACAGAAAGATATCAAATCAGTAATAGCTTCTACTCCCTTCACCGAAATTGTGCATCTGAATGTAGAAAAACAAAAGAAAGGACGAGAGAAAGAGAGATGAGAGAGAGAGATAAGAGAGAGAGATAAGAGAGAGAGAGAGAGATAAGAGATAAGAGAGAGAGATAAGAGAGAGAGAGAGAGATAAGAGAGAGAGAGAGAGATAAGAGAGAGAGAGAGAGATAAGAGAGAGAGAGAGAGATAAGAGAGAGAGAGAGAGAGATAAGAGAGAGAGAGAGAGATAAGAGAGAGAGAGAGAGATAAGAGAGAGAGAGAGAGATAAGAGACAAAACGAGATAGAGAGAGAAAACGAGAGAGATGGGGGGGGGGCAAATAGAGAGAGGGAGATGGGCAAAAGAGAGAGGGAGGCAAAATAGAGAGAGGGGGATGGGCAAAATAGAGAAAGGGGGGCAAAATAGAGAGAGAGGGGGTGGGCAAAAGAGAGAGGGGGTGGGCAAAAAAGAGAGGGGGTGGGCAAAATAGAGAAAGGGGGGGCAAAAGAGGGAGGGGAGGGCAAAAGAGAGAGAGGGGGGAGGGCAAAAGAGAGAGAGAGAGGGGAGGGCAAGAGAGAGAGAGGGGAGGGCAAGAGAGAGAGAGAGGGGAGGGCAAGAGAGAGAGAGAGGGGAGGGCAAAAGAGAGAGAGAGGGGAGGGCAAAAGAGAGAGAGAGGGGAGGGCAAAAGAGAGAGAGGGGAGGGCAAAAGAGAGAGAGAGGGGAGGGCAAAAGAGAGAGAGAGGGGAGGGCAAAAGAGAGAGAGAGGGGAGGGCAAAAGAGAGAGAGAGGGGAGGGCAAAAGAGAGAGAGAAGGGAGGGAAAAAGAGAGAGAGAAGGGAGGGAAAAAGAGAGAGAGAAGGGAGGGAAAAAGAGAGAGAGAAGGGAGGGAAAAAGAGAGAGAGAAGGGAGGGAAAAAGAGAGAGAGAAGGGAGGGAAAAAGAGAGAGAGGGGAGGGAAAAAGAGAGAGAGGGGAGGGAAAAAGAGAGAGAGAGGGGAGGGAAAAAAAGAGAGAGAGGGGAGGGCAAAAGAGAGAGAGAGGGGAGGGAAAAAGAGAGAGAGGGGAGGGAAAAAGAGAGAGAGGGGAGGGAAAAAGAGAGAGGTGAGGGCAAAAGAGAGAGAGGTGAGGGCAAAAGAGAGAGAGGTGAGGGCAAAAGAGAGAGAGGTGAGGGCAAAAGAGAGAGAGGGGAGGGCAAAAGAGAGAGAGGGGAGGGCAAAAGAGAGAGAGAGGGGAGGGCAAAAGAGAGAGAGGGGCAAAAGAGAGAGAGAGAGGGGCAAAAGAGAGAGAGAGAGGGGCAAAAGAGAGAGAGAGAGGGGCAAAAGAGAGAGAGAGAGGGGCAAAAGAGAGAGAGAGAGAGAGGGGCAAAAGAGAGAGAGAGAGAGAGGGGCAAAAGAGAGAGAGAGAGAGAGGGGCAAAAGAGAGAGAGAGAGAGGGGCAAAAGAGAGAGAGAGAGAGGGGCAAAAGAGAGAGAGAGAGAGAGGGGCAAAAGAGAGAGAGAGGGGCAAAAGAGAGAGAGAGAGAGAGGGGCAAAAGAGAGAGAGAGGGGGGCAAAAGAGAGAGAGAGGGGCAAAAGAGAGAGAGAGAGGGGGCAAAAGAGAGAGAGAGAGGGGCAAAAGAGAGAGAGAGGGGGGCAAAAGAGAGAGAGAGAGGGGCAAAAGAGAGAGAGAGAGAGGCAAAAGAGAGAGAGAGAGGCAAAAGAGAGAGAGAGGGGCAAAAGAGAGAGAGAGAGGGGCAAAAGAGATAGAGAGAGGGGCAAAAGAGAGAGAGAGGGGCAAAAGAGAGAGAGAGGGGCAAAAGAGAGAGAGAGAGGGGCAAAAGAGAGATATAGGGGCAAAAGAGAGAGAGAGGGGCAAAAGAGAGAGAGAGGGGCAAAAGAGAGAGAGAGGGGCAAAAGAGAGAGGGGGGGGGGCAAAAGAGAGAGAGGGGGGGGGGCAAAAGAGAACGAGAGAGCTTATAATGAGATGACATAAAATGACATAGATGTTTAATGTTTTTTATAAATATTCTAACTGACTCGAATCAAAATTGGTGTCAGTCATCAGTTGGGTCCAAAGATTTCAACGAGTCTGATTTGTATGTCTATTTTCATATGTCCGCATTTTCTTTATATTTCAAAAAGAAAAAAAATGTTTAGTTATGGACATTCCACAAATGGATTCAATATCTCATTCATGCGAAAAGGGGCGTACAAATATCATTTACAGGTAGACATCTCAGGCGGTCAAACTTTTTGTAATCCCTTTTTTACTTTGTGAAATTCTGTTGTTGTTTTTTCAATTTTTCGTAGTATTTCAGGTTAAAGTGGCAATAAAATATGCTGTAATTATTAAAACAATATCAAGATTTTAATACATGTAAAGAAATAGCAAATATCTTTTTTAAAAAGTGTTTTTAATTTCTGAATGCAGTGATCTTAATATATCTCGCCTCTTCTAATCTATCCAACACTATTTGTCTTTCCTACCATTTCCACTTTAGCAATGACCACCGAGCGTCAACTCCACCTTGTTTGCTTAGAAAAAAGAAAACATTTTTTTTTTCTCGGAAAATCAAAGATTTTTCTTAAAAATGAAAAAAAAAAAATTTGTGTCGGCTCAGTAAATTCATGAGTTATTTTCCTTGAACAATATTCAAGTTATCTCCCTTGAATAATACTAGGAAACATGAGAAAAAACGGTGCTTCTTGCTTAAAAGGCCGAAAAAAAGATTTCTGTGTCTTTTAAAGTTTAAGAGGTAAATAAGGGGCAATAACTCTTATCACCTGTTGTTATTACATGTAACGTAATTTACTGCGACATTCAATTAATTAGTAATAAATGAACAACAAATTATACGTAAATGGGAAATTTATGATTTTGAAATTTTTTTAGTAATAAATGAACAACAAAGTATACATAAATGGAAAAATTAAGATTTTATCCGTTTTCACTCGTGCTGGCACAAGTCGCATTTCATGCCCACAATTACAGGTCTCTTCTCCAGAAATAAGACCATGCGCTTGCAAAAAATCTATCTGCTTTGCTTTTTCTGACGTAAAATATAGCACATCTTCGAACTGGAACAATTTCAAATCCATAATTCCAGTTGAAGATAATATCAGTCTTGTTAAAAATTAACGATAAATTTTGGCTCAAAATAACAATTCAGGATAAAGTCTGGCTCAAAAATAAAATTAAGAGTTATTGCCCCTTATTTACCTCTTAAACTTTAAAAGACACAGAAATCTTTTTTTCGGCCTTTTAAGCAAGAAGCACCGAAAAAACTCTTAAATTATGAAGTACAAAAAAAAAAAAAAAAAAACCCTCAATCCACACATGTGCAAGATTCAATTAAATGGGCTCGAGCTGGGTGGAAGTGTTTCTACATTTTACTTGGTTTTCACTACTGACGCGTTGACCATCAGACGTCCTATTAGCGCTTGCAACTATCATTCACAGATAGATATTCAACCACAGTCCTATTTTACGCCATGAGTTCCTACTGAAATCGTCTCAGAATAGTTCCCAGATAACATCAAAGCAAGTTATTTTACATCGCCCCATGCATTCTCTATAAAGATTAGGAAAATCTAGCTCTCCAAAACGGGGCACTCTAGATTTGTACAAAAATTAAAATTACCTCAGTCTAGAAGGATTTCTCCTACATTAACCGAGGACAGAAAAAAATGGAGTGTAGTAGCAGAACAGATACTACACTTTGCTCGGGGCCAAAAGGTCAAGGAAGAAGCTTTTACGTGTCTGACAAACGTTTTTCAAGAAATACATGTGTGTATTTGTTTTATCAATCGTGTTTTCTTAATTAATTACGCTTTCTTTATCATCTTCTCTGCCTCCACCCTGTTATTCTGACCTTGTGTTGTCCACGATAACGTACATTCAATATGGCGACCACATATTGGAGAAAGGGCTCCAACATGCGCATCGCTATACAAATGATAAAATAGAATATCAAATATTCTAATCTTTTTCTTTGGAATCCTTGAGATGACGATTGATAATTTGTAATCTGGGGATTGAAGGTTCAATACCAGGTCATGGCTGACAGAACAAAAGCAAACTATCCCCGGGATAAAATAAAGGGTTCCGTTTGAAAAGATACACCTGAAGATCGGCCGAAACGTGAGAATAACATCCAAGATGAGAGCAGTAGTTTGAATAATCCGAATTCTAATGTTATTGTAGTTTAGTCATCGATTGAGTTCTTCAGACAGCAGAGTGAAGTGCAGAGAGAAAGAGGTGGAGTAAAACTTCTTTTTTTTTTTAATAAACTTTCTCTTACGGATAGACCACAAGCTATTTCGGTGAAAATAGGTGGACGAGTGAAATTAAGCAGTGACATCCTGAGGCCATTTAAAGAAGGCGATGTGGTCACGTGGTTTAATAAGCTGAAGCTGGTTGCGAAGCTGCAAAAGATTTTTTTTTTTTAACATAGTTCACCCCCAGACAAGGCAGGCCACCACTGTAGACGTAAGGGGCTACTGAGAAGAAAGAAAAGGGAGAAGGTTGGGGGGGGGGGGTCAACCTAAATTGAGATCTGCACAGCGAGATGTCTGTTTACATTAATTTTAAATTTCTGCATGTCAGTACCGTCGGGGAAACAGGGGGCGGGGAGGGAGTTCCAGAGGCCAGCAGCATGAGGAAAGCAGCTATTTGAGTAGAAAACTCTCCGGCATCTGGGGACCTCCACAGTGAATTGATGACGTACTGACATTGATCCCAATGTATTTGCGCTAACAGTCTATCTGGAAATGGGAGAGACTAACCAGGCAGATGCTGAGAGAAGATTGAGGACAGCATTTTCGGACGGTGCTTTTAAGGCATGCCAAGATGCTGGCGAAACATCCTAGTGAACTAGAGGCAATTGAAACCTCTACCGCAAACAAGCCTGGGCTAAGAGGAGCAGACAGTGAAGAGAAGTACATTTATTGGAAAATGCTTTAGATGTCAGAGGTCCCACCCACCTGATGAGAGACTGTAGTGAACCGAGGCCGGGTGTTATCTATTTCCGGTGTGGCCAGATTATGCACATTAGTAAGAATTGCCCTTCACTTCAGGGTACTGAAACCAGAGTAAAGGGGTACTATTGTGCCAGTAGTCGCTCCTTTAATTCTGAAAAGGCGTGTGAGAGGCTACAGACCTTGTTGATACAGGCTATACAATTACGCTTGTCACGACAAATGTTGCCAACTTTTGGAATGCAGCCAGCAATATTAGAGCAGTAGATGGCAGAGAGGTGAAGTGTTGTGGAGAGACTGATGCCGATATTGTAGTAAGAAATATACCGCTACAACTCCGAGTAATTGTGCTGGACATGCTCGTTGCGGGAATTGATGTGATACTGGGCTTGGATGGTATCAACCTGCTGGGAGGAGCTACAATTGATAAGGGTGAGGTGAAGTTCAGCAAGCAATATGTAACTAGAATGGCAAGAAGCGCGAAGAGACAATTGGAGACGACTGGACATTTATATCACGCATTACAGCCATGAACTGTATTTAACTATGATTGACTGTGGACCTGGGAGAGTAGCAATATCGCGAAAAATTTCGTTCAGAGGTCTTTAGAAAGCTGTGTGAGAAGTGGGGTATTAGGCAATAGTTTAGATCAGCGTACCGTCCAAGCAGCAATGGAATTATAGAGAGACACCATCGAACTATAAAAACTGTGGCAGCAAGAAGCCAAATTTAGCCCAAGAAGCAGTCTTTTGGTATAACATGGCGCCAAAGGCTGACCAAGACGAAACGTCAGTGCCACATCGATGTTTTCACGTATGAATGGAGACATCCACTGGCAATAACGGAGAGTTTGGAACAAGGACAAGCGAAAATCACGGTAAGTGAGGAGGTGCGAGTTAAACTACTCAATGTCAGATGTACAACCCGTTGGGGAAGAGGAACAGTAACTGATGTACTATCTAAAAACAACGCCTCAGTTAACAGAGCGCCTCATCACGTATTAGATATAGAGAGTTTCCTTACCATCAGATGAAGAGGTTGTTGAAGTCCCTCAAGAAATGTATAAACTTAGTTATGTACTTACGTGTTAGCTGAAAATAAGATTGTACAGAAAAAATTACGCAAATTCATCCAGTATTTATTAAATTATAAGAAAAAGAAGAAAAAAACGATTTTACGTATCGGTAGACATTTTGTAACCAGTTCAGCCTACTGTTATGCAAGGAAGATAACTCAATCTTTTTTTATATATCTGGCGATTGATACATACAATATGGTGGCCGACCGATAAAATTGTTTTTTTTATTTTTAATTTAATAAATACTGGATGAATTTGCGTAATCTTTGGTGTACAGTCTTCTTTTCAGCTATAACGTAAGTACATAACAAAGTTTATACATTTCTTTAGCTATTTTTTTTTTTTTAAGAGAGGCCTAAAATGTCATTGTGAAACGAAAGAAGCACTACAAATTGTTTTATAGCAAATTACATGAAAAACAAGCTGCACCGACCTAGTGTAACCCATGACTTTCTACTTTGGTTTTTGCTTCACTTTTTCCTTTTCAAGTACACTGTATGTTTTGTTTTTCTTTAGCAATTTTTTTTTAAATAGGATTTTGAAAATTAAATTTAATTATTACAGTATCATTTAGTCATTAAATTATTACTTGAACCAAATTGTTATAAAATTATAACTATAATGTATTTTTTTTTTTATTATTTTATTATTTTTTAAAAATCGCTATTTAAAAAATTATCGAACCTAAATAACATCCAGAAATGACTTTCTATTGAACAGTTTAGATGCTTCAAAATTTCTTTCAATTTCAAAAGATAAAAAATTAACCCATTCGTTTTCTTTTTCAACTATTAACAAAAGATTAAAATGTCCGACTTGTTTATAAAGAAACTGAAATGCATTTTGGTGGTTTCGTAATTATTTTTTTTTTTTAATAAGACTTTAAATTTCGTTTTATTTTAGGCTATTAACTTTGAGTTTTTGAGTTGAAAAAAATATTCGATTAATAGTAAATGAAAAAAAAAATATCAAAGTTGCATCGCCACTAGAAAAAAACACAAAATTATTAATATAAAGATGAACAAAATTTGTTGAACAAAATTTGTTTTAGATTGAAGATTTCTTTATTGCGGAATGTTGGTTCCACTAACAATTTATTCAAAAAAATACAGTTATTAGTGCTACAAAAATACATGGTACTGTATATCAATACAGTAGCATGTATTTTATGTAACGCCATTAACAAAAACGCACGTTATTTTCCAGTGAGAGAAGTCTTAGACATTGCAGGATTACATTATAATAGTGATGACGTTGCCTTGGATGACAGCTATGGAGATGTGCTGTTCTCTCAGGACTCGTTCCTACAAGTGGCTATCATCCGGCCAATGACCCTTTCTCGCCATTAAGAATATGAAACGAAGTATCGGGACGAGGGATCCCTGACGTTTCGACTGCGATCGTCTGGAAAATTAAAGGGTCAGTTAGCGAGTTGCATTTTTAGTTTTTTCTGGTTTCGGTAAACTGAACTGCAGTGGCCAGATTGACAGCAGATTCCACAATTCTTAATGGCGAGAAAGGGTCAGAGCAAGTGCCATTTCATGCGAATGGCTTTCCGGCTCTATAAACAAAGAGCGTCATATCATCGGGTTGACGACCATCGCCTTGTCAAGACAGATTGGCTCAAGAATTGATGCAAATCCAAAAGAATAAAGACCTCATTTGCCTACGTCATTGAGTGCGAAATGACAAGGCAGATGACTGACACTTAATCTGTGTGATTAACTATATTTTTTGAATAAATTGTTAGCGGAACAAATCATCTCTAAAAGCCGTAATAAAGTTCACCATGTTAACACCTGCAGTGACTCAATTTGCCGTAATTTGTACGAATAGATAAGTAATCAGCTGTTTAGACTTATTTACGTTTCTTCATTCAAAGTTTACAACAATGCAATCGATAAAGCAGAGAAAGCTTTTTTTTTAGTCATTCATCGAAATATGAATTTGTGAGAGCGAGAGACAATAAACTACACAATGTGTGGGTGTGTTAGTATAGATTAGTCGACCTATAAAGAAATTTTACAGCCTTATCAATAAAATATAAGCCAACATGTCTGAAAAAAAAAAACAAAAAAAAACAACAAAAAAAAAACTTTCGACCTTTATAATTTTTTATCAATAAATGTAAACGGTGTCGAAATAAAAATCAATTTTCATGGAATCTGGTAGTTTTATGCAAATGCGATTATCAGACCAGAAAAAAAGTTTATTCCTGCGTGTCGGGTCCGTAGAAGAATCAGAGTCGGTGAAAAAAAGTAATATATGATAAAAAAAAAGTTTTAAAACAATAAAATATGAAAAGATTTTTGTCACTTTTTTTTTCTTAAAATTGAATTTTTTCATTAAAAAATATAAACTTATAAACTAAATTCACAGAGCCTTGAAAAATAGGCACGTCCTTTTTAAACTCAAAATGAAATATAAATAACAAGCCGCGCATGCGTGGCCCCCTCTGTATGTGACGAGTGTAAAATGCAATAAATTTAGGCAATTTGGGGCATTTTTGACCCCCCTTTGACCCCCTAGGGGCACAAACCAGAATTTTTCTGAGGTCAAGGATGCTCATTTTATATCCAGAACAATTGCCTCTACATTTTGGCCAAGTTTCAGAAAAATTGAATGGATGGATCAAACGTTATGGGAGAAAACGGTCATTTTTTGCCATTTTGGGGGCTTTTGACCCCCTGGGGGCGCAAACCAGATTTTTTCCAAGGTCAGCGATACTTATTTTCTATTAAGAACAATTGCCTCCATATTTTGGCCAAGTTTGAAAGTTCAGCGAAGATAGTAGAGTTGTATCAGCTTCCATTTTTAGTATCAAGATCATGGGTTCCAACTTGTGAGGATTGAAAGAAACTGAGCCATTTATTAGTTAAGTATATTTATTACATAGGACACATTTACAGTGGGTGATAAGTAGTGATAACATTATGTACCTATACTAATATAAGAGACTGTATCTGCTCATTATTTTTAGGCTATTAAATCTAGGAAAGTTCTATTGAATTTTGTAACCAGTGTTCAGCTAGAACTAAATAGAGAGAGATCAGAAGCCAGAGAGTTGGTATATAAGCAGGCTGGGATATTTTATTGGGCTTAGATGGTTCAGACCGTTCTCTGAGTTCTGATTGGTTGCTAGTCCATGAGAGGACATTCATATTTCTAGTGTATAAATATTGCCCATTTAAAGCAACAACTTTTTTGTTAACTTGACGCCAGTTGCAGCCTTAATACTGGTAAATGTCATTTTGATTCTACGATTTAGTTGGAAGGATTCTACCCATTAGGTTTGTCACAAAAGCAGAATTTTAACTTCTTAATAGTATAACAAATAACGATACAAGAAAAAAGGCCCGATAACGACACCACTGTGAAATGGCCCCATTTCATTGTGTGATACTATGGACTACAGGGCAGAGGGGGGGGGGGGGTGAAGCCCCAAAAGGTGATATAAAATAATTCATGGGAGGAGGAAGCCGTCGGAGGTACGATGGGTTGGAAGACAATGATAGGAAATGACTCATCAACGCACACAAACGTGTGAATGGTCAGTTTGTATTGTTTAGAGGCGAGGGCTTGTCGGTGACAGAGACAGTATGTTAGTTTACGGGACAGTTGACAAGTTGGTGATTCCGAGAGAAGACGGTCAGTTTGAAGTCAACTTCAGGAGAGAGCGGAGGTTAACAGATCGCAGGCAGAGTTCGGTAAAGATTTAGCAAGTGATGAGATGAGCTGACGAGTGACGACACTGATAGTCTCGACAGACAATTTAATCTCAATTAACTAAAATGTGGATGTTAACGTTTGGGGGCCCTTTTCGTTATCACAACTGTTTGAAACACAATGTATTTGAGTTTATGTTTATCTTGTGAGTTTGCTGTTGCTTTTATCTTATATCCTTGTAAACCTGAGTTTGTGTTTATCTTGTGAGTTTGCTGTTGCTTTTATTTTATATCCTTGTAAACCTGAATTTGTGCTTATCTTGTGAGTTTGCTGTTGCTTTTATTTTATATCCTTGTAAACCTGAGTTTGTGCTTATCTTGTGAGTTTGCTGTTGCTTTTATTTTATATCCTTGTAAACCTGAGTTTGTGCTTATCTTGTGAGTTTGCTGTTGCTTTTATTTTCTATCCTTGTAAACCAGCGTTTGTGCCCTCGATGATTCGTCAGTGGAATAGACAACATGGCCAGAACGAGAACGACGATAAAGGAGAACTAAACCGCGACATACACAATGTTGGGGTTGGCGAGGGACGCACGTGGTCTTACAATTGTTGAATGTTGCAAACTTTTACATCGAACAGAAAATAAAGAATAAAAGATATAAAAATAGAGGAGATGGGAATCTCTCTTGTTACACATCGATACAAAAATTTGGTATATGTAGATAGATAGATAGAGAAAGAAAACGAGAGAGAGAGGGGATTAAAGGACTAGGTGGGTAACCAGAAGACACATACAAAACACAAACTTAAAAAGAAAAAACGAGAAAGAATATATTTTAAAATAGTGCAAGGTTAGAGGTTAAATCTACTGAACTTGAGAATGGACAAAAAAAAAAAAAAAAAGCAAACAGAATCCGGATGAAGAATTACGTCATCAAAGAGTGAAAAGAAATTGTTAAATCATAGTCAGTCTGTGTCTGGAAGCAAAGCCGAACCGGCATGAATATAGACACTTAGATCAGAACAAATACTCGTTCCTCCCCAAACTCCACCCATTATGTTGTTAGATAATGGTGGTGGTGGGCGGGGCAGATAGAGAGGACGCCCCAAAAATGGTGAGAAGACGCTCTTAGAGAGGGTGACAGTAGCAAGGGAATCGGAAGTAATGTCACTTCAGTTCAGGGGGATGTTCTCCCCCTCTTCCGCTGCGACAACTCAGGGAGAAGTACATGCGTGCCGGCCTCCTGCTTAGCGGGCGAGGCCGGCCCACATGGCAATGAATATCTTCGCCTAGTAAATAATTTTCTCTTTCTGCCGTGCAAAACAACCCAATCTGTGTCATCTGGTTTACCTCGAATAAAACTTCTTAAAGCTAGAAATCAGCGTCCATGTGTTTTTATTGCCTCGTGCTTTAATCGACAGCCCAACAGACATGAAGTGGCTTAATCAACCAACCAACAGCCGACAGACCTCCTGAGTGCCTACGGGAAAAGGTAAGCAGAAAGCTAGCATCACAGATTCGAGTATACAACAATGTGTCTGCCCCAGAATAAAATACCAGCCAACTACTAAAAATAATAGTTTAGTTGATTCAGCTGACTTTTATTTAGTTAAAAGGAGCTCTTATTGAGAAGTTTGATTTCAGCTTCTCCAACAGTTTGGATTCAGCCTCACCCATCACCACTGACGATCAACACGAGTGACCACCAAGGATGGGACAAGAAGAAATCAAGGTATGGATTCCTGGATTGATATTGGCTACACCCATCATAAATGATAGATTCTATTTCAGCCATAGATGGAACTATTTATATACTGGTGTTTATTTAACACCACGTTTCTTTTAAACAATGCAATAGGTGTTACAAGTAACTGGCTTGTTTGTGATGTATATCGGGAATGACCCGGATGTACTCATACTAGTCATATTCGTCGAGGCTAGCATCATCGTCTTTGATACGCTACTTTGGATAGTTCATTGTATAAAGAAAGGGGTGTCAGTATTTTCTCTAAACATGAAATCGCCATTATAGTAAATGACTTGAATTTCAAAAGCTCAATTTCAAAAACAGAAATTTCCAATTCTTGCATTCACCTTTAACTTGCTAAGTGTTACATTGAAAAATAGAAAGAAAACAAATACTTCAATCTTAAAAAGGTTGAGGTTTTTTCTTTTGAAAAAAAGAACTTCGCTCAGAGGTCATCAAGTTCAACAGTTAACAAGCCTCAATTACCGAAACATTTTATTTTTTTGTTGGCTTTGCTGAAAGTATCAGTGCTGAAGTACCCCGTTTGAATTAGATTGGAACTTACACAACATTACACAAGCTTTTTTAAATGAGTCATTTTGTTTTAGACTTTCTGACAATTGGTGGCTATATCAGAGACACGCCCTTAACGTAATATGCCCTATCATCACAATTTGAAGAAGAGAGAAAACGAAAAAAAAAAAAAAAAGGTCATTTTTTTTTGTTTTTGCCGTTTTAGATGCACCAAAGTATCCCTATAAGAGACTTCGTCTGTCAGTCAATCTTGCTTACGTTTAAAATAACATTTTCATCGTTAAAGGATATGAGAACGATACGATGGATGTGTAATGTGAGTCTTGAAAGCAGACTTAATTCTGATAACCTCAGAGGAGGATTAAATCTGGACAGTATAGGGAGATGTGTGCCAAACAGGAGACTTCGTTGGCATGACTACAGTGAAAAAAAAATGGATGAGAGTTCTTGGATTAGTAGATGTAGAACAATTGAGGTAACAGCATCAGTTTACAGGAGAAGGCCAAGAAAAAACATGGGAGGAAATGATAAATATGGACTTGAGAGGAATAAACAAGCCACGCATGCGTGGTCCCCCTCTGTATGTGACTCGATGTGGCGAGTGTAAAATGCAATAAATTTGGGCAATTTGGGGCATTTTTGACCCCCATTGTACCTCCTGGGGGCGTGAACCAGAATTTTTCTGAGGTCAAGGATGCTCATTTTATATCCAGAACAATTGCCTCTACATTTTGGCCAAGTTTCAGAAAAATTGAATGGATGGATCAAACATTATGGGAGAAAAGGGTTATATTTTGCCATTTTGGGGCTTTTGACCCCCTGGGGGCGCGAACCAGATTTTTTCCAAGGTCAGCGATACTTATTTTCTATTAGGAACAATTTCCTCCATATTTTGGCCAAGTTTCAGAGAAATTGAATGGATGGATGAAAAGTTATGAGGCAAAAAAATGTAAATTTTTGCCATTTTGGGGCCTTTTGACCCGGGGGGGGGGGGGGGGGGGCTAACCAGATTTTTTTCAAAAATCAGAGAATGTCACTTTCTAACCTGACAAAAGTTACAACTTCATTCAAAATTTCAGAAAAATTCAGTGGATGGTTGCGGAGAAAAATCCGGACGGATGGACGGAAATGCCTCAAAACATAGGTCTCCCGATTTTATAAATCGGGGGACCAATAAGACCTGGCCAGAGATAGGTTAGCTTGGAAGTCAGTTTCTAAAAGATATCTAACACATGCCAGCATGTTAAACTGATGATGATGATGATGATGATGATGATGATGATGATGATGCTGCTGGTGAAATGAGCATATTTAAAATCAGTTTGGAAGAGGAGAAAATCAGTAGTTTATTAGATGAACCTACAAGATGTCCGACTTGAACGTATTTTAATAAAACTAAGTCTTCTTCTTCCAACTAACTAGACGCATGTCACGGTATGTACCAAAATCAAACATTGATTTCAGTCAGAACACCCACAACGATGACAGGCCTCATCTGATGTCATTATGACGACGACATACCTGATCATATGTGGTGCGTGACAACCAGTCATGCCACACTTATAAAATTTTACTTTATAAAAAGTGGTTTGATCTTGTTATAAGGGTTCATATTCAATTGCATCACCTGACTATAAAAGTCCAATTTGTATAAACTAGAATTATGAGCCCTACAAGCCCAAATTCTAGTATATATTAAATTGTTAATTTTATGCCAATGTGTAGTTAAAGCAAAATAAATTATTTTTGACTATTAAAATAATTTTCAACACTATTGATAATGTTTACCCATTCATTTTTTTTTTTTTTTTTTTTTCTTATCACTTATGTTTGAATTCATGTTTTGAAACATGACAAATCACAAATTTACGATGACATGCCAATTATTTTGTTATGGTAATGTTTTAAGCTCTATTAATAAGAAAGTTCAAAATAGCTCAGATTGAAGATTTTGCGGTTTTAGTTTCGATTTCCGGTCATGGTATCCATTTTATTTGTTGGGAATTTATTATTTACTATTAATGCAATATTTTACATTTCTAAAAGTAGTTAAGATCTGATATTTTGAAATGAGACAAATTCCGCAATGTATTTATTACTTAAAAAAAATTGTGACTGACAGACGAACAAAGTATTCATTTATCTGGTGCTACCACATCAAGCTGTCTGATGATACTGCCTTCCTTACTTAAAATGCACCAAATATTGATGTTATTGTTTTTTTTTCTCTTTCCCCTTTGCAAAACTCAATAATGTTCGCATTTGGCATTAAATAACCCGAAAAGGGTTGACATGCCATAAAACAAAAAAACGAAACCTAACTATATACGATGTTTGGAGTTAAAGGATCACATGGTTTTATTGTTAAATCATAAGTTCACAATATGTATTGTGAAACAGACAATAGTCAAGTGACCTTTTTATAATCATAACAACGATTGTTTATGCTATATTGTTTGCGTCATCTAAACACATTTTTAGATTAGAAAATAAAAATCGTGTGTAAAAAAATCAAGTATTATTTTGAAATCAATAGTTTCGGAATTTTTTAGATGAGAATTGATAATTTCGATTATTCGGACTACTGTTCTCATCTTGGATGTTATTCTCACAATGTAACCTCTGACCTTCTTCAGATGCATCTTGTCAAACACGGTAATCTATACGGAACCCTTTATTTAATCCATAGGGATAGCTTGCTCTCTTTCCATCAGTCATGACCAGGTAAAAGTCTTAAGTAATTCTTAATTGGATTCTTAGTATTGTCCATACAGAGGATTGAACCTTCAACCTCCAGAAGACTGTCACTTATAACTGATTATTATTTAGCACTTTTATCCGTTGCGCCATAGGTCCATTAACGAGTTCAACAAGATGCACTTGAAGAAGGTTGGAGGTTACATCGGCTGAAACATTGGAATTAGAATAACATTCAAGATAATAATAGTCCAAATAATCCACATATATTGGTTTCAAATATGGTCAATGTAATATTAGTTTTTATCTTAATCTTGGATGTAACTAGGTTTTGTTCAAATTACAAATATCCCAACTAGCCAGTGTTATATTCTTTCTTTCACCATCTTGTGTTTTTGGACAAAGTATATTGTCAGCAGAGTTGTGGGGTTGGGGTCAGAATCAAATTTATTGCTCTAGAGTTTGAGTCAGACCTTTTTTTACATTTTCAGCAGTCGGAATCGGAATTGTGTATTTGAACTTCCGACTCCACACGTTCTATACTGGGTGTGGCCATGATCGATCAAAGACGTTCTACCTGCACGTCTCTTCCTGATGACGACCATTACTTGATCGACTAGAGAGTTCTGAAAACACTGTGTGATTGAACTCCTGAAGAAGCTGAAATACCAAAATCATTTGCTGAAAACTTATTTTTCCAGCTGAATAAAACATAACTGTAATTTGAAATTAAATCTAACTTCAAGATGATTTGTCATTGAACAGTTGGTTCTTTAATTGGGTCTCACATACATCCAACAGTGATGGGAGAGAAAACGAGAGACTTGGTTTAAGATCTCATCTTCATATGTATTTTCGACTGAACTAGCAGTTCTCTTCTCTCTTCCTCATCTAATTTTCTAGTTACTTTCTTCCCTTCCCACATTTTGATAATCTGACCTTTTAACCTGCCACACAGCTTGTCCTTGAACAATTATAAGTACAGCTACATGGAAATAACCATTATTTAAAACTAGTTGGCATACCTGACATTCAATATATAACACACTCCTGTATCACTTAATTCAATTCTTTACATTTCGTTCATTTAAAACAAACATGTTTTTGAAGAATATGCCCGTCCTCTTTCAAATGAAAACGTTATAAATAATATGTAGTATATATATATAAATTATTATTAGTGGAAGAAAATTTCTTGAACCAAAATCAAGCGTTTAGGGTACCCACTACACACCCTACTCATTAACAGCTTGGCTAAGATCAAAGTGTAGTATCTGTTCCGATGGATACTGCACCCCATACTGGTGTTGTCTTGGTCTTCGGGTTTTGATTTACGCCGATCAATGGGTCTGTCCTGTGCAGTTCTGGGAGGTCCACCTTCCCAGGCTTTGCCTCCCCTCTTTGGGGAGGAGTAAGTTTATTGCTTACTGCCTGAGGCGCCCCTACCGGGGAATGCCGACGGGGCTGCCCAGGCAATTTTTAAACCCCACTTTCCCGACCCGACCTTGGGTCACATCTTACTTGTGGGAGTAAGATAAAAACTGGCCTTGTGCCTAACTCCTGGAGACGAGTAAATCAATACTCATTAACAGCTGAAATGAACGAGTTTAGCATGGCACTATATTTAATGTCACTCAACTCCGTGCCTGTCCAAACAATCAAAAGACGTGTTTTCAAATAGATTTTGCCAGAAAATAATATTCTTTCCATTCAAACAATTTTTATTTTTTTCTATTTAGCTCTCCCCCCCCCCCCCCATGGCTGGAAGATGTGGCACATGGTTGAAAAATGGGGATTAAAAAGCAAGCGCCCAAGAGGTTGAGCACTCTGCCCCTACAAAAAAATGCCTAGGAAGCCCCGTTAGTATTCCCTAATAATAAAATAACCTCTTATCAAAGTGCAAGAAAGTAAAGCCTGGGAGTATGGACCTCGTAGAACTGCAGAATCATACCTCAACCTAACAGAGCAGGGCCAGAAGATGCCACAACAGCCCACCCTCTGTCGGACTGATCGTCGAGGGCGTATCCTTGACTGGTACGAAATTTGGAAATAGAAAATTTCTATTTACTTGTTCCAATATTTATATTTCTTTTTTAAATTATAAGAAAAAATATCAATTTGACTATATATATTTTGTTTGTGTTTGAAAAGTTAGAGTGATGTCAGATGTGGTATCATACTAATACTAAACCACTTCTTTTTAGCTACTAAAATAATAGTTTGCTGAAAATAAACTTTGTTCCATTTTTTTTTTTTTTTTTTTTTTACAGAACTAATTACATTTAGGCACATTTATTTCAGCACTTGAAGCAAAGTCTTTTCGGTCCGTGTTCGCGTGGCAGTGAGACATGGGCGTTTGTTCGTAATATTATTACACGTTTTTCTCTACTTTTTTTACTGATCAATTTTATTTTTCGGTGTACCTATTATGATAGGTACACCGAAAAATAAAGAGAATTCCGTGTTTTCAGAACTTTTTTCAAATATTTCAGTTTTAGAAGAAGGGAGATCAGTTTCCTATATAAATTTAACGTAAACTGATCACCCACTTTTTGACGATGTTACAAAAATCTTTAAAAAATTTTAAATTTCAAAAAAAAAAAAAAAAAAAATTCTCTAGTGGCATGTACACAAAAAAAATATGAACATTTGGTCTGTAAAAAAAAAAAAAAAAAAAAAAGGATGGTGGTGTATTACAAACAAACAAACATTTTTTTGAGAATTACAGGTTTCTTGGAAATTTTTTAAAAATATTTTAGATTTCTGCAACATGGTCAAAAAGTGGAATATTATGAACAAGCGCCGAAACATGGGCTTTTGATTTACAATGGATTCAGTGCCATGATCAGGTGGATGTGAGCCAGCAAACTAGAAGAAAGAATCCCTTCAGCCGTGCTCTATTAGAAGCTTGGTATTAGTGGGATTTTGGATCCTATACACGCTCGGTGTCTCAGGTGGTTTGGCAACATACAGGATGCTACCTCCAGCATAAACTCAATAACACAGATATCTCAAGCACGAGGAAGACCTGGCTTGAGTGTGTACGAAGTGACTTGACTATTTGCAACCTGAGACGTTGCCTGGTGTGACCCACCCCAGAGTCCGGGACACTCGCAGCATCTTATACAAAACTCGAATGATGTTGATTCTGATGAACTTGTAAATTACAAATATCTCAACCACTTCGTGTTATATAAAACCATTGACATTCAAGAACGCAGAGATTTATGATTGATATAAGTATCTGACAAGTTCAGATTAATTGCTGACAACCGCAAAAGAAAAAGTTAATTGTTTACAAACATGTTATAAATAAATTATAAACTAGCAAAAAGACCCAGCATTGCTCGTGGGGGATTGAATGATGGACACTACTATGTCCTTTTTCACTATACTCATAACATCATATTAATTTTTTTTTTAATTCTCACACCCCTCCCGGTTTCGCTTCCTAATATAGTCAGAAGAAACTGAAATTTTGCAAAACTCTGAATTAGTGCCTTATATATGATCTAAATTTCATTAAAATTACATATACGTATTTGAAGTTTTAAGGAGGGTTCTTCCCCCCCCCCCCAACTCCCTTAGGGGTACACTTAGAGATTCGGGGCCATCTCCATCGTCTCCCTCGGAAAAGTTTACATATGAATACACTTAGTTATTTTATGTAGATTCTCTAAGCTTTCTTTCTATAGGGAACACACACACATTGACATTATATATATATAACTTAAGGCTCCGATTAAGTTTGTTGAGTCCTTTAGATTGTCTTGATGCTTACGCTGTATTTGGCATAAATATAACTGAATTCCTCCGTATCACGTGATAATTTCCTATGGCCTAGAGGATAGAGCGGAATCATGCGGAGTCAAAGGTGACTCTTTAAAGCAGGTCCGTGCCTTGTGACCGTCTGAAATTATCACCACCACTGATCAGAGAAAAAGCTCGAAACGACGTCATCTGTAGGTAAATATAGTTTTATATTTTTTTATGAATATTATTATTTAAATAATATATATATATATATAAAACACACGTTTGTTTATATACATTCTGAAAAGCAACACGATTCGGTGCGTTAGCCCTCGTGTGAGCTATGAGGAAAAAGAGGGATAGGAGGATTGTTTAATTTAACACGATATATTGGGCGTATAACATATTTGATGACAGATTTATACATATACAAAAATTACTCTTAAAAACAAGTAATGTCTTTACTGAAGATAAGAATAAATATATTATTTTGTAATTGTATTCATTAAAGTCTCTTTTAGCTTTGATAACGGCTTTTATGCGAGGTATGAATTGCTTACATGCTCGGATCAGGTGGTCCTTGTTCATATTGCACATTACTCTATGAAGACTTTTAGAGAGTATGAGGATGTTCATTGACCTTTTTCTCAACTATGCCCATACATAGTCCAAATGTTAGGGGTCCTGTGATCATGAATATATATTTTTTTTTATTTGTTTAGGAGTCTATTAGTTCTGATTAAACGATTTTCAGTACTTATGCAGATTAGGACCCAAGCTAACTCTAACCGACGCCAAGTCGATTTTAGCTTGGATCCTAATCTGTATCAGTACACAATTTACATTTACATGCTCTGACCTAAAATGATCTTTACTCAGCACATAAGATTTCTATCTGATGTCTTTTTGAACAACATCTCAGATTCTTCCTCTTGGCACATGGTATTCTTTTGCAATCAACCTCCTGGATCTTATAGGATTACCACCAACGGTGTGCTGTACTTACCAAATAAATTCAGTTGTCCTAATGCTATCAGTGTATCTAGAATGTCTGTTAAGTTTTGATACATTTTGATTTTGAGCTTTTAACTCTTTGCAAACTTTGTAAATAAAAGGTCCAGTGACTTTTAGAAATGGTTCTTTTTCTAAATTGCTATATTCAGTCTTTATAGTCATGAGAACTGTGTGCCTCTTCATTTGTTGTGCAATTATAGGGGCTGCTATTGATAATTCTGAAATATACAAAATAGTCAAATCATATTCCTGCTATAGTAAAAAGTAATGCATGTCCTCAAATACCTTACACACCCTGTATTCTTAGCTTTCTACAACCATGAATTTCTTTCTTTTTCACGTCTAATTTTTCAGGTTGTTCAGCTATGAGCACTGAGGAAAGAATGACGAACACTGAGCACCAAATAAAACACATTTAAAAAAAAACCCAAAAAAACATTACTGTATTGGACTATTCACCTGACCTTGCTTCATGTGACATTTTTCATCTAGCTCGACGGGAACAAATTTTGAAGGTATGGATGCCATCAAAACTGATATAATGACTGATCTGAGTTAGAGCCATCCCAGAAGAATCTTTCCAGTAGTGCATAGGAGCATGTCAAAGAAAATGAGAAAGTCTATTATGATTAAAAAAAGAGGGGAGACCAGATCTCCTGAGTGACATCATAGCAAGAGTTGAAGAAATAACGGTCAACCTTTTCCTCTACCCCCCCCCCCCACTAGTGAGCCTCTGAGGCAGAGGTTTATTTGGGCTCGTGTCTTTTTCCCCTCTCCCAAAAGCCAGCTTGGGGAGAGTTGGAGGTCCTTTAATGTTGCCCGATTAACAATTATGGTTTTGCGATACCCTGGCCAGAGATATTGTATTCAGTTTAACATCCGTTTTACATGCTGCGTGGTGTTGGATGGATTTTAGAAATTGACTTCTAGACTAACCTATCTCTGACCAGGTCTTTATCCCTCTTTCTATCAAGTCCATCCCTCCTCCCATGTTATCCTTGGCCTTTCCCTGTGAACTGACCCTGCTAGCTCAACTGTTCGATATCTACTAACCCAAGCATTCTCAACCATTCTTTCAATGTGACTAAACCAACAAAGTCTCCTGTTCTACACACATCTACCTATGCTGTCCAGATTTAATTTTCCTTTGAGATCATCAGATCTAAGCCTATCTTTAAGACTCACATTAAACATCCATCGTATCATCTCATATCATTTCTCCCCATGCAACGTTGACCCTGGTCAGTACCAGATGGGTGCGCATTTGGGAATACCAGGCACTGTATGTAGGAGGACGTCGACACTACCCTGCAGGAACTGCAAAAACCTAACGTTGTCATTTCCCTTAACCGAGATACACATGCAAATGGGAACCGCTTATGAATTTGATACTGACATGAAACTTCCTCCTTCGGAAGAAAGCCGGTTCAACCCACCCAGGATGAATGCCATACCAGGTACAGGTAGTGTGTACTCAAACCTCATTGGCCGGGTTTCGCTTCCATACATTATCACACTGCATTCACATGCTTGATAGACTCTTCCTTTAGTCAACCACTGTAACGCTCTGTTGGTTAGTAATGGCAGAAGTTCCCTGAGCTTACTCCATCCACTCCTAACTCTTGCTATCATACCAACACCAGCTCCTCCTCAGGCTCCAATGTAAAGGTAAAAAAACTTCTGAACAACCTCAATAGCCTTGCCATCATAATATACTTTCTCCACATCTGAGTTCTCATCCGTCTCCATTGTCTTACACTTATTGCATACAAACTGGTTATCATATTTGAACCTGCCTGCTATTCCATTGTACTACTTGTGTAATCAATGCTTATAAATACCACAAAAGATGGAGTTGCTCCCAACTCCCTTTCCACAAACTGAGATGGGGAACTTTGTTTTGTTTTGTAAATTAAAATATTTTCACCTGTTTTATAAAACCATTCAACATTATTTACTTAATTTTTGCAGTTATCACTCAGAGCGAGTTGAATTTAAACTATCCTTTTATTTAGAATTAATACTCCATATTGAAAACTAATACAGCTATGTGTTAGGATACTATTTGAAAACGCCTTTCAGTTTTAGGAGAATTCATTCTATATTGGAAAAGACAGCGCATGTCCGGATACATCTTGAACGCTCTTGGTATTTTCAAAAGAATTCATTTATATATCGGATAACAAGCTTATCTCTCTTTCTCCTTTTTTTTAACATTTCTCGTATTTTGAAGCCGATGAAGCTTGATTTATCATTGATTTCCATATTAAAAAACACAGCTTTTTTTCTCTTGATACATGTTCAACAGACTTCATGTTTAAGAAAAAAATAAATGTCTAACTTCCTTTTAGTATTATCAGATTATCTTATTCCACTAAGAAGTATTCAGTCTCTAGATTAGTATAAATCTCACATGCTGGGAAGTTCATTTGTGATTTCATGATAGAGACCACAACAGTTTCAACTTTGTCGAACCAAGAGGAGTACTGCCACGAGCAGGCTCACTACAAACCTGCCATAAAGATGCCCATAGATGAGGAGTTTAGGGCCACCATCATCAAGATTTTGGTGGTAACTTGTTGCTAAGGTCATCACCACTGATAGCTGAAGGGTGCATTAGATTTTGTGTTAACATTTGAACGCTTAACACCAGAAACTTAGTTTTGCACCTTTCCAGTTAAATAAAATCAGTATTGCGATGATGGGAAGACGATGTGACATGTAACACTCTGAATTGGTGCTAAGCTATTTCTACAAGAAATCGATTGAAGATCGAACCAAGAGACACAAGATAAACATGAAAATGATCCAGAAAGAACAAGAAAAAAGAAAAACATGGAGATTGCAGAACAAAATTGTACAATCGTTGCTGAAAGGAGAAATGCGTTCCATCATTTTGAAAAACCTTGTTGGTCTGTCCAGTATTCAAAAATACTGATGAGCAACGCTCGGCATCTCAGTACAGACCTATCAGTCTCCTATGCATAATAAGTTGCTTGAATCTGTAATAAATCAAGAAATTGTCAAACACGTAAGCAAGAAATAATTTACTTAGTGACAAGCAATACGGATTTCATCCTGCAAGGTGAACTGCTGATGTACAAACTGTAATATCGCATAGGATCGGTGAATCCCTTGATGGGGCTTTTGTTCGCTCGAGCAATAGCTCTCGATATATCAAAGGCCTTTGATAATGTCTGACACAAAAGGTTGCTTCACAAACTCGCTTGCTATGGAATATCTGGCAATGTCTTAGCAACTTCTAAATCCTTTCTCTCTGATAGGTCTATAGTTGCTGATAGGCAGAAGTCGAAGCACATAGCATCAATGCCAGCATGCCTCAACGATCTATCATGGGCCCAACCCTAATCTTAATTTATATTAACGATTTTCCTAGTCACATTCTGAGATCATTTGTTGACATCTACACAGATGAGACAGCTGTCTATGGCAGCACATCAAAGAGCATTGGTGATCAAGCTTTCATTGACTTCCTCTCTTTTGATCTGGAGCACATGGTGCAATTAGGTGAAAAAGGTGGCTTGTTACTTTTAACACTTCTAAAACACAGCTTCTCTCCTTCCATCACCAATTTGGATCCATGTTTTGCCCCATTCAAAATGAACGACTCTCTCCTCGAGGAAGTACTTTACTTTGATTAACTCCTAGGACTGACTTTCAATGGAAGGCTTATATCCAATCTGTTGCTAGGACAACTGGAAAAAATGGTCGGCTCATTTTATCGCTCCAGAAAGTATCTGACCCTGATGCAATCCTCCACCTATATCAGAGGCAGATACGTCCCAAGATGAAGTACTGCTGCCAGATCTGGGAGAGGTGCCGCTCAGAAAACTCTTTGCTGCCTTGACAGAATTCAGAATCGACTTGGCTAATTTCTCGCTATTCTATCATTATTTCCATGGAAGGTATTCGACCGAATTCAAATCTCTGGTTCCTTCTTGTAAGACATTCACAGCAAGAACTCTACTTTCTGCTATAATGAAAAAAAAACAAAAAAAAAACAAACACTTTCTTTTCTTCCTCAGCATGCCTAGTGTTAAGCGAAATTTCCATGAATAGAGATGAACAGAGCTTCTTTGAAAGGGGTTTCCGTCGATGGAACACATTGCCAAGGGACTACTTTCCCGCAGATTACAACTTGTTCATCTCTAAAGCCAATATCAACAGATTCAGACAATCATTCCATCTCATTAACCCTTATCCTCGAGTGACATCTGGCCTTGATAGATGGTGACCCCCCCCCCCGCCCTTTCGTTAAAAAAAAAAAAAAAAAAAAAAAAAAAAGACATTGGCATTATTTTGTAGAACAGAACAGGCTCAACCTCGATTGCCCGGACTTAACGCTACAAAACCTATCCTTGTTTGAAGCTGTTTTAATTGCAATGAGGTTAAAAGTTTTAAAGTGTTTGCTTTGTTTTTAAGGAGGCACAGATGGCAAAGATGGTCCTCAGTATGGATAGTAGGAATTGACATATGGAGTTTAAGGAATCTTTTCCGTTAGACCAATATGGGAGTAGAAGAGGAATTTTTTTCTGAAATAGGAAGGGTGAGATTTTTTTCTTTTCAATGAGTCATAAACAGGGGAGAGGAAAGGGGTTTCTTTTTCGTAACACTGATATATTCTTGAAGAAGGAGACAACGAAAATCAGAAATTTAATTTGATTTCCTTTAAGTTGAGCGGCATTTGCTTAATAAGAAGCAGGTATCCCCAAACCAAAATTTTATTTTCATTAAATCTCAAAACTTTTAATGTGAGCACGTAGATCTTAGCACAACGTAAACAATGGCAGCAAATTTATTTTGGTAGCTCAGTTAGTCACCGAATTATGACTGTTCAAAATTCATTGAAAATTAGAAAATTTTCAGTGTATAACTAAAAATGCAGACTTTGAACAAGTGAAAAATCCTTACAAATGTTATGTTATCTTGTGATAAATGAAAATTAATCATAATGGAATAAGGTCATTCCTATAACAGGCCAGGTGATCATGCAACCGAGGTCTTTTACTGAAGGCAAGGTGAATTTTCTTAGATATTTGATATAGCAATTAAAAACAGAGAAAATTGCACTGAGATTATTTTACATATCAAATAAGAACCACAATGAGCTAATTGATAAATTTGAAAATTATTGACGAATTCTTATAAATGAAGAGACAGGTAACTTTAAATGCATAAAAGAATAAAAATGGCATTTCTTAAATAAACAATATAAAAAGAAACCATAAAAGATTATAACATGAAATCTTCACAAAATATATAAAACTAACGAGCAAATTTGGTTAAGAAATTATGAACTAATGGTTTAATTTGTTTTTAATTAACTAGACAACCTGGGACACGTTGGGCTGTCTATTAAGTAGCAAAAATACTATCATTAATCTTTAATGACCTAATCAATTTTTGAGTAAACCATAAATCTATGACGTCACATACAAAACTATAATTATTTTGTTATGGTAATGGTTTAACCTCTATTTATAAGAAATTCCAAATACGTCAGTTGGTAGAACCTCAGACTGAAGATCTCAAGGTTTCGGTTTCAATTTTCAATCATGGCATCCACGTTATTTGTTGGAAATTTATTATTTACTATTAATACAATATTTTCCATTTCTCAAAGTAGTTAAGATCTGATATTTCGAAATGAGACAAATTCCACAATGTATTTATTACGTTTTTTAAAAAATTCTGACTGACGGACAAGGAGACGGACAAAATCTCTATAAGATAAAGGCGAAAAAAGTAGTTCTTAATAAAATCAAATTTGATTTTTTACAGTATACTCACAAACGTATAATCCAAATGTAATTTATGATATAAAAATAGTTCTCAATAAAATTCAAATTTGACTTTTTACAGTATACTCGCAAACTTATAATTCAAATGTACTTTATGATATAATAGAGAATCTAAGTTGAAATAAATTTGATGGGTTAAAAATCTCCCTTAAGAAGGAAATTTTCTTGGAGCCATGAGAGTGAAGTGTTAGCAGCTAAAAAGATATCTCTTGTCTGACTGGAAATCTTGCCTCCAATAAAATACACCAAATGTTAGATCTCTCGGCCTGTTATAGGGATGTCCTTGTAATGGAAATAGTAATTATTAGATCAAACCAGCCTAAATATTGGGCAAAATAATCTCATTATCCCTAAAAAAAATTTTTTTTAAATGTTTAATATAAAAAAATAAAAATAAAACGTGCAAAAATGACACGTACAACAATCTCTATAAAAAGCTCTGTATGATCATTAATCTTTCACAAGTTTTAAGATTCATTTTAACAGTTAACACATTGAATCTTCTTAATATGATCGTAAGAAACTGGCTCAACCCACTCTTGATGATTCATACAACAGTAGAGATCAAGCTACATTTTTATTTTAATAGTAAATCAATATAAAAAAAAAACTCAATTTGATAATACGGCAAAACTGTTAGTATTTCAACTTAAAGTTTCAACTTGAATTTTTAGATATTTTTTTTTTAAAGATAATTTTAAAATCCTATATTAAACCCGCCATATCGGCGAGTGCCCCTTTTTCTTTAAGCTCACACCATCTTTATATGCATAGAGACACACTAGCATTTTTTCACATATAAAATAATATCGCACGTCAATGAAAATAATGACTTAACTTGAAATAGATTTTGAAAAAAAAAAAAAAAAAAAAAAAAAAACCTATTAATAATGTAAGAAAGAATTGGAGCCTTTTTTTTTTTTAAGTTCATCTTGACAAAGTAAGGGAGATAACTTATGTCGATTTTATACTTTTGTAACAATTTTTTTTTAGATTTTAACAATTTCATAAAATGTAAAAAAAAAACACTGGATCGACAAAGTTTTGTTCATGGATTACTTTGTCATGTTTATATATAGCATGTTCAAAATGATTCAGACCTTCGTATGCCGTCCATCCATCAGATATTATCTGTGTTCCAGGCAAAATAAGTTACCTTCCTTACTTTGTCAGCATTAAACAACTTAAACTAAAGCAGGGCTAAGTATTGTACATTTATAAAGAAAACTGAATAAATTTTGCTTACGTCCAAATTTTATCAAAATAATCATAAAAATTAAAGAGATCTCGCAAGTTGAAATTGGAGGGAATTTCACTCAATTGACTTATTTTCACACTCAAATCGAGGCTAGTTCATGATACCTACTAAGAGTTGCTTCTGGACTATCTTGATATGAAGGACAAGGAATCTATTTTTCCTGGGACCTTTCACATGATTTGTAGCTTAGCTTAAATTCTGGCAGCGACATCATCTCATTTCAAATCTGTCTTTTGTCACATGGTTACGGCGAACCAATTGACTTGTCTCCTTTTCATATGGTGCCTCATCTCCCATTCAATCATCTTGGATAAACAATCGCATCTGGAGAATTATCTCCACATTTCACTTTAAAGTATACAAAAGTCATAACTTATCCTTGAGTGGCTTTTAGCCATGACATTATTTGTTTGTTATGCCTCCTTGGGCATCTCCCCTTTATCTTCTCAATTCAACTGTTAAAAAAAAATTTTTTTTTTTTTAATTAAACTCTTAGTACAGTATCGATATCCAAATCAAATTCTGTTAAACATTTCATTTGACAACTAATTATGAAAAAATATCATAGTTTACAATATGTATTGTGTCTTAGCATTTAGTCTACTCTTCTGCACACATCTCCCTATACTGTCCAGATTTAATCTTTCTCTGAGGCCATCAGAACTAAGCCAGTCTTTCAGACTCACATTACACATCCATCATATCTTCAAGAAATCAAAAAGTTTAATCATACTCATACAATAATAATGGATCCATTCTTAAAATGCATCACTCAATCTTCGTATTTAGTGATAAAAATGATATTTCAACCTAATACATCTAAAAATATTTCAGTAAAGTTGTTTTTTTATTAATACTTTGTTCTGTTGCTATACTTGACCAATTTTTTTTTTTATCATGGTGACCTGAATATTTTATGCTTGACGACTGTTGGCCACACTGAGATTATTCTAATCATTTTTGAGATAAGCACAAGGATTTTCAGCATTTTCTTTGGTCCCATGCATCTCATTTTCCATTTGACTGAACATCACCCCTGATTCGAGCATTATCCGACTCAAAGGTCTATTTAATAGATAGAATGAAATGTTTGTCCCTTGTAGATTAAAAAACCATGGAGTCATTGTCTGTTGTAGATTAAAAAAACATGGAGTTTTTGTCCACTATAGATTCAAAAACCATGGAATCTGTGTCGACTATAAATTCAAAAACCATGGAATCTGTATCGACTATAGATTCAAAAACCATGGAATCTGTGTCGACTATAGATTCAAAAACCATGGAATCTGTGTCGACTATAGATTCAAAAACCATGGAATCTGTGTCGACCATAGATTCAAAAACCATGGAATCTGTATCGACTATAGATTCAAAAACCATGGAATCTGTGTCGACTATAGATTCAAAAACCATGGAATCTGTGTCGACTATAGATTCAAAAACCATGGAATCTGTGTCGACTATAAATTCAAAAACCATGGAATCTGTATCGACTATAGATTCAAAAACCATGGAATCTGTGTCGACTATAGATTCAAAAACCATGGAATCTGTGTCGACTATAGATTCAAAAACCATGGAATCTGTATCGACTATAGATTCAAAAACCATGGAATCTGTGTCGACTATAGATTCAAAAACCATGGAATCTGTGTCGACTATAGATTCAAAAACCATGGAATCTGTGTCGACTATAAATTCAAAAACCATGGAATCTGTATCGACTATAGATTCAAAAACCATGGAATCTGTGTCGACTATAGATTCAAAAACCATGGAATCTGTGTCGACTATAGATTCAAAAACCATGGAATCTGTGTCCACTATAGATTTAGTGCTATAAATATTAGTGAACATTCAAGAACTAGATCTATTAACAAATTGATTTTTTTTTCTAATAGAGTAATATATTTTTGGAACAAGTTGCAAGATCAGATTAAGAACAGCAGTAGTGTAGAACGTTATAAAGTAGAATCAGATGAATTCAGAAATAATGGTAAAAAAAAAAATAGAATAAGACGGTATTTTAGGAAAGTATCAGACAAAATATCTGACAGAATTTGATCTGCATATTAACATTGTATCAATAGTGTAAATGTTCTGTGTAATGTGTGTTTAGGGTTGAATCGAAAAGAAAGAGTTAAAAAATGGACTACTCAAAGAGACAAAAGATATAAATTTGAAGCATCATGCCCTATGAAAAGTTGACATTGAAATCGATCAAAACTGAAGCTGATAAAAAAGCTCAAAAGTGAAAAAAAAAAAATACCATTTTTCATTAAAGTGGACCTAAATTCAAAAGATATTTCCATCTTTAATTTAAAAGAGTGACATGAAAGGGGGGGGGGAGATAATTAAAACTTTTTTGGAGAGGGGGGTGAACTCCATCGCTTCTAATTGTGTCTGGGATAAGTCTCATCGCAGCGCCACAGATGCAGTTTTCGCACCTGAAATAAGTGTGCATGCAAAAAATCGGTTAATTCGTCGTTTCGCAGCCGAAATGGTGGACAATGAATTGGCTACATTTTTCTAATTTTTTCCGACCTCACAAATGAGTAAGTAAACCCAAATAAATTGTTTTTGGACTAATTTCCCAACTGTATTTCCTTTAAGGTAAATTTGAAATTAGTCCCAAACAATTTCGTTGGGGTTACTTACTCATTTGTGAGGTCAGAAATTAGCAGACAGTTCAAAGTCCGTCATTTTGGCTGCGAAACGACAAATTAACCACAAAAAAAAAAAAAAAAAAAAAAAAAAAATCAATTAAATTGCTCTTATCTTTAATAAAAGAAAACCCAGCTCTTCCATGTTCATATCGTTTACGTCCATTTTTGGATAAAATCAGATTTAACAAGTCCCTTTCATCCTCTTACCCTTAAAAAAAGTTTGAATTATTTCCCCCTTTCATGTCACTCTTAAATTAACATGGGAAATAGAGGGTGGGGGGCTTTGTTAACTACCCGCTTGCCGCGGACGGAACTCTCCTAAAATGAAAACAATTAATTTGCCGGGGATGTTAATTGCATAAGTGCCAATTTCACTTCCACGTAAACATAAAATCAATCATAGCGGATGCAATGAAACCCGGTTCTAAAAAAGAGGAAAACCCCATTTTTATTTATGGCTCGGTGATTTAGGGTGTGTGTGTGGGGGGGGGGGCATTCTCCCGACACATTTAAATGTAAACAGCATTTTTTTATTTACTTTTAAATGTTTTATTATGTAGTTATAAGTGTTTAACAGAGAATTAACTGAAGTTTAAAACTAAAGATGCCAATAAACACGTAATTCGAAGAACGTTCGCTTTTATTCCAGTTCATTCAGAGTTTAAACACACTTTTATAACAGTGTAGAAGTAGTCACTTCCGTAGTAGATAGTAACATTTACGGTAATTTCCGTGTTTAGAGGGATAAAAACAAACGAGGCGGCTTCTATTCTTTTTCTTTTAAGGAGTCACAACTTATCAAAGCTAAAAGCCACTGGAGGATAAGGATTAATTTCAGTACTTCGACGGAGAATATAAAGCCATTCTCGGAAAGAGCCGAAGCCGTTTACGATTTGAAAGCCGCGAAAAAAATATAAAACAACACAAAGCATGCAAAGAGCTAGTCAAGGTTTAAAATTTAGCTCCTCAAAAATAAACAAAGTTGAAACAACTTCCTCAAAAAGAAGTTTTCAAATCGTAAACTGCTTCGAATATTTCCGGAACTGGTTCAGCATTCTCAGTCATTGAAATCTTATGGGTGCACTAGGGACCTCCAATTGGTTGTGAACTATTTACCCCCCCCTATATATAACACGATGTAACTTTAATTTAGATTAAGATTATCAACAAAACTTTTTTACCATTCAAAAGAGGATACATTAAATAAACTGCTGATGATTTTTTAGAATTTTTTCCAGCATACGAAACTCATGAAAATGTGAAGTTAAAATGTTGTGTACTTTTTTTTACGTGATAAACTAACGTTCTTATGTATAAGCATTTATGTGCGCTGTGATAGGCACATTTTTAATAAATCTCGCATAAATCAAGTTATGGCCAGATCTTCACGAAATTTTCAATACTTATTCATTATAGGACTAATTTATCTTTAAAATGCTGTTTTCCTAAAATATATTAGGGAAAATATTTTTTTTACGTGATTCCCCCCCCCCCCCTGTTTCATTTTATGAAATATTGAACGAAATATATTGTCATCCGGCGATTTTTTTTTCTTATATAAAACTAAACTCTTTTAAAAACACATTGGATTAATTTTATTAAATTTTACGTAAACTGTTTTAGTAAACTGGTCCGTGAATGCACAAATAAAAAGTGGAAATAAAAGCAATATTATTATGTTTTGAATTTTTTTTTACCTTTTCTCAATAAAATATACTGTGATTTATTGAAATGCAAAAAAAAAAAAAGTTTTACGAAATAATTTTTATTTTCAGAGACATTTATTCATTTGATCGTATTGATCGAGTTTATCGGTTTTAAACATCATTTTTGAACATATTCGTGTTCGAAATTTTTCAAAATATTTTAATATAATATAGCCCGAAGTATTATGAATCGTAAAAGACAAAAGTTGTGGCGGATGTCATATTATGTACTTGGAAAAAACTACTTCATTTGCTAGAAGTAAGAAAAATTTTTTGCACTAACTGATTTTGCCGCAACTATGGAACGCAATACTAGCCATAATTAACACGTCAATTTTTAAAGTGAAATTGTCCCACGCGCATGCGCATACATTTTTAGAGTAAAATTGGTGCACGCCGCACGCTAATTTGTAAACACTACACCATAGTAGTAAAGTAATTTGTTTCACTTCTGTTCATCCGTACATAGATAATATCTTGCCATGTCTCACGCGATGTTTAGTAAACACTACCCCGTGTGTCGTAAAACAAGAAAATTTCGTAGTTTCATCGGACAATGAAGAAGGGTTTCTTTCAGAATTTGATAATGTAACCTTTAACTAAACTATTTTACTTTAAAACAAGTATAACTTTATTTGAGAGAGTTTTTTTTGCAATCGGTAAAGCAAAACGAATGTATGACTTCTTAACGTACACATGAAATAGTGACGTCACCGTTCTTCACATGCAATTGGAGGTCCCTAGGGTGCACATTCTTAACAAGTACCGATTTGATGACTTATGTATGTTTATTTACTCCTCTCCAGGAGTTAGGCTCAAGGCCAATTATCTTACTCCTACAAGTAAGATGTGACCCAAGGTCGGGTCGGGAAAGTGGGGTTTGAAAAGCCAGCGCCCGAGAAAGTGAGCATTCTGGCCATTTAAAAATTGCCTGGGCAGCCCCGTCGGCATTCCCCGGTAGGGGCGCCTCAGGCAGTAAGCAATAAATTTACTCCTCCCCAAAGAGGGGAGGCGAAGCCTGGGAGGGTGCACCTCCTAGAACTGCACAGGACAGAACAGCCGCACCACCGCACCTCCTAGAACTGCACAGGGCAGAACAACCGACAGACCGGTGTGATCAAGCCCCAAAGGGCAAGACGAGACCGACATAGGATGGACCGACAGACCGGTGTGATCAAGCCCCAAAGGGCAAGACGAGACCGACATAGGTTACTTTCCTGTGCAGGAGGCTGTGCCAGTTATGTATGCATGACATTGTATGGGAACGATTTATGACAAGTGTTTGACATTGATTTAAGAGAAGATGACCATATTGTAGCCTTCAGGGAAACAAACTTGATGTAATGTGTTCCATAGATAAGTTCTTGGGAAGAAACTGTTCATGGAAATTCTGGAGGAAGAAAGGAAAGTTCTTTGTGGTTATGGTAGAAAGATGAATTCTTGCTGTTAAATTCTGAACCTCAGCTGAAATTTTAGTAAAATTACATTAAGTAGATTAATTACAAAAAACAGTTTTTATTTTGCTATCACACCCTTCCTATTTTAGCAAAAAATAAGAATGAGATTCTACTTTTTTTAGGCGATTACATGTAAACAGCCTGAAAAAAAAAAATAGTCGGAAAAAATATATTAGACTGTAGAGTGAGGGATCACTTTCATATATAAATTTAACGTAAAATGAGCACCCACTTTCGGACGATTTAGGGGTGAAAAAAGGACGGTTAAGTATTTTTTTTTTTCAATTTTTTTCGACCACCTTAAAGTTTAATTTTTTTCTTTTTTCCTTTTCTGTAGATATTTTTTTAGGCTGTTTACATATAATCGCCTAAAAAAAAAATATATATTTTTTTATTTTTTGCTAAAATACGATGAGTGTGATAGTAAAAATTTACCAAAATATATATAATCTGAAAAGTTGAGGCTTAATCCATAGCAATCGGAAGAGTTTAACAAGAAAAAAATGTTGGTGCTTATGCAGTTTACGGACCGGGCTATTTTTTTAGATAAGTTTTTCAAGTTAATTTAAATTTTTACGGTATCTTTCGTTTATTAAATTGTTAGGTGAAAGTACAGCATAGTTAATCAACCCTCCACCTCCCCATGTTAAGAATGGGTTTCTAAATTATACCGTTATTATTTCACCCCGGTCCGTAAACTGCATAAATACCAAAATGTTTAGCGAGTGGCATTGTCGCTTTGCTATTTAATGCCCACTTTCTAGTCTATGCGTTTTTCTTGGATTAATGTTATACCATTGAGATATTCGTGTGAGTGAGTGAGAGAGTTTAGTTAGGATCGCCTAAATCCGATAATCTACTTAACGTAATTTTATTTATTTTCAAAATAAAATTTCAACACGGGTTCAGGGTGTTTACGTGGCTAGATTAGGAAATTACTATAAACTTAATAGATAATAATAATAAAAAAAGCTTACCCTAATCCGATTGGCAACACCCTCAGACTTAGGTTTACGGTTCGGGTTCCACTAACCCCCTTTTTTACTATCTAAAAGAAATTCGCGACCAAATCCTCCAAAAATTAGCGGCTATGTTGGAAACCACGATTGCTTGACTAAGTAAAAGTGACGATAACAAATGCATATATAATAAACCTTACAACAAGTAAACACACGTGAAAATTATACAAGTAGAAAAGTAAATTTTCTTGCGTTTGGTAAAAGTTATTTGTTTTTTGTTGTTTTTTCACTCTTTTAGAAATCCTTCTAGACTGGCAATTTTAATTTTTGTCCCAATCCAGAATGCCCCTTTTTTTGGGGGGGGAGGGGAGGGGGCTAGATTTGCCCTGTGTTTAATAAAAAGAGATGTATCACTTTTATTCAACATTCATGTTCCTATTTACTTGCCTCCCACGATAACAAAGTTAGACACAAGGTCGGTTTTTAATGTGGGTAAAATCCAGCTTCTAAAAACTGACCGAGGACAAAAAGGTATAACCCTAAAGTTTAGCCTAAACTAACCCTAACCTTAGTTTTAGGTTTGGTTCGCTTCAAATTCAGTAGAAGCACCTTATTTTTTAGAGGGTTAATTTTTTTAACCCTAATCCAGCTTAGTGTCGTCTGCCATTTTACATTTTTTCGCAGCTTTCAAACCGTAAACTTCTTCGGTCATTTCCTGGACTAACTCGGGATTCTCCGTTGATACTCGGAACTGACTACGTAAGCATTGAAATTCTCTGGGGGTGTATTCATTACAAGTAGGTACAAAAAATATTCATATTGGTAGTACTGTCAAAGATCAGATGAATAAGTGAAATTGGAACATTAACAAATATGAAAATAAAAAAGATTCACAGGCAACGCCCGGCAAGTACAGATAGTAAATAAAATATCGAACTGTTTGTTTTTTTTTTAAACCCTAAACCAAGTTTTAGGTTTAGTTCGGCAAAAGTCGGTTAGGGTCGATTCAAATTCTGTAGAAGCACCAAATATATAAAATAATACGTTGAAGGTTTCTTTTTTTCTTCTAAAATTGAGGAATATTCGATAGTGGGTTGGAAAAATAAAATATTCAATAACATTTCACAAATCTGTTGTGCAAAAAAAAAAAAAAAAAAATACAAAACGTCTCATTTAATTTGGTAATATTTACTCTTCTCTCTTCGCGCTGAGTTGATTTGACACGAGGTCAATTGAATTAGGGAAATTCAGCTCCACCAAGAAAAAGGGGACACTCTGGACGGTTGAAAAAGTTACCGTAATCGGACCCGGTGGGAGCGCCTCAGACGACCGACAATAAACTGACCCCCCCCCCCTTCCTTTAGAAGGAGGGGGTGATGCTTGGGAATATGGCATCCTGGGAACGAACAAAATCATACTCCACTCACTCTGATATTATATCGTTGATCAGTTCACCGAGTCCAATATAAGATTTTTTTTTCTTTAATAAAATGATAAATTGATGTATATTATTTAAAACTAGTAGAAAAAACAACAAAAAAACTTACCTTCATTTGTGAATAAGCTCCACAGTTTGGAGAAAAGAAAGCCCATGTCAAAGGTTGGCGTCCAGATTGATGGTTTTTTATTTATTTATTTAGTGGTAAGGGCAAAATGAGGGTGGGGGTCAAAATATGTGGAACGATCCTATGGGAGGGTCGAAGAAAGAGAGATAAGATTAAGATGATTTAGATCACCTTTAAGCTTTATTTTGGTACTGATTTATTCAAAATCCAGAAGAATTAGTCAACTAGAGGGGGGAGGGGGCAAAATAGTACAAATTGGTATTTTATTGTCAATCGGGTGAAAAACGGAAATAATATCTTATTTAGTCAGTCTTTTGTGTGTCGTAGAGACATTATTAATAGAAGAAATACAAAATTCTGATGGAAATGGACATAGGAAATAAACGGGCACTTTTAAATTAGGCATGGATGCTTTTAATTTAATTTTTATTTACAAGATTTTTAGGGGGGAGAAAACGCAGGTGCATATGGGAGGGTTCGGGAAATGTGTTCAATCAAATTTTTTTTTTTTTTTTAAGAAAAACAACAACAACAATCCTGATTTACAAGTCTAACTTATTTAGAACCGAAGAAACATATGCTAACTTTTTAAAAATAACGAATATTTCAATCTCAAAATTAAAATATATATATATTTTTTAATGTATCGAGTTAAAATAAATAGGTAATTAAATTTACCTTAAATTTAGGTATTATCTACCTTGGTTGAGTGATTTCCTATGGACGGATTTTATATAAATATAAAAGAATAACTAAATTAATTAATTATTTTCCTTTCTATTATTTATTATTTCTTTTAATAACCTATTCTCATTCTTTCTCTACCCAAAAATAAACAAAATATTTAATACATTAAAAAATAATTGATCCAAATATGTTAGATATGCGTTTTAACAAAGAAATAATTCTTTAAAAGAATCTAAAACAAAATGGTAAATAATTGTCTTCAAATACGAACAAATATATACCAAAGATACTAAAATTATTATGTCAAGTTTGAAAACCGCTAAAAATGGTAAGAATCAGTTTAAAGTTTAAATGATAAAACTTATAACATAGTAATCTTATCAAGAGAGTTAAAATTAAATTTGATTTTAAGATTAAAATTGTTAACATTAACACCAACACAAACTATAGAATTAGGATATTTTGTAATATTCTTGCAAGTGTAGATTCCCATATGTTAAAAAAATAATAATATCCAACTTAATATTTGATTTTATTAATCAATTTAGTGTATAAATTATTTGAACACACGTGCATATTTTTACGCAACAAAAGTAGATTATATTAATTAATAATTTTATAATTCATTAATAATGAATAAATGAAATTAAAAAAACGATTCTGATAACTTAAGTAGAAAAATATTATTAATAATTTGAGATTTAAAAAAAAAACAAATAAATGAAATTGATTATAATAGTTGATATCACAAAAATAATATGAAGGAAATAGATTCTTTCTTCATGACACGTTTTTATTTTTAATTGTATCACAATTTGTTTGTAGCATTTGAAGGTAAAGGAAAAGAGAAATTCATTAATCTAAAATCAACACAAAAATAAAATCTAAAGAAATGTTATATAAACGTTTACAAATTTAAAAGAACCAAAAACTACAAATAGTAAATTTTTTTCGTTATCTAATATATATATATATATATATATATATATATATATATATATATATATAAATGAATAAAATGTATTTATTTTATTATCATTTATTATTGATATTGTTCGATTTTATGGGATATCGAGCCTTTTATTTATTCAAGATCTGTTGTCTTAATTCGGCTCGGTTCGGATTTCGAGATATCTATTCTTGTTTAATGTTTATATTAATGTTTCATATATATTTATACTTAGTATGTATACATTGTTTCAATATTTACTTCAGTGCTAAATACAGGGGTAGAGCTACATAGTAGTATATACTACGTGTATATATTACTATAGAAATATATATATATATATATATATCTTGTCAGTCACAACCACGTTTCAAATTGAAGGATTGGGTTGGGGAGGTATTCAAAAAATAAAAAATAAAACAAGGTGGGAGAAGAGAGAATTTAAAAAAAAAAACGGGGAGGGGTTTTGGGTTAACTCACGGGGAGGGATTCAAGTACATTAAATAACAGAGGTCTTGCTCGATGAATTAGTCAATCTGTAGGTAAGTCCTTGTAAAAAAAATCCTTGCTGGCTGTGATGAAGGAAGACGTACAATGTGTGGCCAGCTTGCTTGTCTTTCGTGTGATGTTGGACACCATAACACACGAACAGTAGTGAAATACCACGATAGCGTTCGGATGACGCTAGGAACAACAACTACGGATGACCAAAAGCGACATATATATGTATGTTTATATATTCATCTTAGTCATTCACAAGTTATTTCCCTTTGTTTCCAGCAGCTCGTATTAACAGACAAACATGCAAGGCCGTCGACGACAAATTACCTTTTCGTCGGCACTCTACGATTAGATTTGTCGGTTCTGCTCGATGCTCAGGAGTTCATCCTCCCAGTTATTACCTCCTTCTTTCGAGGGCAGCGATAGGGTTACTCCGCTCTTACCTAGGAAATGGCACAGGCACCAGGACTTGGATCAGAATGGAGTATTTTATTATTTACCTCATCTCCGGTAGGTTAGACACAAGGCCAGGTGTGGGTTTTGATGAAAGTGTTTCTGGATTCGAACCTGGAACACCCAGGTTTTCAGTCCGCGTCGTTAACCACTTAGCCACCGTGGAGTATGGTTCCAGGCATTATCTCCTCTTTCAGGGGGGGGGGGATTGCCGATCGTACGGGAATTGGGGAATGCCAACAGGGCCGATCACGGCAACTTTTGCAACCATTCAGAGTGTCCCCTTTTTAGATTTCTCACTCTTCATGGAAAAAGGATAGGCGATTGTGCAGTATAGTTAGCAAGAAAAAAAAGGCTGAAAAAAAAAAAGAAAACATATATTGGTGCTTCTTCAGATTAGGACCCGAGCTAACTTTGACCCCAATCCTAACCCTAACGACGGGGTCAAAGTTAACTCGGGTCCTAATCTGGAGACGCACCCAAATATTGAACAAGTAACTGTTATCAAACGCAACAAAAGTTTTATACTTATATGCATTTTTTTGTGCTTGAAAACGTTGGTGCTTATTTTTTATTGAGATACATGCGAAATATGGCAGTTCAAAATTAAATAACAAGAAAACTTATGAGTTATACTTATCAGTGAAAAATATTAGTGTACACCAAAAATTATGGAAAATAAGAGTAGAATTTTAATAAAAAAATAAAATTAATTTACTATTCTCAGTCAACGAACTCTGAAGGACGGTAAATTTATAGAAGTGCACCTTTCGTATTTCGACCCCTAAAAAAAAAAGTATCCTACTTTTTTGGGCAAATTACATGTAAACAGCCTCAACAAATATCCGCTATGAAAAAAAATTATGAAAATTTTTATTATTTTAGATGTTAAGAGGGGTGGGGGATCACTTTCCTATATGAGTTATACGTAAAGTGAGCACCCATTTCTTGGCCACCGAATTTCACCACTCATATTTCGACCCCTAAAAAAAAAAGTTTCTACTTTTTGGGGAAAATTACACGCGCGGATATTTGTTGAGGCTGTTTACATGTAATTTGTCCAAAAAAGTAGAAACTTTTTTTTTTTAGGGGTCGAAATACGAGTGGTGAGATTCGGTGGCCAACAAATGCGTGCTCACTTTACGTATAACTTATATAGGAAAGTGATCCCCCACCCCTCCTAACATCTAAAATAATAAAAAATCTCATTTTTTTTTTCATAGCGGATATTTGTTATGGATAGCTGTTTACATGTAATTTGCCAAAAAAAGTAGAAACTTTTTTTTTAGGGGTCGAAACACGGGAGGTGAGATTCGGTGGCCAAGAAATGGGTGCTCACTTTACGTATAACTTATTATAGGAAAGTGACACCCCCTCCTAAGATCTAAAATAATAAAAATTTTCATAATTTTTTTTCATAGCGGATATTTGTTGAGGCTGTTTACATGTAATTTGCCCCAAAAAGTAGAAACTTTTTTTTTTAGGGGTCGAAATACGAAAGGTGCACTTCTATAAATTTACCTGAAGGACATTCGCGCCAAGCCAACACGTACTAGAAGATTATCTCCCTTCTTCTAATGCGAAGACGCCATGCTGTCTTGTGGTTCGGAGTTCGTTGACTTCGAATAGTAAATTAATTTTATTTTTTATTAAAATTCTACTCGCTTATTTTCTTTAATTTTTGTGTGTACACTAATATTTTTCACTGATAAATGAGTATATCCATAAGTTTTCCTGTTATTTCATTTTGAACTGCCATATTTCGCATGTATCTCAATAAGGATAAGCACCAAAACGTTTTTCTTTGACTATAAGATTTCGTTCAAGCACAATGTTGTTAGACTTAGATTTCGCAATGTACGCTTCCGGCTTTCCAGAAATAACTTTTTGGGATGAAAAACCAAAAAAACAAATATACAACAAATAACTGTTCCAAACGTAATAAAATGTACTTTTCTGCCTAATTGAAAGAAGAAAATGACAACAACAAAAAGTTAGACTTCGGTGGTTTCCAGAAACTGAAGGGAGCCTTTTTTTTTAATTTTGCCCTAGGTCATATTTTAACGAAAAATTAGTAATTTGTACGCAACGCCTTCAATTCACAATAGCCAACAGCTCCGCAATCGGATCCAGTACCACGATCATCAGAAGGAACCACTTCGCAGTTTCATCCCCTACTCCTCTACTGCAGCTCTGAAGTGGTGGGGCCCCTCCATCAGGAGGTCGTATTTGTACTGATGTAAGCTACTTTTCTGTCCAACACCCAGCGTTTCTTTTTAACCAGATCCAGTATGATGCCTTCTCTGCTGCTTCTTGTACGTCTGTCATAAAGTTTTTTACTTCTGCGTTCGTACAACAAAAACGATTTTGCAGTATGTTGATAAGCTTTTGCTCAACTTATCTTCAAGCTCCCACAGCCAAATGATAGTATTCAACATTCCATCTTTTTTCCTGGCATTTGGTCAGTAGCTCACCATATCTCTCGTTCTTGCTGTCTTCTGCAATTGCACAATTATTCTGCCATGTTACAGTCAGCTCCAACATAATCCCAATTTTCTTTTTCTCATACCACATTACAAGCTCTGGTCTCTGTTTGTTTATCATTTTAATTTACTTTATCTAAAGAGATCAAGGGGCCCCCTCTTGAGGCTAACACTTGATTTCCCCATGAGTAAAATTTATATCCGAGGGCTCTCTTAAGGATAGATGTTGTTCCTTTTAGGGCTGCTATCTGTACTTCCCTACAGTTTGGTCTTCCGAGGATTGTGTCTAAGTATTTTCTTAGATTTTTTTTCACTAGACCAGTTGCCCCCACTACAACCGGTATGATGTTTATTTCATCGAGGGTACATGTTATTTTAAAATAATTTTTGAGGTCTTGGTATTTGGTTATTTTTTCCCGTTCGGCTCTATTGAGGCCATAGTCATTTGGGATGGTTACATCAATGATGAGAGCAGTTTTTTCTGGTTTGTTCCAGATGACAATGTCTGGTTTGATGGCCTTGTTTTTTATGTATCTGCCCGCCTGTATGTCTTTATCATAGAACACTGTCACTTTTCCATTCGATGTTATGGGTGGTAAGGACCAGTGTGAAAATCAAGGTATTCTGGAGGTCTACTGCAAAGTTCCGTCTTGCTTGTCATCTATCATCGGTTATCTGTATCTTGAATGACTTTTCTCAATACCTGTTATTCCAGTTCTATGAAAGTTCATCTTCTTAATCTTCTCTATTTTTGGCAGCTCTCCTTCATTAAACTTCTCTACTTTCTGATGTAATAGCTTTTCTATTACTTTCAAGACTTGGTTATGCCTCCACGTATACGACTTAATGCTAATTTGCAGTTGGACAAAATATGCGTGAGAGTTTTTAAGGGACATTATATGGGCACAATATCCCATTTGAAAATTCAAATATTTCAGATTTCCATTAAATTTGATCCATAGTGATTAGACACCAATGAAAGAAGACTCTTTGAATTTCAATTTTCTTAAGACTCAGTAAGCTTAAGCCTTAAATTTTAAACATCTTCTAAACTGAAAATCATGTAATGGATTTTGATAAAAATTTGAATAAGGATTCTAGACATGATTTAGTAGCATTATATCATGATTTTAATCTTTTTAAAGGGACATAAAAGTGGTGCAAAACTGTTCTCTTAATTCATGTTATATATATGTTCTGGGACAGATATTCTTCTAGTATATATATATATTTTTTTTTAAATAAATATTTATTATTATTACCTACAGACACCAGTGTTTCATGCTTATGCAATCATCAGTGTAGAAGATGCTAATTACTGCCGGTCGAAGCATTCGAACCCAGTTGCAAAGTCACTTTTGACTCCACAGCCTGATATTCAATCCCTAGACCACCATCAATTAACATGGGAATGAAGAGAATTTAAACTCTATAAATTTAACCAGGGGTTGGTATCTGTTCCGATGGATACTACACCCAATAGACCGGTATTGTCTGGACCTTCGGGTCTTGATTTACGCCGGTCTATTGGTTGGTCTGTCCTGTGCAGTTCTAGGAGGTGCACCCTCCCAGGCTTTGCCTTCTCACCCTTTGAGAAGGGGTTAGTTTATTGCTAATCACCTGAGGCGCCCCTACCTTAATGCCGACGGGGCTGCTCAGGCAATTTTTAATGGCCAGAGTGCTCAAATTCTCGAGCGCTGGTTTTTCAAATCCCACTTTCCCGTCCTTGTGTCACATCTTACCTTGTGGGAGGAAGATAAATAAATCTATAAATGTCAAATCAAAATATATTTTTAAAAAAATGAATAAGCCAATGTTAACTTTAATTACGAGCGAACATTAAACTAATTAATTCATAATGCACTTCAACCACTACGCATGATTTACTAACACAGATCTCAACTTCAGTCACAAATAGAATCGGTAATAAATAAACAAATTAATTGTATAACACAAAGTAAAATAGCTTTATCTACTTCGTTTCAGTTGATTTCAGACTCAGTTAGTGAAAAAAATCCTTCTAGACGGAGACAATTTTTATTTTTGTCTTTATTCTTATTTCTATTTTCGTTCAATCCAGTTCTTCCCTGTTCAAGGACTGGATTCTCCCCACAATAAATACTAACCTTGTGTCTGACTTTGCCTTTGTGGGGAGACAAGTATCGAGAAACACCATACACTGCTCCCGAAGGTGTATGAAGGCTAACATGCATAAGTCTAACTATCGTATAAACAAACAGATAAATCAATCAATCACACGAAATATAGCTTTTTTTCTCTGTATTTTTATATACATAGAAAAAAAAGCTATATTTCGTATGAGTGATTAAGTTATCTATTTGTTTGCATATAGATCAATTAAAACGTTGGTTTATTCTGACCGAACATAGATTGAGATCTTAGATAATACATTGTTATTTCTTTTATTTAAACGACAACAATCATATTAACATCTAAAAAACAACAGTTTAACTACACTTCGCTGACTTTTAAATGTATTAATTAAAACACAGATTCACCCTATCCTAACAGAACACAAGATTTTACACGCAAACTACACCGACATTGACCGTTTAATAATATAACTCGGTAATCACAACCATAACGGAAGTGGTGAAGTAAAGTTATGATCCCACAGATAACCATCACACGATAATTATACTTAACTTATTACATAACCACATTTTTGGATAAGAATAAAAATAACAAGCCGCGTGTGCGTAGTCCCCCTCTGTATGTGACTTGATGTGGCGAGTGTAAAATGCAATAAATTTGGGCAATTTGGGGCATTTTTGACCCCCTTTGACCTCCTGGGGGCGAGAACCAGAATTTTTCTGAGGTCAAGGATGCTCATTTTATATCCAGAACAATTGCCTCTACATTTTGGCCAAGTTTCAGAAAAATTGAATGGATGGATCAAACGTTATGGGAGAAAAGGGTCATTTTTTGCCATTTTAGGGGGCTTTTTACCCCCTGGGGGTGCAAACCAGATTTTTTCCAAGGTCAGCGATACTTATTTTCTATTAGGAACAATTGCCTCCACATTTTGGCCAAGTTTCAGAGAAATTGAATGGATGGATGAAAAGTTATTTTTTGCCATTTCGGGGCCTTTTGACCCCCTGGGGGGGGGGGCTAACCAGTTTTGTTTTTTTAAATCAGAGAATGTCACTTTCTAACCTGACCAAAGTTACAACTTCATGCAAAATTTCAGAGAAATTCAATGGATGGTTGCGGAGAAAAATCCGGACGGACACACAGACGGACGGATGGACACACGGACGGACGGACGGACGGACGGACGGACGGAAATGCCTCAAAACATAGGTCTCCCGATTTTATAAATCGGGGGACCAAAAATTATTAGAAAAACAACATTTTTACCGGGCCATTTTTACCAAAATTCATTATTATGATCTATAAATTTTAGTTTAACTGGTAGTTTAAACTCAATAAATATTTATCATTTTATCATTAGGTACTAATGATAATTAGAATAGAAAATTAAGTTTTAGACAAAAAACAAGAAAACAAAAAATGAAAAGAATCGTTTTGGGATTCAGAAATTATGGTAAATTTTTTTTGATTTCAGTACCCCAAAAAGTTCTGATTCCCGATTCCGATTAATCGTCCCAACACTAGTTCATACCTTTCTGAACAGTATTAAATAGCAACTACAAGCGATAATAACTAAGAATAAAATAAAAAATTACTTAGCACTTCTACCCGGTCATGGCTGATGGAACAACAGCAATCTACACCTGTGGATTAAATAGAGGGTTCCGTTTGAAATTCTGTATAAGTTCCTGAGTTTAACATAAAGATTACCGAGTTCAAAAAGATGCATCTAAACAAGGTCAGAGGTTACATCAGCCGTAACGTTGTGAGAATAACATTCAAGATGAGAACAGTAGTCTGAATAATCCAAATAATTCAAATTATCAATCCTCATCTAAAAAATTCTGAAACATAACATTTTATCTTAGTTTATTGTTTTCGATCGAATCTGTCATTGTTTGTTTGTTTATGCACAGGCTAGCGTCCATATCGCTTGACCAATTGTCACCAAACTTGCATGTTGTATTCAACTTAGAACACCAGCTCATATTTCCAACTGAAATAACGTTAATGACTCAGCATCTAAGTATTGTTATTTGGTTCTCTAATTTGAAAAAAAAGTTTTTCATATTGAGTTAATGGTACTGTTTGAGGAAAATTTCGACTGGGAACTAGCGCAAGTTGGAAAACTCTTACGAGTTAAATACCTAGAAATATATTTATCGAATACCCTTAAACAAAATAAAAAAATATATATTGTAAAGATTTAAACCAAACCAATACACACATACACTCTGATAGACTTATATATGTAATTAGATAAAAAGTTAACAGAATTAATTAAAATGCAAGGACCCCACATGTTTATTACTTAAAAAGTTGGTTTCAAGCATTTCAAGTAGCGAACCTTGCGATACGATAGCTAGCTAATCCAGCTAACACTATAATAAACTGCAGACTGTGTATATCATCACGTTTGCAGCAGCCAATATAAATATAACCCTTTTCAACCTCTGAGTTTCAAATAGATTTCGAGGATGAAAAACCACATTTCTCAAAGATGTACGCATACCTTGAAAGGCATTAAGAATATATGTTTCCTACCTGAGATGCAAAATAAAATATGGTATGACCACATATATTACAGAGATATCAAGCTAATAATGGCCCATCCACTTCATTTGATACTCCTTAGGACAGCATTTTTTCACTGATAAGGATAATCCCCTCCTCCATTAGACACCAAGCCCTACCTTCGTTAATAAACTACAATATAATAATAGCTTTATACTCAAACATAAGCCCTACCCATTAAAAAAAAAAATTATTCCATACCAGTATTCTAAACCAGAATTTAACCCACTGGCCAATCAATAAATTACACTAAAAACCGTCACCCCTAAATACGAATACACCATAGAAAGAGAAAAACATACGGCATCTGTAATCAACAATTAAATTATTTTTAAATAATACTAAGTTACGATTATGACCAATACATCCATATAGATCGCCCCTGTAAACTCAGTACTTTCCCACAAAGGGACGATGAAAACAGTGACCGTCAGATTCCATTTTTCGAACTGTCTTCATTTTCTGAGTCACCGAAAATTTTAGATTAGTTGTAAGGGCCTTTTCTAAATAGTAAAAGTTTACCCATGTCAATGAAACCATGGTACGTCTCTTGAATATTTAATGTATAGTTTTTTAAATAAATAATTTGTATATATATATATAGTAAATAAAATGTTTATTCATCAAAACATAAACATGAAACCCTTTTTACTGTAAATAAATAGCTCTTTATTATTGAGCACTTATATAGGCACAGCAAAGATTCTCTGGATTTTTACTCAGTGGATACACACCTTACCTGTATTTTATATATATATATATATATATATATATATATATATATATATATATAGTTTGAAATTTGTGTAATTAGGCAACATTCCTTCTCTTATGCATGTTTGGTTAAACAATAGCGACAGCTTCTGTTTATTTATTTTTTTATTCATCTTTTCGATCCGTCGCACGACCGATTTGGTATTGTCGTCCATGTATAAAAAATCGTCATATTTTTGCGAACGTTTTCGACCGACGTCGGTCATCTTCAGGCGGATGAATGAATATGCAAAATAAAAGATTGGTGAATTTATTAAGACGTTTTTAAAAAAACATTTCAATACCACTTCAACAACACTTCAACATACCTTCGCCCCCCCTCATAACGAGCATGGTTGATACTAGGTTTATTTACTTGAATAAACAACGCTTCCATTAACGCTTTTTAATAAATTCACCAATCATTTATTTTGCATATTCATTCAACTGCTTGAAGATGACCGACGTCGGTCGAAAACGTTCGCGAAAATATGGCGATTTTTTATACAACATGGACGACAATACCAAATCGGTCGGGCGACGAATCGAAAAAACGAATCAAAAAATAAATAAACAGAAGCTGTCGCTACTGTTTAACCAAACATGCATATATATATATATATATATATATATATATATATATAAAGAACAGGAAAATAAAGATATAATGTATACCTTTACCTATCATGAAAGAATTGATGCTCGATATACGAGATAGATGGCTTAAGGAAAGAAAAATAAATTTCTTTTATTTGAAACACCTTGTTCTGAGTAACTGATGACGTCATAGATATCGCATTTTTACAATCTTTATTCTCATCTTTTATTTGTATATATATATATATATATATACATATATATATATGTATTTGTTATTGTTTATTATCTATGTATGTATACGTTTCGTCCTTAATAATCGGGACTCATCAGCATAGAGATATGACTATTCACTACCGGTCATGCGATTCGAAACCCCGGATTACGAGTATTTTGCAACTCAAATCCGACGCCTTAACCATTCGGCCAATTTTGAACAGCGAATAAACGGTGATAATTTTAACACTTTATACGGCAGCTTAACGTCTGAGAGCGTTCTACTTTTTTAATGAAAGGAACGATGCATTTTAAAGCTAGTGATGTCATGCTGTGTTAATACTACACTTACAGTATATATATATATATATATATATATATATATATATATATATATGTTTTAGCCTGACGATTCCCTACGGGGATGAAACGCGGAAACTTCTGTGTGGCTTAATTGTTATAAATATATTTTCATAACTTACTATATATATATATATATATATATATATATATATATATATATAGAGAGAGAGAGAGAGAGAGAGAGATAGAAGAAAAAAGAGTGATAAATATGCGATATATATATATATATATGCGATATATATATATATATATATATATATATATATATATATATATATTATTTCATGTATCCACATAAAATGTTATGAGATATAATATTTTATGTGTCGATTTTCAGTATTTACTCCAACAGTGCTCAATATGTGAGTTTTCATAACTTACTATATATATATATATATATATATATATATATATATATATATATATATATATATATATATATATATATATAATGTGTGTGTGTTTGAATACGTGCTAGACTTTTCTTTTTACATGAATCACACCCACGGAATTCTTCAAAATCGGATCATGTCTTCAAAGGATCTTCAAAGTGATACAATAATTTTCTCAATCAAATATTGACTTTGCATTTCTCACACCTCAAATTTACCACAGTGAGTCTATGACTGCAATTCCCTACCTTCACAGCCAAACAAAGAAAGAGGTGTGTCATAAATATGTCAAGTAAAAAAAATTACATTTTTCTCTCTTTGTTTTTTTATGTGTTTGACTAATCCTAGTTACTCCCCTTGAGTTATTACAGTTGGTTTCTTTCTTTCCTTAGAGCAATGCTTCTCAAGACCCTTTTTTTTTTGCTAGAGTGAACTTGTAAAAAATATTTTTTTTTAAATGGGAAGCATCTTAAATTTTAATAAGATAAAATTAGCAATAAAATTACACAATAAGAAAATGATAAAGAATTTGGATTATTTGGATTATTCAGATTACTGTTTTCATCTTGGATGTTATTCTCACAACGTTTCAGCCGATGTAACCTCTGACCTTCACAGGTGTGACTTGTGAAACTCGGGAATCTTTATGTCGAACTCGAGAATCTGTACTCCATTTTGAAGCAAAAGATGTACCATAGTCGCTTCCATCTCATTAGAAGAAAGGCAGCATTCTCTTTAGAAGAGTGTCACTTAGAACTGATTATTACTAAGTACTTTTATCCATTACGCCTCAGTATGGGCAATACAAATTAAAAATTACTTAAAACTTTTTCCCTAGCCATGGCTGACAGAATGACAACAAGCTACCTACATGGAAGACTTTTTCCCTAGCCATGGCTGACAGAATGACAACAAGCTACCTACATGGATTAAATAAAAGGTTCTGTTTGAAATTCTGTACAAATTCCCGAGTTCAACATAAAGATACCCATGTAAAAGATTGGAGGTTACATCAACCAAAACACTGTGAGAATAACATTCAAGATGAGAACAGTAGTCCGAATAATTAATACAAATTATCAATCCTTATCTCAAAACTTCCAAAACATAATAAAGAATATTATTGTAACAATCGTTTATCTTTAAATTATGAAAATAGAATGCTTGCATTTTATTTAATCGGTTGCAGCATCTATCGACCTAAAGGCACCTTTAACAAATGGCTGAAAACCATATGCCACAAGCCAATCCAAGTCTTGTGAGTGAAATTAGGTACAACAAAACTATTAAAGAACAATCGGTCAGTAATATTGTGGAGAAGGATGGCCACTGCCAGACTTTGCCAGACCAAGATATACTACATGATAGATATCCACCATACAGTGCCTCTACAGCCCAGAAAAGAGGTTACGTTTATGCTTATGTAAAACTGTACTTTATGTGCTAAGGAATATTTTTAATATTACACATCATATGTGATGGGTATTCTCACATTTCCTTACCAATTGGAGCTGGCTTTTCCTAATATGTGGAGTCCCAGATCATGTGACAATTGGATGGTTAATCATTGGTTGATTTAGTCACCTGTTCACAAATATAACAGGTGTGACTCAGAAGTTCATTTCCTCTTTCCCCTTTTTTGGTCTGACTACTGAGGTGACAACATCGTTTGTCCACATGATCTTACCACCAGATCAGTTTTGTCAATATGTCTTTGAAACAGCATGTGTTAAGTTGTAGCAGTCATAAACATTTCTTTCTTCTTGTGGAGAACAGCCCCTGCGAGGTGAGTTGGTTACACAAAGCGTCTATCAGGCAAGTGTGTGAAGTGTGATGATGTAAGTAAAACCTGGCCAGTGAAGGTTGAGGATATGCATTGCACTGGGAGAATTAATATGAGAATGATACAAGGGATGTGTAATGTGAGTTTTAAAGACAGGCTTAGATCTGATAACCTCAAAAGAAGATTAAATTTGTACAGTATAAGGAGATGTGTGCAAAGCAGGAGACTTCGTTGGTATGGTCACGTTGAAAGAATGGGTGAGAGGTCTTGGATTAGTAGATGTAGAACGGTTCAGCTAGCATATTTAGTTGGCAGGGGAAGGCCAAGGAAAACATGGGAGGAAGTGATAAGGATGGATTGAGAGAAAGACTCCAGGGCGTATTAATTTTGACTGAACCTTTCAAGAACTACTTCTACACCCTTTAGAGTTTAGACAGCAGTCACAGAGAGCTTCCAGGCATCAACGAAGAAAGACGTCTTCTCTGCTGCCTCTGACCACTGAACAGCCGGATGAGGCTATCTTCACTTGAAGATATACCGCTCTAAAAAAGTACTTTTGGCAGCCTAACTTTATTACTTTAATTCCTTTCTTCACTCTCTAAATTTCTTACAACCTACACCCAACGGTGTAGGTCACCTAAATAAATACATATTGCTGTTGTTTATGAAAGGGTTTTATTTTCCTTTTGTTTGACAATTCTTTTGTTACAAAATATTATAGGGGTTAGTCTTACAGTCCATGCGAAGATTAACTCGTATAAAGTCTTCTATCTAGACCAATTCTGTTGAGATGTTTTTGAAGACTAGATCATTACAAATGTTTTTTTTAAGTCTGTCTTTCATTATATTCATGTATTAGAAAGCTTTGACATTTATGCATATTTCTGTGTATTACTTTTAAGCAGAAATAAATCCTGTGATTTTTATAAGTAAGTTTTTTTTTGGTTCCCTTGTTTATCTAGTGTGTCTATGTGTTAGAACGAATAAAAAAAAAACGGGAAAAAAACTTATACATTGTGAACCGTGTTCAATCAGCAGCAGCAAACGAATATATTTTTTTGTAAAAATATCAACTTTTAATTGGATAAGAGTCTCACTACAGAAATTCTTTTTCAACCAATCGAAAACTCAGAAAAATGCACTTTCACACCTTTAAAAAATAGACATGTGTAAGGAGCCATCTAAATTAATACTTAAGCTAAGACTAAGAAATATTCCACACAGTCTGCCAAAGATCTTCCACTGTGCAAATCCTTTTGTCTCACCACTGGCAACAAATTCAGACTGTACAGATACTGCTAATCTCGCCCCATGCCCAATGAGTCGTTCTCATACCAAGATGCTTCTTTTTTTCAAAATCAGCATGAGACTATTTCTTACCAGTGACTGTATATTCGGCTATTTCTCAGAATTTGTTGTCTGTCGTGAATAAAATTTAATTTATTTTTGTATGGATTGACTTTCTGATATTCCCCTTTCCGCTACAACATCTAAATTTTTCTAAATGTTATGGCATGATGTTGATTTATCCTACTTTGCGAGTAGATTGACTCTTTCAGAGACTATGAATAAAGTTACGACGATGTGTCGTAGCAGTCATTGTGTCAGTCATTGATGGCAGACATACCCACAGTATTGGACAAAGACTTACTGTAGCATACTATTCTGTATTTCTGTAAATACTTTCTTGTAAATATACTACCGTGTTGTCTTAATTATTATCAGCCCTTCGTCACAACACTGGCGATGAGGATGTGAACCTATGTTGCACAACACTGGTGGCGAGCTACTCAGACTTATTTGGATGAACATAACCCGAACGTATATTGCACAACATGGGCGACAAGGAATTCGGACTTATTCAGACACCATATAACACTTGCAACGAAAACTCGGATTTATGTTGGATGCAACATAACCATTACTACAACTGGAATGTTGGATTTTGGGAAAAAGACTTTGGTGGTATGCTCTAGATAATTGTAAATTATACAATAGAGCAAGAAGTTGAAATCAAACTGGATTTTTAACAAACAAAGTGTGTTAAATCCCTCCCCCAAAAATATATCAAGAAAAAACACTCCAGCGTCGGGAAGTAGGATTGAAGAAATAAATTGTCGTTTCTGAGTAGGACAAAAGTTTTCAAATCAAGGTTTGGAAATTAAAGTCGTTCGACCGCAAAGAAAAAAGAAAAAAAAAACAACAAAAAGGTTTGTCGATTGTTTTCTTAATCAGAAACATGAAAATAAGTTTGAATGAGCTTATTTTTTTTCTCATCGTGAGAAGTTAAGAATTTATGTTCCAGTAGAAAAAGCTACGACTGTGAATTTTTTCTGATGATTTTGTAGTTGTTGCAGAGACGATATTGACATACAAATGTTGTTTGGCACAAGGCAAATGAAACAGACCGTTAAAAATATATCTCACAGAAATTTTAAATTTTTGGAAATGTGAAAAAATAAAAGTAATAAAATAAACCATGGTTATTGGAATATAATATAAACTGTCATATATATATATATATATATATATATATATATATATATACGAAAAAATTAGACTATTTTATGTGACGAAAAGTAAAGGAATTTAAAAATGCTATTTTACAAATTTTCAGGCACCAAAAAGATCAGCAATTGCAGAAAGAACAAGTGGAATATCAGAAGTGGATGCAGAAATAATGGAATATCAGAAAGAAAAAATAGAATATCAGAATAAAATGAAAACAGAAAAGCTTTAACTAAAAGAACAATTCCAAGCACAGCATATAGAACAAGTGGAATATCAGAAGAAAATAGAAACAGAAAAAATGGAATATCAGAAAAAAAACAAATGGAATATCATAACAGAAACAAAAAAGCTAGAACAAATGAAAAGATTTGAGGAAATGTTTCTTCATACCCAACAGAAACAGAAAAAATTATACGAATTATCAAATGGGGTTCAAAATTGTAAAGATGAAAGTGCATTTTCACAAAAACGCTATTTAGAGCACTATCGATAATTTTAATTATGATACTGAAAACTAAATTATGTTTGCTTCGTATTTCAGACGATATAAAGATCTTTATAATATGGACTTTGCGAATTGAACCGATTTTAAAAAGGTTATTTTGCTATTAATAAAGTTGGGTAAAGTTGAACATACCAAATTCGTCAATTATATATTGCCACAAAAAACAGCGACCTTACATTTGTTGAAGTGAGGCAATTATTGACTAAATTGTATAGCCCTAAAACGTCTCTTTTTTTCACAAAAGGTGGAAATGCACGAATCTCACAAGGAAATACAACAAAAACTACACTACTTTTGCTAGTGTAGTTAACAAACACTGTGATGATTTCAAGTTGTTGGAGTTGAGTGATAACAATTTTAAATCCCTTATATTTGGGCAGGGATTAGTATCAAATACGGATGTGGAAATCAGAAAAAAGGTTCTTAATAAACTAGAGAATTAATTTAGCACAAAAATAACTTGACTGTCTCTATATACCCTGTTAAAACAGAAGAAATGAAGAATGACCAGTCTATGTGCAATAAGCAACCAACAGTAGCTGCACTCTCCGGACAGAATTGTTTCTTCTGCAGAAACCCCAGATATGACAGAGCAAAATATTGTGCCAAAAATTCAATTTGCAAAAATTGTAAAAAGAAAGGGCATTTTGCTCGTGTCTGCAGATCATCACTAGTGGCTGATATAAACTACGGTGAGTCCTTTTTTGCTTCATCTTTTTCTTCTTTTAACTTCTCAGAGAGTCTATCTCGCTCGTCCTTATATGGAAAAATCAAAGGTGAATCTATGAGAATAATCGTCAATATAGGGAGCTCCAAAAATTTCATTCATTTGGGTATGGTTAGGGGTTTGTATTGGCGGTCACGCCAAGTTCTGAGAGAATTTTGATGGCTAGCAGTTCTCATTCGTCCTCTACTCTTGGACATTGTGTTGTATCTCTCAGTCTGAGTGGTATGGAATACAGTAATGTCAAGCTATCGATTTTGGCCAACCTATGCTGTAACATCATTCTTGGGCATAAATTTCTATGTCAACATTCTTCCATCAAAATGCCTTTTTGGGGACCTCTTCCACCTTTCACTGTTTGTAGACTGACCACTATTAAAAATGTCCCTAACCTCTCTCTGTTTACGAATATAACCACAAACTGTCGCAGTTAAATGCAGGAGACATACTCTACCTGATACTAAATTTATTCAATCAAACACCTCCCGTATGCTAAAGGAAGGTATTATAAAGCCCTCTCAATCCCCATGGCGAGCCCAAACACTTGTAGTATCTCCTGAAAATCACAAGAAGAGACTTATTGTGGACTAGCGGGGCTACCCGGCGTTGCTCGGGGTCATAAAAACATATAATTGAAGAAAAATCGTGTGTGTAACATCTTTATATTCAAACTTCTATTTCTCCCCCTCCTCTATAGCCGTCTCTTTATCTTTCTCCCTTTCTCTTCCCTGGTCGCCCCATTTCACTGCTACTTTCTAATTTTGCCTTTTGTGAAAGCTGCTTCTTCCCTACCATTTCTCCTGAAAATCACAAGAAGAGACTTATTGTGGATTACTTCCAAGCGATAAACTGGTTCACTCTCCTGAAGGACATGGTAAATGAAATTGCCACCAATCAAGTATTTAGCACTTCTGATCTAACCTAACCAGTGCTTATCATCAGGTTGCTATCAAGCCAAAAGAACAAAAATACACAACCTTCGAAGTTGCTATATCTCTGTATCAGTTTCGTCGAGTTCAAACCCATTTGGAGTAATCAATAGAGTAGCAAGTTTCCAACAAATTATCAATGACATTATCAAACGAGAAGACCTCCAAGGAATCTTCACCTACATTGACAACGTTACCATTCGTGGAGAAAATCAGGTTATGCATGACACTAATTTGAAAGAGTTCATGAATACCGTGACAAAATACGAACTGACACTGAACAAAAGCGAGTGTAACTACTCGCTTACTTCTGTAGACTTTGCTGACGTATACGATAAGCAAGGGTTCGGTAAAATCTGACTCCGATATGCTCAAAGGATTGATGGACTTGCCAGTACCTCAAGACCTTCCTTCTCTTCGACGAGCGATGGGAATGTTCTATCACTATTCTAGGTGCATCTTAAACTTCTCTTAAAAACTACATCCCCTAACCAAAATTACCAATTTTCCCCTTACTAAGGAAGCGGACGCCTTCAGGTACCTGAAAAAAGAAATTGCAAAATCGTCCCTAGTAGCCATAGACTCTTCTCTCCCTCTTGAGGTCGAAACTGATGCGTAGGGATATGCTATCGATGCCTCTCTAACTAAAAATTCTTGGCCCGTAGCTTTTCGTCAAGAACTTTAACTTCTGCCGTGTGAAAGCATTCCTCAATTGAAAATGAGGCCTACACTATTGTAGAGAAAATGGCATTTTAAGCTGATCACAAATTAAAAATTTGTCTTTTTTATGTTCAACCCTAAAAGAAAGAGCAAAATATAAAATGAGAAAATCACAAGATAAAAGTTAGAACTTGCCTGTTTCAGCTACGATATTGCGTATCGCCCGGGAAAACAAAATGCTGCTGCAGATGCCTTGCCAAGTATTTCTACCACTTCTACTAATAAGTTACACACCTTGCACACAAACTTATCCCAGGAACAAGAATCTGCTATACTCTGTAGAAGATGTAAGAGCGGTAATAAGGGCCTGCCAAGTCTGTTCTGAGATAAAACCTAGATTCCTTAAAATGGCTCCTCAAACTCTCATAAAAGCAAGTCAACCATTTGAAATAATAAGTGTAAATTTCAAGGGACCATTACTTTCTGAATTCTCACAACCGCGACATACTAACAGTGATTGACGAATACTTTCGCTTTCCCTTGTGCCGATGTCTCAGCTGCAACTGTCTAGAAACAACTAATTAATTTATTTTCTTGTTTTTGGAAATCCTTCTTTTGGACACTCTGATCTTAGTGCGGCTATCATGTCGGACGAACTAAAGGGATTCCTGCTTTCTCAAGGCAGTGCTACCAGTCGAAAGACCGCCTTTAATCCTCAAGGTAACGGACAAGTGGAGAGATACAATGGTATCATCTGGCAAATGGTGAGTTTGGCTCTAAGGTCGAGAAATATCCCTATTATCATTTGGGAAAAGACACTAGATGTAGCCCTCCACTGCATTCGCTTGTTGCTTTCCACTTCCACTAATTGTACTCTCCAAAGGAAATCAGCTACTAGAGATTCCATACCTACATGGTTAATGAAAACTAAATCTGTTCTTTGAAGCGTCATGTATGCAGAAGCAAATACTAACCCCTCAGACTGTTGATATTCTTGATGTCAATCCCAACTATGCTCATGTGCATTTCAATAATGGACGAGAGACGACAGTTTCCTTATACCACATATCTCCATTGGATTATAGAACAAGCAGCTCGGATACAGAAATTGATCTTATGCCAGAGAATCAACAGATACAGAATGCATCTCTCCAGTCTAACACTTCTTCTCCTCATCCTCTGGTGAGTCCTCTTGAAAACTCCACCACAGAGAATTTGGTTCCTACTCCTTCTCACTCCCCACTGATTGCCAGATGAAAATCTTCAGAGGATGCTAATGTGCTGAATCTTCGACGCTCTACTAGAATCCTCAGTAGGGAACACTACCAGTTACTATCAGTGAGCAATCACTGATGATGACTTGTGTGAGAACTACTAGTAAGTTGATAATAATAATAATAATAATAATAATAATAATAAAGACCAATAGTCATTACCAATGAGAAATCAATGGTAAGCGGCTGCTGCAATACCGCAAAGTCATTTGCAATGGTTATCGAAAAGAGGTGGAGAGTACTGGAAATCTGGGGAGGCTTGTTGTCACTCAGACTCCAGGGAACACCACCGGTTATTATCAGTGAGCAATCACTGACGATAACTTGTGTGAGAACTCCTAGTGAGTGTAAATGATGATGATGATGATGATGATAGTAATAATAATAATAATAATAATAATAATAATAATAATAATAATAATAATAATAAAAAAATAAAAATGCTGGGCCTTCATCCAGTCCTCTCTTGCCTGACTGCAGCGCAATGACAGATCCATGATCAGATGGATCTGCAATATGAAATTTGAGCAAACCCAATGCATTAGGTAAGAGGATTTGTTGAAAGCACTACATTTATCAAACGTAGAGGTTATTCTAAGAATGAATTGATTATACTGGTACGGTCATGTGGAGCATTCATCCTCATGGGCAAACCGTTGCAGAAACATCGAAGTCTTGAATCGTAGGATGGGTTGGCCGGCCAAAAAGAACTTGGAAGCAAATGATTAGACATTAACACCATACAGAGTGGAATTTAGAGACAGTTGATCCGCTGAACCATGACGACAGGAATGTGAGTTTTACAAATATCAAAAAACGGCTCACCCTTGGATAAGAGAAAAGTGACGTTAAGTGACGAGAGAGAGAGAGAGAGAGAGAGAGAGAGAGAGAGAAAGAGGTCCATCTCATTAACTCTTATCCTTGAGTGCTTTTGGCCTTAACTCATTAGTAAAAAAAAATGCCTATTTAATTGTTATTTTAGATAAATACTTCCATGAAAAACGACTTGTCTGATCTTTGTTTTGACGCTCAGAGTTGATCTAGGTCAACTTTACATAGCCTATGACACTACCTGAGTTATAGTCTATGTGCATGTCAGGTTTGTGGAAATTCTACGAGTAGTTTATGATTGCATAGTGGATAAGCATACATACACTTGATTTTATTTATTAGATGAATGATATCAGTTAGCGAAAAAATAAATACAAGTCATCAAGCTATTGAGGTTGTCAAAGTTTTGTTACCTTGATGATAACATTGGAGCACAGGGTGGAGCAGGTGCTAGTGTGATTGCAAGAATTAAGAGTAGATGGAGTAAGTTGAGAGAACTTCTGCCATTACGAACCAGCAGAGAGTTACAACTGTCAAACCAAGTGAAGAGTCTATCAAGCATGTGTATGCAGTGTGATGATGTACGGAAGTGAAACCTGGCCAATGAGGGTTGAGGACATCCGTTGCATGGAGAAAAATGATATGAGAATGATATGATGGATGTGTAATGGGAGTCTTAAAGACAGGCTTAATTCTGATGACTTTAGAGGAAGAGTAAATCTGGACAGTATAGGGAGATGTGTGCAAAACAGGAAACTTAGATGGTATAGCCACGCTGAAAGAATGGATGAGAGTTCTTGGATTAGTATATGTAGAACAGTTGAGGCAGCAGGTTTAGTTTACAGGAGAAAGCCAAGAAAAACATGGAAGTGATAACAATGGACCTGAGAGAAAGAAGGATAAATAAAGATCTGAACAGGGATGGGTTTCTTTGAAAGTCAATATTTTAAAGCCGTCTAACACATGCCAGCATGTAAAACGGACGTTAAACTGATGATGATGATGATCATCATCATCATCATCATTATGAATCAATATCTTATTGACTCAGGAAAAATTAAGGTTAAATGTTTTCTTTTGTTTTCGTTTATGTTTACATTGCGATATGAAGTTCATGCGATCATTGTTAGTTGATAATCAATTATTGATTTAAGCCCAGTATATTGGAGTCATTTCCTTAGCTGACATCACATACTCGTTAGAGGGAGGGAGTAGTTAGAGGGGAAGGAAGAGGTGGAAAAGAGAAACAAGATGAAGGAGAGTAGGAGGAGGGGAGACAAAAGGGTGGGGGCGGAGAAACAAACTAAAAGAAGAAGAGTGAAAGTAAGGAAAGGGGAAAGAAAGAAAGAAAGGAAGGAGATAAGTATTTAGGTGGAGAAAAAAATGACGAAAAAAAATGACAAGAAGTATAGAAATGCTTGACAGAAAAAAAAATGAATAGATAATGTGGAGATTTTTAGTTAAATTCTCGCACGTGAAAAGGTAGGAATTATCCTCGTAGATAAGTGCTAAAATTAAATTAGGAGCGACAGTTTTTGGAGAGAAGGAAAACCAACAGTGTATATAATTTAAGAATTTTATTTGGGCAAGTAATAATGATTGATATACAACAGAAAATGGTGAATGTATCGGATCTAGTCTTCGTATAGACTGTAAGACCAACTCTTGTATTATTTTGTAACAAAACGGTTGTCAAACGAAAGGAAAACAAAGCTATTTATAAACAACAACGATATGTATTTATTTGAGTGACCTACACCGTTGGGTGTAAGTTGCCGAAAGTTAAGAGAGTGTCACAGTGAAAAAAGTAATAATAAAGTAAGAAAGTTCATTGCTTATTGTTTGTTTAGTAATGAATGCAAATCATTCAGCAATTCGGATTTTGTTTTATTTGACGCCTTAATTTCCTCAAAAATTTTGAATAAATTTTCTGTGGAGCACCTGTATAGCAGCTAATCTTCGCATGGACTGTAAGACAAACTCCTATAATATTTTGTAACAACAAGGGTCGCCAAACGAAAAGAAAAGAAAACCCTTCTATAGATAAGAAATTGTAGTGAACACCACGATTAGGAACTTTCTTTCTTTCTTTCTTTCTTTGTTTAACCCTTCTTCGCCTCTGAAGTGGAGAAACTCGCGAAATCTCGCAGAATCACGTTGGCCAAAGGATTTCGGCCAATAAGATACGGACTGACCGGCTTGACCACGCGTGATTTGAAATCTATAAGAAGGTACGCTTCCCTTCCTCATTCTCTCTTTTTCCCTCAGCGTTCTGAGACGAACGAACACACAAAGAACTCTCGTTGACTCCCCCCCCCACCACCACCACCATCACCAGCTCGAACGAGCTGTGTGGAGGAGGGAGGAGGAAGAAGAAAGGTAACCCTTTTCAATTCAAGAATCTATCTTTCAATTTAACGAACTTTTCTCCAAACATACACGTTAAGATCGTCACACAAAAAGACATTCCTCACGCTCGTTCGACACACACAAAAAGACTTTCAGCCCGCTCGCATACATATACATACACACGCATACATATACATATATTTACGCTTACAATTATGTTTAAGTAAATAAATTGTTGTTTCTGTTAATATAAATGTTTTACGTTTTATTAACTTTATAAAATGTCTATTCTTGTGTTGTTTAGCTTCATCTTTCCTTCGCTTCCATTTTAATATAAGTTTTTAATAATAATGTTTTCTTCCTTTCTCTTTGTTTGTCTTAACTGTTTTATTTAATCTACACGTGGTCCGATGGTGGAATCTGAACAGTGAGATTACGTGCCGTTACAAAGGCATCTATCACACTACCTATGGTTGGGGGATTCATTATCGCAAAACCATTAGTGGCATCCTTCGCCACTGTGGTTAATATCCATAATCCTTTGTTCTTCCTTTTGAATCTCCCGCCATTAACAACACTTCCACCCCCGGCCATAATTGGTGACCGCCTACGTACACGCAAACTAAATCCTTCTACGATACAATAATTAAAAATCTTTCTGATAATATACAATTTTAAGATACAAATAAATAAATAAAAAAAATAATAAGATAACCATTTCTAAATTTAAAGACAAACAAATACATTTAAATATTAATCTTATTTAGCGAAGGAAACTTAGAACAGAATAAGGCAGTAAGTAAAAAAAAAAATCAAAAGTTCTAAAACACGAATATGCGAGCTCGTGACACAAAAAAAAAAAATTCATATACGAAGAAAACAATATAAAGAAAATACGAGTCTACGAACTAAACAAAACAAAAAAAAAAATAATTACAAAAAAAAATGAGCGTTTCACATCACAAGAAAAAAAATCTCTTTCAACAAAAAAAAAAATCCTTGTCATAAAACAAACAAAATCCCTTTCAACAACAAAAAAAAAAAAATCCTTTTCATGAGGCAACGCAAGGAGAGAAAATCTTGAAAAACAAAAATGATTTCTAACGAAAAGAACAAGAATCTTTTTTTACAAAAAAAAACTTCTTTCACGAAACAAATTTTAACGAAACAAAAAAAAAAAAAACATCCTTTCACTGAACAAAAAAAAAAGTGCTTTTCGCGAGACAAGGAGAGATGGGTCCACAAAAAACAGGAATCCCTTTACAAAAAAATCTTCCCACGTGGCGCAAATATGCCGAACAATGAAAAATCCCGCCAAACGCCATTTAAAAAAAAATGGAGCTACAATAGGCAAATACAAAGAAAAAAAAAAGCTATATATTTTTTTAAAAGAAAAATAACGACGTCAACCCGACAACCAAAAAAATAAATAAATAATAATAATAATAGTCTTATCAGTCGAGGAACAAAGGAAGCAACAAAAGGCGCCAAGCGTTGAATCTCCCAAGTCAAATACAGCTTCGTGTAAGAAATCTACAACCTGAGAAAATCTGTATCAGCCCAAGAATACTTACATGAACGCGTCCAAATTTCGATGCAGCCTCGAAATTAATTCCTAACAATACCCAGCTTCATACTAGAAACATTTCTTGCACCTGACATTTCATCAGCCCAAGAATCTCTAGTGTGAACGCTAAGTTCCAGCAGAAAAATACACTCGAAAGCTAAAACTACAAACATTACCAGCTTCGCGTGGCGGAAAATCTCAATGTGCACAAAAATTAAAATTTCGCCCGCGAATGCTAATTTTGCTGGAACAACCATATAACTTCAGCTTCATCCATCCAGAATGAACGCTAAATCCTCGCTGATAAAGATTATATTTATATAAAAAAAACAAGTTTTAATACAATTGGCAAAACGCCATCATTCGGACAAACAAAAAAAAATGGATTTATTCTACGCGGGGATAGCAAAATGGCAACAACTATTTAAAAAGTTCTATCATAGGCTGTCCCCTGTACAAATTACCCAAAATGAAAAGAAGTATATAATATAAAAATGCCTAAGTCAGTATACATTGCTGCTACAAAAAGGGAAGACTAATTACAACAGATCCATCAACTCCGTACTCGGTAGGGAGCTTGTGTGGTGAACACCACGATTAGGTACTCTCTTTCTTTCTTTCTTTGTTTAACCCTTCTTCGCCTCTGAAGTGGAGAAACTCACGAAATCTTGCAGAATCACGTTGGCCGGAGGATTCTGACCAATGGGCGGCCGACAGGTCAGCTCGGCTGCGCGTGATTTTAAATCTATAAAGAAGGGGACGCGTCCCTTCCTCTCTCTTTTTCCCTCAGCGTTCTGAGACGAACAAACGCACACAAAGAACGCTCGTCGTCGACTCTCCCCCCCCCACCAGCTCGAACGAGCTGTGTGGGGAGGGAGGAAGAAGAAAGGTAACCCTTTTCAATTCAAGAATCTATCTTTCAATTTAACAAACTTTTTCTCCAAACATACACGTTAAGATCGTCACACAAAAAGACATTCCTCATGCTCGTTCGACACACACAAAAAGACTTTCAGCCCGCTCGCATACATATACATACACACGCATACATATACATATATTTATGCTTACAATTATGTTTAAGTAAATAAATTGTTGTTTCTGTTAATATAAATGTTTTACGTTTTATTAACTTTATAAAATGTCTATTCTTGTGTTGTTTAGCTTCATCTTTCCTTCGCTTCCATTTTAATATAAGTTTTAAATAATAATGTTTTCTTCCTTTCTCTTTGTTTGTCTTAACTGTTTTATTTAATCTACACGTGGTCCGATGGTGGAATCCTAACAGTGAGATTACATGCACTTATAAAGGCATCTATCACACTACCTATGGTTGGGGGATTCATTATCGCAAAACCATTAGTGGCATCCTTCGCCACTGTGGTTAATATCCATAATCCTTTGTTCCCGTTTGAATCTCCCGCCATTAACATACACTTCCACCCCCGGCCATATATCTATGAACTTTTAAAAATTTTGACACAAAAAAGATTAGAAAATTTAAAAAAATAAATAAGGTATAATCAAGCAATGAATTCTGTTATGTTTAACAATGTTTGCTTAAATGAAAGAATGCTACCTAAATACACACCATCTATGAATTTGTATCCATGTGTGTTCGTTTAGTGGTATGTATATGCTTCACTGGAAGTTAAGGTTTTAAAGTCCATGAAAGTCTCTCGTTATATGTTGTACCAAGGTCCGTTCTTGTGTGCCGCTCGTTGCGTTTGTCGAGGCCCTTTGTCAGGGGCCGAAATTAGTTTTTAAGAATATAGCCATGTGTGTTGGATATGGCGGAAAATATAGGAACAAAGAGAGTTTCGAAAATGGCCATATCTCATTTTAATTAAAAACGCACAGTGAAAATAAATGTTTGTAAGATTCGTTTTGTTTCAAATTTATTATAGAACTTCACCTAAAATGTTTTCGGCAGACGATAAATTGGTCATCCATTTCAGCGATAAACTGCGGATCATTATCTGATTGGTCAATTTGAGTGACGCAACAGTTTTTTTAAAAAATAAACAAATGCAGACGACAAATTTGACGATAAAATCTTTCTGAGATTATTTCGTCAGATAGAATCTGGGTGTTGAATCGTCAACACCTTGGGTTTTCATATCCGTGGATACGTGCTGTGCACAAGTTAAATTTACTCCTTTACATGTAAAATCGACATTATGATGTTTATTTACTCCTCGCGGAGTTAGGCACAAGGCCAGTTTTATCTTACTCCCACAAGTAAGATGTGACCACAGCTTGGGTCGAGTAAGTGGGGTTAAAAGCCAGCGCTCGAGAGGTGAGCACTCTGGCCATTTAAAAATTGCCTGGGCAGCCCCGTCGGCATTCCCCGGTAGGCGCGCCTCAGACAGTAAGCAATAAACTTACTCCTCCCCAAAGAGGGGAGGCGAAGCCTGGGAGGGTGGACCTCCTAGAACTGCACAGGACAGGCGTGCAGTATCCATTGGAACAGATACTACACTTTGATCTAAGCCAAAAGGCCGAGGACATTATGATGTTTATTTACTCCTCGCGGAGTTAGGCACAAGGCCAGTTTTATCTTACTCCCACAAGTAAGATGTGACCACAGCTTGGGTCGAGTAAGTGGGGTTAAAAGCCAGCGCTCGAGAGGTGAGCACTCTGGCCATTTAAAAATTGCCTGGGCAGCCCCGTCGGCATTCCCCGGTAGGCGCGCCTCAGACAGTAAGCAATAAACTTACTCCTCCCCAAAGAGGGGAGGCGAAGCCTGGGAGGGTGGACCTCCTAGAACTGCACAGGACAGGCGTGCAGTATCCATTGGAACAGATACTACACTTTGATCTAAGCCAAAAGGCCGAGGACATTATGATGTTTATTTACTCCTCGCGGAGTTAGGCACAAGGCCAGTTTTATCTTACTCCCACAAGTAAGATGTGACCACAGCTTGGGTCGAGTAAGTGGGGTTAAAAGCCAGCGCTCGAGAGGTGAGCACTCTGGCCATTTAAAAATTGCCTGGGCAGCCCCGTCGGCATTCCCCGGTAGGCGCGCCTCAGACAGTAAGCAATAAACTTACTCCTCCCCAAAGAGGGGAGGCGAAGCCTGGGAGGGTGGACCTCCTAGAACTGCACAGGACAGGCGTGCAGTATCCATTGGAACAGATACTACACTTTGATCTAAGCCAAAAGGCCGAGGACATTATGATGTTTATTTACTCCTCGCGGAGTTAGGCACAAGGCCAGTTTTATCTTACTCCCACAAGTAAGATGTGACCACAGCTTGGGTCGAGTAAGTGGGGTTAAAAGCCAGCGCTCGAGAGGTGAGCACTCTGGCCATTTAAAAATTGCCTGGGCAGCCCCGTCGGCATTCCCCGGTAGGCGCGCCTCAGACAGTAAGCAATAAACTTACTCCTCCCCAAAGAGGGGAGGCGAAGCCTGGGAGGGTGGACCTCCTAGAACTGCACAGGACAGGCGTGCAGTATCCATTGGAACAGATACTACACTTTGATCTAAGCCAAAAGGCCGAGGACATTATGATGTTTATTTACTCCTCGCGGAGTTAGGCACAAGGCCAGTTTTATCTTACTCCCACAAGTAAGATGTGACCACAGCTTGGGTCGAGTAAGTGGGGTTAAAAGCCAGCGCTCGAGAGGTGAGCACTCTGGCCATTTAAAAATTGCCTGGGCAGCCCCGTCGGCATTCCCCGGTAGGCGCGCCTCAGACAGTAAGCAATAAACTTACTCCTCCCCAAAGAGGGGAGGCGAAGCCTGGGAGGGTGGACCTCCTAGAACTGCACAGGACAGGCGTGCAGTATCCATTGGAACAGATACTACACTTTGATCTAAGCCAAAAGGCCGAGGACATTATGATGTTTATTTACTCCTCGCGGAGTTAGGCACAAGGCCAGTTTTATCTTACTCCCACAAGTAAGATGTGACCACAGCTTGGGTCGAGTAAGTGGGGTTAAAAGCCAGCGCTCGAGAGGTGAGCACTCTGGCCATTTAAAAATTGCCTGGGCAGCCCCGTCGGCATTCCCCGGTAGGCGCGCCTCAGACAGTAAGCAATAAACTTACTCCTCCCCAAAGAGGGGAGGCGAAGCCTGGGAGGGTGGACCTCCTAGAACTGCACAGGACAGGCGTGCAGTATCCATTGGAACAGATACTACACTTTGATCTAAGCCAAAAGGCCGAGGACATTATGATGTTTATTTACTCCTCGCGGAGTTAGGCACAAGGCCAGTTTTATCTTACTCCCACAAGTAAGATGTGACCACAGCTTGGGTCGAGTAAGTGGGGTTAAAAGCCAGCGCTCGAGAGGTGAGCACTCTGGCCATTTAAAAATTGCCTGGGCAGCCCCGTCGGCATTCCCCGGTAGGCGCGCCTCAGACAGTAAGCAATAAACTTACTCCTCCCCAAAGAGGGGAGGCGAAGCCTGGGAGGGTGGACCTCCTAGAACTGCACAGGACAGGCGTGCAGTATCCATTGGAACAGATACTACACTTTGATCTAAGCCAAAAGGCCGAGGACATTATGATGTTTATTTACTCCTCGCGGAGTTAGGCACAAGGCCAGTTTTATCTTACTCCCACAAGTAAGATGTGACCACAGCTTGGGTCGAGTAAGTGGGGTTAAAAGCCAGCGCTCGAGAGGTGAGCACTCTGGCCATTTAAAAATTGCCTGGGCAGCCCCGTCGGCATTCCCCGGTAGGCGCGCCTCAGACAGTAAGCAATAAACTTACTCCTCCCCAAAGAGGGGAGGCGAAGCCTGGGAGGGTGGACCTCCTAGAACTGCACAGGACAGGCGTGCAGTATCCATTGGAACAGATACTACACTTTGATCTAAGCCAAAAGGCCGAGGACATTATGATGTTTATTTACTCCTCGCGGAGTTAGGCACAAGGCCAGTTTTATCTTACTCCCACAAGTAAGATGTGACCACAGCTTGGGTCGAGTAAGTGGGGTTAAAAGCCAGCGCTCGAGAGGTGAGCACTCTGGCCATTTAAAAATTGCCTGGGCAGCCCCGTCGGCATTCCCCGGTAGGCGCGCCTCAGACAGTAAGCAATAAACTTACTCCTCCCCAAAGAGGGGAGGCGAAGCCTGGGAGGGTGGACCTCCTAGAACTGCACAGGACAGGCGTGCAGTATCCATTGGAACAGATACTACACTTTGATCTAAGCCAAAAGGCCGAGGACATTATGATGTTTATTTACTCCTCGCGGAGTTAGGCACAAGGCCAGTTTTATCTTACTCCCACAAGTAAGATGTGACCACAGCTTGGGTCGAGTAAGTGGGGTTAAAAGCCAGCGCTCGAGAGGTGAGCACTCTGGCCATTTAAAAATTGCCTGGGCAGCCCCGTCGGCATTCCCCGGTAGGCGCGCCTCAGACAGTAAGCAATAAACTTACTCCTCCCCAAAGAGGGGAGGCGAAGCCTGGGAGGGTGGACCTCCTAGAACTGCACAGGACAGGCGTGCAGTATCCATTGGAACAGATACTACACTTTGATCTAAGCCAAAAGGCCGAGGACATTATGATGTTTATTTACTCCTCGCGGAGTTAGGCACAAGGCCAGTTTTATCTTACTCCCACAAGTAAGATGTGACCCAAGATAGGACATTATGATGTCGAATATTAAATTTAAATAATAATTTTAAAATATAATGAACTATATGTTGTAAAGGTGTATTAAACTGTGAGTATTTTAATTTGTTAATATTTTCTTTTTTATATGACATATGAACAAATATCCATGTCAACTCTTTTATTTTATTTTATTTTATTTATCTTTATTTTTAATAAATTTTCGATTCATCAATATACAAGCAAACTTTGTCTCCCCCCCCCCCATTTTTTTAAATTATTAAGAAAGAAAAAAAAAGCGTATAGATGAACACGTCTTACGTAATTTATTTAAAAGTAAATAAATAAATTTTTAGTGGTTGTACAGAGAAGCGTACATGTGAAAAACGCTGAAAATCGCAGTTCCAATTAAATTAACCAGAACACTCTTTGCAATACTTATGTATCAAGCAAAAATAGGTTTGTACACCAAAAATTAGCAAAAACTATCAGGTAGAATTGTAATAAAAAAAATTAAAATAATCCGTTATATCGTTTGATCGGGTTCGGCCATTGATTCGAGCGAAAAACACGAAATTCACGGGGAGATAACTCAGTCTGTCATATTAACAAGTAATAAATTAATGGCATTCACCAAAATACGATGAAACTGATTTTGATTTTTAATTAAAATTCTACTCGATCATTTTTCCTACTTTTTGATGAGGATACTTATTTAAATCTGCTCCATAAGTATATAATACTGTTTTTTTTTTGTTTTTTTTGTGGTATTGATAATTTAATACGGACGCTTCTCTGTACAAGCACCAGATATTTTTCAAGAGTTTGGTTAGCAGTGTGAATATTGTTGAGAGCCTTTCGGGTTGGATTGTGAAGTACGCAGAGAAAGAAAGGGAAATTATTTATAGTTGTTGTAATAAGACGAGTTTTTGCTGTGAATGTTTTACAGGAGCGAACCATAGATTGAAGCTCAGTCGAGCAACTACAAACATTATCACTCAATAAATAAAAAGGTCAAAGGTCATGGCAATATTAATATTAGTTGAGTTATGATTTACATCCCCTTTTAGGAACTCTTTGTTGGGTAAAATATCTCCTTATTATTTTTCTGTTTTTCTTTGAGTTGTTCCTCTTGGTGTGGAGGATAAAATTTGGCAAAGCAGAAGAATCCTCGGCTCAAAGTCTGCAGAAAGCGGTGTCCGGTTAGAGTTAGTTCCTGATATTAAAGACTTTCTGTTTTCGTTAAAAATAAGTAATCAAATAGGTGTTAAAGAAAATCAGGAAAACTTTTGAGCACATGTTCGTCTTTTCTCACAGTCCGTTTTTCACAACTTTTTACTGACCAGTTTTTTTTTCTTTTTTCGGTGTACACTTACCTATCAGGCTGCTAAAGAATTCCGGGATTTTTGGAAATTTTTTTCAAATATTTTACATTTTAGGAGGGGGGATCATTTTCCAATGTTAATTCAACGTAGACCGATCCCCCTCTTTTTGACCATCTCAATTTTTTGAAAAATCTTTTTCGGTGTACAATTACCTATCATGTCAGTAGAGAATTCCGGGGGTTTTGGAAAGAAATTTCAAAAAATGTAGATTTTAAGACGGGGGATCAGTTTTCAATGTAAATTTAACGTAGACTGATCCCTCTCTTTTTGACCATCTCTAATTTTAAAAATTCTTCTTCTGCTTACAATTACCTATCATGTCGCGAGAGAATTCCGGGGTTTTTGGAAAGAAATTTTTAAAAATTGAGATTTTAAGACGTAAAAAGGTGTGAAAAACGAACTATGGTAAAAGACGAACAAGACTGATCCCCCGTCTTAAAATCTCAATTTTTAAAAATTTCTTTCCCCAAACCCCGGAATTCTCTCGCGACATGAAAGAGAGGGGGATCAGTCTACGTTGAATTTACATTGAAAACTGATCCCCCGTCTTAAAATCTACATTTTTTGAAATTTCTTTCCAAAACCCCCGGAATTCTCTACTGACATGATAGGTAATTGTACACCGAAAAATATTTTTCAAAAAATTGAGATGGTCAAAAAGAGGGGGATCAGATGATTAGCGCACAACTGTAAGGATGATGATGAGAGGATGGAAGGGGTTATCCTTTTATCTTCTCGTAAAGAAACGGAACAACGAAAAGTATTTCTGTAACTATAACAAAAAGGGGTTTTATTAACTCAAGGTTACCTATACCGTTTGGTATAGGTAAAAGAGAGTGGGACGGTGTCCGTCTGAGGAAGAGGAAGAATATAAGATTTCTTAGGGCTGCTCATGATTTTCTTCAGGTGAAGATGGTAGTAGTCAAGTGGCGACGGCGGCGGGAGAGAGAGCGTTTCCTCGTTCCTCGCTGGTGCTCTCTGCGATGTGTCCAAGCTGGTGCCAGGAATATAAGTAGTCCCTTAGGGAACTAATGATATTACTGCGCCCTCTGATTTGATTGGACAAGCCAGCTCACAGGGACAGTGATCACGCATTCAAAAGTAGTCCCTATTGGTGACTGCTACACAACTTACCTGTACATTCGGAGCCTACTTATTTCCACCCACCCCGTCGGCAGGCAGATACAAATCAGTTCCCAAGTAGATTTAATGCCGACAAGACGTCCCTCCTATCCTGTTCTCGTTTTGCGCTAGAAGCGTGCAGGTGAAATGGAACTCTAGAATACCACATTCTGTTTGTGACAAAAGTCAGCCAACCTCTCAACTTTCTATGTTCCAGTTTTCCCTTCGAATAAAGTTGATTCATATTTTAGTGGAGATGTTTGGCGTTTTTTTATGGAAGATGGTGATCCTTTTCCTATTCAATTTCAATCAGACACGGCCAAGCCTACAAAGTGACTTTCTTCATGCTGACGTTCTTCCAAACTAATCACCCCCCAACAAAACACTGTTCATCTGCGTTTGTCCTCTCTTCTTTGTTATTGCCGTATTTTTGCCTGTGTCTACTTTCTTAGTTGTAAGACCGATCAGCCAGGTGACGGCCCCTGCAACAGTCGCATGGGAATAATAGAATCTCATTTTTATTTTTCGGGTATTTACATTTGGGTCAGGGATACAAAAAAATGCGGTTTTTGTGTGCAATGAAATGTAAAAACATTAAAAAATATTTTTGGTACTGATATCGATCCTGACCCAGTTTTTGTGAAAAAACGCCCGAGTATTGACGAGCCGAATGGTACCAGACGACAATTTTGATACGGTGTTGCGTCCTGTGATTGTAAGTTATATTTTCAAGAAATTTTCTAAAAGAAACAACAAAAAAAAAAAAACAAGCAAAACATAGCGAAGTTACTGTTATCAAATAAATATTTTTTTTATTTTGATATGTTGCTGCGTCCTGTAATTTTTAGTTATAGTTGCAAGAAATTTTTTAAACAACAAAACAAATAAAACAAGCAAAACAGAGCGAAATTACTGTTATAAAATAAATATTTTTAACCCTAACTTAAACCCTAAACCTTTTCGGAAATTTATTTCTATTTTGGGCATGGAGGATGGGAAGGTCATCATATCGCCACTATAAGAATGTATGTCAAGGTTGTTTGTTTTGGTAGCGTGGGGTCTTCCCGCCTTTCTTTTGTTTCAGCATCATCATCGATGTAATGAAGTCTAGAGGTGACGTCATACCGGTGTCTTTGGCGCGTGTTTTGAATCAGTTCTAGCTTGAAAGCCGAGGGAGTTGTTCTGTTTTCAGCTGTCTCCGTCTATTTTTGAGAATAGATGTAAAATATGTGGATGATTTCTACTCGTTCTTAGAGGAAGAACGATATATTTGAAATTCAGGGTATTTGAACGACCCTATTTATACAGAAACATTTTTTTCCTAGAAGGGATTAACGAAGGACGTTTCTGGATAATGGATCTACCTTACGACAAAAGGTTATTTTTATGTGTTGTGTAAAGATAAGCGTCTGTGAATCTAAAAAGAAAATTACTAAATACTGTCCTTTGGAGGTTGATGTTTTGGAGATATTCATTTATGAAGTAATTTCGAGGATTGAGACCTTTGGAATGAAAAATGTTTTAAAAAAAGGACAAAGAGAGACTTTAAAACGGACATTTCGATAGAAAAGAAAAAAAAACTGTGCCTGAGAAGATTCAGCCAACTACGGCTACGGTTCGGTATATTTTGTTTTATTGTTTCAAGCCCCTTTGTTAAATTTTTAAGAAGACTTTTTAGTCGTTTTTCTATGTTTTTGTATGAACAAAAAAAAAGGTAATTAATTTGTTTCCTGTTCGTTGTGCCAGCGAACTCTATCCATAGGTAAATTTTCATGTTTTAAGTTTTTTTAATTTTTATCTTGATTACTGTGGGTTAATGTTATTAACCTTGCTTTGGGAAATAAAAGCAGCCAGCCCCATTTTTAATGTAAATAAAGCTATATTTTAACTCAATCGAACCGCTTATTTTTTCTTTTCCCCATGTCATGTTTTTTTTAAAAACTGTTTTTAACCCCCATTGTTACCAAGTAATTCGAATTTCGCTAACGACCGCGAAAATTTCGACACCCTAATAACAAAAAAAACAAAAACAAGCAAAACATTATTATCATAGGACGCAGCACCGTATCAAAATTGTCGTCTAGTACAAATCGCTCGTCAACTTTCGGGCGTTTGCGTAGGACAGCCGAACGCTTCCGAGTCGAACCTCACAAAAACTGGGTCAGGATCGATATCAGTACCCTCCACACTTTAAAAAGTAATTAGAATTTCATTTTAGGGCAAGTATATTAGACAAAAAACGAATCTTATCCCAAATGGGCTAAATAGGAAAGATATTCCAACGGTCCCTATAGTACAATTGATCCTCGTATTTGCTCAGCTTTCTTTCTATCGGGGCACCTCAATTGACTTCGATCGTGTTCGCTTCGGTTTAATAAGAGTAAAACGACTATTAAGAAAGTATGATGATTGTTTTTGATGCGCTTGGGCTTCCGTAGAAAGATTTAGGCTAACTCTGCAGATGACAAGAAATAAAGAGTGAGATGGCACTTGACATGCGCAGTGTGATGACTCAGGAACCGGAAATACATTTCACCCTCGGCTCGTCCGTCACCACGTGTAACTTGTCCTTAGTCACAAACTAACTCTCCTTCCTTTATTCATTAACCTTTTTTCCTATTATCCTCTAAAGCACTTATTTGATGGAATATTTTAAACATTGTCTCTAAAAAATGGTGTCTTAATTTTCGATTGAACTGTTTAGCTGCGTTGCTATTTTATGTTTCGGAACTTTATAGATGAGGATTGATAATTTGGACTACTCTTCTCAACGTTGATCAGTCACGATGTAACATCCGGCCTTCTTTAGTCTTGTCGAACTCTGGAAATTCAAACCGAACTCATTTCATCCAGGGTGGTAACTTGTTCTCGTTTGATCAGCCATGAGTTGGTAAAACTTTTAAGCAATTCTTAATTGTATTCTTAGTATTGCCCATAGGACTGTCATTTAGAACTGATTATAACTTCGCACTTTTATCCGTTGCGCTACGGGTTGGTGTAGATTTAATATAGGGACCCGTTCGAAATTTCGTACAAATTTCCGAGTTCGACAAGACGCATCTGAAGAAAGTCGCCGGTTTCATTGGTCGAAACGTAAGAATAACATCCAAGATGAGAACAGTAGTCCGATAATACATTGTTATTTTAGACATTATTTCTATAAAAAAAACTAAACTAAACGATGTCGCCAAATATTTATATAACCGATTTCGTGTCTACCGCGGATAGTCATTTAAAGAATTTTACATTTTGCTTCGTGTTTTCCCACAACACGATATTAAAAATATATAAATGTAGCGTCGATGTCTGTCCAGGGTAAATAGTATAAAAGCCGTTGAACACGACTTCCGTAAGTTTTAAACCAATTGTTTTGTATATTTTCCAAATTAAAATACACAATTTTTATAAAATTTATATAAATCCGACATTTTCATATTCCTTATTTGGAGCTAGTGTACGAATAGAGTACCGTTATGATCGTCTGCATACAGGAATTTGTCTTACAGCGTAAGTCACCGTTTTGACATACCTTACGAAAAAAGTTCCGGATAGTCGGTAATGTCGCAGAGAAGTGGTACCCCCCCCCCCCCCTCGGAAAAGCCATATACTGGAAATCTCGCCCCCCCCCCCTTTTGGTATTTTTTTTTAAGTAAATAACAAATAAACAAGTCTCGTTTTCTTTTTTTACTTAAAGTAAATAACAAATAACCTTTAATAATATGCTAATGCATATTTCTAATTTTTATCCTGTGAATTAAGTTTGAAAAAAAAAATCATTATTTATTCTTTTAATAATTTATTAAAACAATCACATTCCGTTGTTCGAAAAACATTATTTCGTTGCTCAAAAACATTGTTTATTTTTTTCATATATTACTCGTTTCTAAATTACTTGTTTCTTGAAAAAAAAAAATTATTTGTTATTATTCTCAAAAGAAAAAAAATCACATTTCGTTGCTCAAAATTTATCACCGGCAGCACTTTTACCCCCCGGCACACCCCGGCACACCCCGGCACCCCCCGGCACACCCCAGCACACCCCGGCACACCCCCGCCGCCAGCATTTTGGCTCACGTGACACAATCGCCGTCATTTATAAACAGAGAATAGTCCTCGTTATATATCCCCCCCCCACAATACACATTTTTTTTGTTTATTATTTTGTTACCTTACGAGGATTGAACGAAGGTTGATGGATTTTCCCTTCTGAGTATATCCCCACTGAAAAAATAAATGTTTCAAATTCTTTAAACTCAGTGCTCTGAAAGTAATTGAACCAATTTTCAATTAAAAATTTTTTTAATACTGCACTTTGTTCAAAGCGAAGAAGCTAAGAAATATTGTTTAGACCTTTCATATTTGTGCCGGGGGGTAAAAGTGTAAATCGATTCTCAGCAAACCGCCGCCACAAACAAGCGCCATCGCTGCCGCCAGCATTTTGTGCTCACGAGTGACACAATCGCCGTCATTTATAAACAGAATAGTCTTCATTATGAACAGTTAGCATATATCCCCCCCCTCAATACACATTTTTTGTTGTTTATTATTTTGTTACCTTACGAGGATTGAACGAAGGTTGATGGATTTTCCCTTCTGAGTATATCCCCACTGAAAAAATAAATGTTTCAAATTCTTTAAACTCAGTGCTCTGAAAGTAATTGAACCAATTTTCAATTAAAAATTTTTTTAATACTGCACTTTGTTCAAAGCGAAGAAGCTAAGAAATATTTAGACCTTTCATATTTGTTTTACGAACGTTTTAGATAAAACACACGCAAATTCAATTTGCACGAACGCGGTAAACATCGTCGTTCGAAATAACCTGCATAATTATATATATATATATATATATATATATATATATATATATATATATATATGTCTCAACTTCGTTCTTAGACTTTCTACATTCTATTCTTAACCAAATTGAAAGCGACAATTCCA